>ML681989.1:54905538-54923648 GCA_007922195.1 Podocnemis expansa
CCCCTGTTCGCAAGCTCCCTCTGGTCGCTCAGCCACTGGCTTTTAAATTCTTGCTAGAGTACCCCAGTAAACCCATAGTATTGCCTGCTGCAGGACTCTGGACTCCTGCTTCCATCAGCAAACCAAGAACTGAGGGGAGGGGTCCCTACCAGCACGTATCAATCTTAGTGAATTCTAAGCTTTTCAATGCTACTTGACATAGCATCTTTGGTAAGACTCATTGACATTTTTCAATATTAATTTCAATATTATAAATGATCACTTATATTCCAGACAGTGTCATGCCCCCTTCCTGCTGACCTTCAGATGTCAATTCCTAGGTACTTTATGAAGTATGCAGAAAAAGTGCCCTGCATTTTCAGATCTTGCATGAGGGGAGAAGGCACCCCAAGACTCAAACTCCTAAAAATTTCCAGAAGTTCCCAGAATGAGCACCATTCGTGCACCCCTATGATGTCCATGAGAACAGAAAATCAATCCTTTATGCCTTCAAAAGACTTCAAGACTAGATTTCATTATCACATGAAACTGGAGGGGCTGTAGCAGAGGAAATACCACAGATGTTTGTCCCCCCCCCCTCATTCCAATGGCGCACAGTGATTGGATGCAACTGTGGTGAGTTTTGCAAGTGCAGTTGTAACAGCGATCACTCTTGGACGTTCTTGGAAGCCCTTCTGCACTTGGGGACACAGGCTGCATTACAAACACAACAGATGTTTGTAGCATCAAAATCCTCCAGTGTGATCATGGCTGCAAAACATTGCTTTGCATCTAATCTTAAAGGTAAAGCCTTCTTGTATTGCCATCCAACAACATTCCTTTCTCTGAGAAGAAATCTGTATTGTAAAAATCTGATGCACCTACACATGGGCTTAAGTTTAATCTGTTTTCATGACATACAAACTTTTCTTACCTCTTATTTTTAGTCTAAGTCCAGCATTTCTATAATCACAGTTAAAATCAAAGTGGCAGCAGGAACTCAGATGGTTGCTTGCCTGGATGAAATCCTCCTTTTCAGACTTAATTTTTGCTTCCTGGCATCACACAGCTTTCACCCTACATGTGTCCTGGCTCTCTTCAAAAGGTTGCACACTGAGATTTCAAAATTAGAAGCAAGCTTATGTTTACTAAAGGGTAAACTGCTGAACATCTCAGGAGCACATCTGTTCTCAACTGCTCTTTATTTCTCTCATCAGGCTGTGTGTGTATTGAGTGCCTATGATGACATTAAAAGGCAAATGCTGCAGCTAAGTCTGAAGATTCATGTTCAGACCCAAAGACAGGACTGCAGTGACTCCTAATTTTTAATAGTACTTGCTACTGTAGCTCTCAGTTCCCACCCCTTTTCTTGTACTGAGTAGCGCATTCTTGCAGTAGTTGTCTCATATGGCACATCTTCTACACTGGAAAATTTCTTGGGATAAAGAGGCTTATCCCAAAAAAATCTTTCCCATACCCGCAGAGCTGTTTTGTTTGTCTGGAAAAAAAAAAAAAAAAAGTGCTTCAGTGGATTGAAACACCAGAGCACTATTTTGAAAAATTAAAACCTGGTGTCTTTCCAAAAACCGCTTTTTTTGAAAAAGCCATTTCAAAAGAAAGAGTGCCCCAGTATTTCGGAATACTGGAGTGCTTTTTTGGGACAGTTAAACCTGCTTGCCTTATGGAAAAAAGGGCTTTTTCAAAAAAGCATGCCCACCTTTTCAATTGGCGCTCTCTCTCTTTATTTTATTTTTTTAAAAAGAGAGTCCAGTGGGGAGGGGGGAACACAACTGTCTTATTTTGGGATAGGAGGTCTCAATCTTGAAACAACATTTTTTGAAATAAGTTTTTTTGAAAAAACTATTTCGAATTTATTTCAGAATAGTTTTTTCAAAAAAAACTTTTTTTTGAAAAACGTGGGGCACTGTAGACATAGCCATAGAAGTCAGCTAGAGAACACGTAGAGCAGTGGGTCCCAATCTGTGGTCCACGGACCCCTGGGGGGGGTCACAGAGTGGCTCCAGGGGTTCCGTGGACAGGCAGGAAGCTGAGGCCGGATGCCTCCAGCGTCCATGGAGACCCCAGCTTCCAGCCAGCTGGGAGCTTTCCCCAGGCACGGAGTTTTAAAAACTCCTGCTTCCTGAGCATGTTTAGCCCATGCTCAGGGGAGTAGCCTGGGGAGAGGCCAGGTGCAGCAGCTCCAGCCAGGTAAGGGGAGAGCAGAATGAGGCCCTGGGGTGGGGTGGGGTGGGGGGAACCAGGGAGGGGACTGGAGAATGGCGGGGGGGATATGCAGTGGAAGGGGCAGAGACAGTGAGGCTCCCCAGAGCGGCGGGAGCCACATTGTGCCAGTTGGGGCTGGATCCCCCCGGTGAAGGCTCCCCCAGAGCAGCAGGGGCCAGATTGTGCCAGCCTGGGCCACGTTATGCACTGCTGACACAAAAATGCAGCAAGGGGGCTGCAGATTTTTTTCACATAAAGAAGTCCCCAGCCTGTAAAAAGTTTGGGAACCACTGATATAGAGTAAAGCACTCTATAGAGAGTGCAGATGGGGAAAGAGGTAACAGAGTCAGGGTAATGAAAAAGAGCAGTCCACCTGTGGTATGGAAAGACACTTAGACAAGTATCTGTCAGATTTGTTTGACTGTCCATGTTTGCAGACATTAAAGACATGGCACTTTCCTGTCTTACCTATCAAGAGACAGAACCTGTTTAAGGGAAATGCCCCAGCCTAATGGGTTCTGGGACTCCTTACAGATTGATTTGAAAGGCCCAATACCAGAAGCAACAACTGGAAAATTGTATTTTTTGGTAGTATCACACCTTCTCAAGGTATGCGGATCCTGAAGGATGGAAAGACTGAAACAGAGATGCATTGATGAAACAGGTAGTGTTGCAGTTCAGCCCACTAAGCTGTAGCTCAGTGGTCAGGGGAAGGAATCTGAATCACAGATGTATTCACTCCTCCAGATAACAAGGTGAGAACAACTATTCGCTGCCACAAGAATTGTGGGGCAGTGGACAGAGTACTCCACACTACTGGTTCTATTCTCAAAGTCTTAGTCAGTGAAGACTGGGATATGAAGTCACTACTTATTTGTTGGCTTTGCATGAAACACGAACCGACACTCAACTATCCATTATGCTCCTTTGAGATTATGTTTGGACTCCACAGACCCATGTTTCCCTCCAACAATGTGCAGGCAGCAAGAACTGGAAAGGCTCCTGCATGTACATAGGTGATTACCTGATGGCGTTTTATATCAGCTGACTTGAAAACAGCATTTCACAGTGAAGAGGAACAGATGTGCCAGAAGCAAGCCTGCCAGGCATGAAGTGCCAGGAAAAAGGAAAATGACAGGCCTTCCCAGAAAGGAGAGAAAGTGTGGAAAAAGAGGCCTGGAAAAATCCTAAATGTACTGCTTTTTGGAGGGGACCTTCCACAGTGATTAAGAAACTAAACAACTTACCTTTGCTGATACAAAAAAACAAGACCTTACCATTTGGTACTGTATCAAGAACTGGTGCACAGATAGATTTGTTGAACAAAATGGAGTGCAAACACTGAGAATGTTCAACAGCTATTCCAGAAGGACGCAGAAGAGGATTTGGAGGTTGCCAGCTGGTTCGTGATCAGTCCAAGCCACAGGAACTGTTAGGATGTTTTGGGGACCTCATCACATTGCCGTCTTCAACAGACATTTTATCCACAGCTGAGAGGTCATGAATGCTGCTTCTTCTGATAATCTAGATCCAGTTTTGAATGAGGTGTCCATGACTGAACCACGGCCAGATTATAGCAGATGCTATATGGGCTGAAGCCCCAGGTCCTGGCCAAAAAGGGGGCCAAAGTTTCCAGCCCCTAAAACTCCTATCAGCCCCCTCACCCTACCCCACGCAGCACCAATGGGGCTGGAGCTCTGAGAGTGCTCCTGCCCTGCTAGTGTGTGGGGGGCAGGGCAGGAGCAGGACCCTGGGGCCAGAGGCCAGGGTCTGGGTTCACACGCTGCGCATAGGCCAGCTGGCCCGTCCCCAGAGGTGGAGTGGGGCGGGCCAGTGCTTGTTCACTCTGCCCAAGGGACACAGCTGGCTGGCTCATGCCATAATCTTCACCACACCCATGTGCCTTTTCAGGAGGGGCACAGTTGGAAGGCAGCCCAGAGCCCCCAGGCTGGTTAATCTGGCCCTGGACTGAACATAGAATTTGAGTGTTCAAACAAACACAGAAAAGTGTGTGGATTGCAGACTGCCTGAATACCTAGGAGTTACTAATTAAGTTCACATTTTTAGAGGGAGAAAAGTGTAATGTCCTTAAGGTAGACAGTACCTCCACAAGCAGATTGTGCTATATCTTTATCTTAGCTTCAAGGTGTAGCAGAGGCAACTGGTAACTGCTGTCTGGTGGTGTGCCATAGGGTTCAGGGCTGGTACTTGAGACTTTTGAGAGCCAAAGGAATTTTGATTTCTAGAGCTACTTTTGATGTCATGATTTTTGATATCACGTAATAGCACATGGAAACTGTTCTAAAAGAAAACTGCGCATGAAGCAGCTCTGGATTGCAGTGGTGTATTATACCAATTTGAACTTTGAAGAACAGAGATCATTTTAACCCAATTCTTTGATCTTTTATTGATCTTGTGGTAATATCAACACCCAATACCTATGTCAAGAATCATTTCTAATTTAACTGTATCAACTTATTTCCCCTCTTCATTTGAACCCACTCGCTCTTCTGGATTTTGCAGGAGACACTGACTCTCCTGGGCATCACAAACACCAAAAATCTCTTGTTAATGTCCCCCACCTTCCCAAGTAGCTATGTCTCTTCCAGCACCTGCTTTTTCTGGTATCTATAGTATCACAGAATGATGAATATGAGGCATCAATAGCAAACTTGTAAAAACAGATTTTATAGCAGCAGGATAGGGGTTTGAAAGAATTTTTGGAAATAAATTAAGACATATTTCTGTGCTCAGCCCTGTTAGCAGAGTCACATTTCTGATCTTGCCCACAATTCCATTTTCTCAAGTCAACCTCTAGCTCTTTCAGTGTACGTCTACACTGAAGGGGGGGAAAAAAAGAAAGAAAGAAAAAACTTGCAGCAGCAAGTTTCAGAGCCTGAATCAAATGACTCAGGCTCATAGAGCTCATGCTATGGGGCTATAAATTGCAGTGTATTTTATCCCACACCCCCAACTCATTGGGTTTAGAGATCAAGCTTCTGCCTAGGCAGTACTGACTGGGCTGGTGCATGGATCTTGATCTCTGCCCCTGTGAAAGGCTTTGAGACACCAACTACATGAACTGTTTTTCACTAGCTGCACTTTCTGTTCAGTCACATTAATTGTTCTTACCCAGAAATCCCCCTTTGCGCCAGCTTGAAGCAGGCTACTGCTAAGCAACAATTCTGACTAGATAATGGTTGCTTCAAACATGCCTACAGGTTTACTGGGGCAGCCCTTCCCTTAGGGGTATTACTGCATGATGCCCTGACTTCACTACAGCTTTATTCGGAGTCATTACATCATTATAGGGAACAGTTTTCCTGTCAACTTTTAGGCATGGCAGGGGGATACAAAAGGCCCCAGGCATTGCTCCCTAGGGTCCACACTTCTTCCTACTCACATCCAGTAAGGTTATCACCACATTGTCCAGAGACAAGTGTGTTTTATTAACACTCCATAAGTTCTTGTGGTGCCTTTGGATGAAATCCACTACTGGTATGATAGCATGAGAAATATTGATCACCACAACAAAAGTCCATTTATTGTGCAGACCCCAAGTTCAGTGGAAGCTGGATTTCCCTTGTTGCCTGCGATGGCTGATGATTAATAGTCACCAGTTTAACTCCTGTAGTACAATTTTCTTTCCCTTTCAGCACAGGGTGTTCACCCTGCATCAGATTTATTTTAGATGCTGAGTCTAACAGCATGGTGTTTTCCCAGCTGTTGATGTCTCCAGACACATATTAACAGGTAGCTTGGCAGCTCTTCACATGGACCATCCTAATAGTTGCTGAGCATGGCTCTCCTGCATCAATAACTTCCAGTTTTCCTGATGTGGCTTCTGTTTGCCTGGGCGATTCTGTCTCCAATGACTTTTGCCTCCACATTACTTGCAAATATCATATGGCCTGGGATGCATCTGAGAAACAGTGTCTCTTTTCTGACCCATCAGATGTCTATGAATAGCTTGCAGTTGGGCCTCCTCCAAATTTTTAGACACTTCTCTAGGAATCATTTGATTGAAGGTGGGAAAATAACAGCTGATCCTTTTAGGGGAATTTTAATTTCTAATGCTATATTTTGAACTGTGTGTGACTCATTGGCACCTCCTGCTGGTTATCTGCAGATTCAAGCTTCAATTTTACACCCATGTCTTCATCTGCACACTGTCACTTTGCATCCTAGTTCACCTTTGGCCCTTCCTGCTGCTGTTAGGACCCACAGTGTCTTCTTTGTGATTCAACCTTCTGGCCAAGCCAGAACCCATGTTTGCCCTAATTCCAGGGGAAGTTTGTGTCCTCAAGAGCCCAGCCACTTTCCCAGTGGCCACTGCAGTTTCTCAATCCCATCACTTTTAAAGATTAACACATTTATGTATTGCATGAGTTTTCATGGTAGAAAATCCCACTTTGTCGGAGGCTTGAAGATAGAGACCTAACAGAAATTTGTAACTGTTCTCTATACTTGTTTTATTCTTGTGTGAAGGGTGCGGGGTTTTCATAATGATCAAGAAAACAACCCTTCTTCCCACAAACTCTCTTGATCTGACAACTGTTGTTAGACATGTTCCCCTTCATTAGCAGGTGCAGGACAGAGTGAAATGGTGTAGAAAAGTCCCCAAAACCATGGAAAGCAGGAGCAGTAACTCCACTGTTAGCATTCCTGCCTCCATGTCTGGAGACACACATGCCTCGCCATTCCAGCTCTATACCCTTTGAGAGCATGAGTTGGGGCAAAGATACAGAGCTGCATGGGCATGCTTTCCTGGCAAACTAGCATTTGCCAAATGAAAACCACCTTTGTAATTATTGTTAGCCTCAGGGAGTAAAGAGAAACACACAGACCCCACAGGAATTTGTAGGTTTGCCCTTTCTTTCCCCTTTGATCATTGGCATCCCCTCTTTAAGCCCTTTCACATGTGTTTACAGGCTACACCATTATCCCCTTCCATTATTACCACTGGATCTTTCCCTTCTTGGAGCGCAGATTATCAGGTGGAAACTCAGAGGACTGGATTTTGCTCTGTTACACTAATGTCAGACTTGAACAACCACACCAAAGTCACTCCACTTTTACACTGCTGTGACTGGGAGTAGCAGCTGGCCCAGTATGTTTTAACTTTTTGAATTTTCTACGGGATTTTTCACTCCCTGAAGGTTTTTCCTCAGCAAAGAAACAATTGCTAGGCTTCTTTAATGCTAGGTCTCTGCTTACAGTGGCATTAAAGTTCACTACTGAGGCTATGTCTATACTGACGGTGGCAATTTCGCCACCGTCAGTTTGCTCTTCCAGGTGCAGATTGCAGTGAGTATGAACTCGTGGTGCTGCTCCCAGAAGTCAACCCCGGAAATTCTGGGGGTCAGGGGGCATAGGGGAAAGCCGACCACAAGCGATTTGCAGTTGGCTTTTCCCAGATACGTACCAGCAGCTTAGAAAGTCACTGCTGGTTACGCAAGGAATTTTATGCAAGTCCTTGTGTAACTGGTGGTTGACTGCTGCTGAAAAGCCCCCAAATGTAGACCAGGGCTGACCTTCAAAGACGCCTTTTACTCCCTCGTGAACTGTCTTCTTCAAATGACAAATACAAAATCCTCATGCATCATTCCACAGAGACAACATGATATCATGTACATCTTATACACGCAGGCCTGCACAAATTTCACCCACCACTGTGTGGGACAATAGTTTTTCAATTAATCATAACAGCTTCCTGAAAAATTGACATCTTCTGAATACAATGTAGTGTACCTTATTAAAACTGTTACTGTACAAAAATGAATGCTACTCTTAAATATTTAAACACTGAACAAAAGACAGTGTTTAAAATAAATGTTTTCTGTATACTTCCGAGTTCCTTAGTCACCTGCCAAAATGCAACCTCCAAAGTCTCAAATCTAACAGCCACACGGCAGTATCTGACTTTTTACCCATTTGTTTCTGCCAGGTTTTTTTTTAAGTATCACATTCTGTAGAGATAGGCGTGAGATGCAAAGAGTGGTATTCATATCCTGAATTTCAGAGGGAAACTCAGATCCAGAGTTTTTGTTCAATCCATGACAGAGAACTGCGAAGTTCAGAACTAGGTCCAAAGCTGGATGTTCAGATCCTGGTTTTGGCTCAGGTCCAGACCTGGGGATTAATTACCTCATCAGATGTATTCATGCAGCTCCTATTCACTTCAAAACTCAACCCCCACATCACAAACACTCATGTAGGTTCTTGTTCTTACCATTACATAGCTTGTCATTCAAAAATCTCAAAGTGCAGCACACAGGAGAGGAGGTATCAATATGCCCATTTTACAGATTAGGAAACTGAGCTACAGAAAAATGAAGTTACTTACCCAAGATCCCACAGTGACTCAGTGGCAGAAATGGAATCCACATCAACTGATCCTCAGACCTGTCCACTGGTCCATGCTGCTTCCCTCTCACCTAGCAAAGTTTACATAGGTTCCAAAAGACCCTACGATGGGATAAGCAATGAAATTGTTATATTGAATCAGCATGTTGGATAGCATCTGCTAATGTCTTCATACACTATACTTTGCACACAATTTCTGATTAATTTTCTTTGGTAACGAGGGGCACAACTGACCCTGTCTTAAAACCATCAGCTGAGACCTTAATGGAAACAATCATAACAATCTTATCCTTAAAGCACAGTATCAAGAGAAAGCTACACAAAAATACCTGTGGCAATTATATTGTTAATTGCAAAGTACGTGTTCCCTTGCTGCAGAACTGATGCTGAAAATAAATCTGTAACATAGCTGTATTCCGCTAAAGAGTCACTGAGCATAGTAACCATGACGCCCAAACCACTTGGAGTGTGAGAGCCTGACACTGCATTTTGAGATCTGCACCTTTGCATCACATCAGCCTATGATGATATTTTTTCCCATGTTACTGCAACAGCGTGACAGGCTTATCACACCAACATTGTTCTCTCTCCCTCTTGATACCTGAAAGGGAAGGCGGTAGTCTTCTTCCTGTTTGTTGGAGGCTCTTTTTGTCTTTTGCCGTGGCTCGCCCATGACAATTGGGTAGGTTCTGTGTATCTCAGTTTCAGGGAAGTCCACCTCTATTCCCCTTCTGGGGCGTCACATGGATGCTCATTTAAGGTTTCTGCATCCCAGTCATCAAATCTCTTGGGCACAGATCCACATCTCTCTCTGCATTGCTACCTGAAATGAGATGATTCTTTTGCTGATCTTCTTCCCTCATGAGCCAGGGAGCTTAATTTGCATCATCTTTATTATGCACATCTTCACTGTGTAGGTGAGCAGAGGCAGCTCTGTTTGTCTGTCCCCATGTGAGCCATGTGGAATACATGGGGTCATGAAAACATGCTACCAATGATAACATAAAGCTTGCTATGAGTGCTTCAAAGAACACCTCACATGACATATTTTGCATTAAACCACACAATTACATCCCAAAGGTGAACAGATCACATTACAGGGGTGTGGTGAGGTGCAACTTGTCAAAGCGTCCACAGAAGTCTGAAAGAACAAAAAATTCTTGGCTGCTCCTTGACTCATGCTGTGATCATTTACAGTATATCACACCCTTAGTTATAAGGTAACAACACACAGTTGTGCAAAATCAGTCATATCAAGAAGCAAGCAAAGCAGAAATGGTTTTATAAAGTTCCTGTTGAGCCCTCACAATGAACAGCTAATCAGAAATTATTATCAAAGCATAAACACATCCAAAAATCAATGGGCTAAGCCACCTTCAAGAAGCAGCGCTACTGGGAAAAAGGTATGGATGGCTCATAGGTATAAACATAAAGCAAGAGAGATTGAATTGCTGTCAGATTGTCATTACAGGATGGCAGGTCTAGGGCCTGCTCTGTTGGAAAAGCTCTCTGAATCCAGGCAACTATATAACAGGTTGAAAGAAATTTCTAAGAAACCATATTTAACACAAAAGACAGCGCCTGATATTCTCTCAGATCTCACTGCCTGTGTATGACGTGCATGCCATTTGTTCTTAAGAAACAAACTCAAGATTAGGTGCACCATCACAGCAAGAAATAAACTTGCATAATTTGTAGTAGTCCTTGCAACTGACATGTCACGCAGCTGCCTACTTCTTTAAATTTGTCCCAATGCAAAATACCCTCATAAAAATATATTCTAGAGTCAAAGTGCTCAGGAGAGACGACTTCCTACCCTAAAATGCCTGAAGAGAGATGCAGAGCTGAGAAGTCACCTGAATCATACATCTTTCACAGATCGCAAAGGAATTCCTACTTTCAGGAAACTCCATCACCTAAATGCATCTGTCATAGGCTGCTGGTGAGCATTCCCTCATGGCTGTTCACTGACTGCTATGCAAAAATCAGCCACTGGGTTTAAGAGTGTTTTAGACTTCCAGAGCCCAAGCTACTCACTGATCCTTAGGCTCTTTTGGCACACTCCTGGGGCAGCCCCTCTGTCTAGCACCCCATGTAGAGCCCACTATACTGCTACCTAGTTCCCAGGGTAAGTGGTGACTCTTCAGTACCTTAAACACACCCCCTTCTGGAATAACTCCCTTCTGTTTTACCTCTTACAAAGGTGACATGATAATTGTGAAGCATGTAACACGTAGACACTTGGCACAGAGTCTAACATCATTGCTGTTTAATTAGTTATATAAAGAACAAGAGAACAGAGATCACCTAGAACAAACATCCTAAATGCAGTGCCCGTCACTAATTCATCTTTGGGTGTCCTTGAGGAACCATTTGTGTTTTGGAAGGCAGGCAAGGTCCCCTGCCTCACTGGGCCTCTACGTGTTGAGTTGTTTCTTCCTCCTCTTGAACTGGAGAAAATACGCTCCCAGAAGAGCAGCTCCTGCCCCTTTATAACTTTTAGACCTCTTTGTCAAGTAACCTCCTGACCAGTTTGCGTAGGCGACCAGAGATATCTAGTAGATGACTCAGTTGCCAGGTGGTCTCCCTCTTGATGAACTTGTTGTCCTGGCTGGGAACCAGTCTACTGTTTAGAGTTATTCTGCGTTAGGAGGAGAACAGTTCAACTCAGTGACCCTCTTTTATTAGTTCTTTGCCATCAACTTGTGGAATTTCAGCTCAACATACAGGCAACCAGATAACAGAGAAGACAAAAGATTTGCACATTCAAATGAGATTTGCAGCTTGATAAAGATACACATAGAACTCATAATGTCACACACAATTAATTCATAAATTGTATAGACATATTTCCCAAATCATCAGATCCTCTGTCTAGCACCTCCGCCTGAAAGCTGGAACCTGGCACCTATTTGCCTAGTGCAATCACTTGGTATTGACCCTTTGGACTCCCCCATACTCAAATCCTCTTCTGACATTTTACCCAAAGATGCCTTCTAGTTACAGTTTAACTGATAGGTGGCATGTGATAGGTGTACACAACTTTCACGTAACTTGGTCCTCTAAATATATCCATGATTTTGGAATGATTATTGTTTACTTGTTTTGTATCAGCTCCCAGAATTCCTACTCAGGACTCAGGCCCCATTGTTCCAGGCACTGAACACAAACATAGGACGATACAGTTCCTATTAAGAGTTTACAATCTGTTTTAAGACAGAATGTGACAAGTGAGTGGGATAACTGCTAGACAGAGAAGGGAGGAAAAGAAATGGGATGTTATTTCTGATTTCCTCTTTACTGTGCAAATACGGCTATGTTCACACACACAGGGCTTGTTTCACAATAAGCCATTTCAAAATAACTTGTTTTGAAATAACGCGTTATTTCGAAACAAGTTATTTCGAAATAAAAAAAACATTGTCCCTGAAATAAGCAAAAAGCGGGAATCAAAATAGCATGTCCACACTGTGGGCATGCTATTTCAGTTCCGGGGCCGGGCACCATGGGCGGTATGGCGACATGGCCCCCCTGTGGGCCATGTTGCCACTGAATCCCCTGCCTGGCTCTCACCCAGAGAGCCAGGCAGGGGAAAAAGACCCGAAGGGCAGGGATCCCCCAGCCCTGGGTGGCAGCTGCTAGACCCCCACCTGCTAGGGGACCCCCTAGCCCAGGCCGGCTGGCGGGAGCCCCTGCAGTGGCTCCAGCCAGCCCCCCGGGGCTAGGGGCTTCCCCAGCTGGCAGGAGTCTAGCATGGCTTTCCCCACCGCGGGGCTTGTTCCCAGCGCCACGGCAGGGAGCCCGGCGCCCCCTTCTCCCACCACCGGGCTTGTCCCCAGCCCCGTGGCAAGGAGCCCGGTGCCCCCTTCTCCCGCCTCCCCCGGGGGACAAGCCCGGCAGGTGCTGAGTGGTCAGCCCTTCCTCCCAGGCTGCTTAGCACCCTGGGAGGAAGGGTCAAATGTTGTTTTGAAACAACTGTTGTTTCGAAACAGCATGTCCCGCTGGCGTTGTTTCAAAACAAGTCATTTCAAAACAACGCTGTTTCGAAGCAAAAGCAGGTTTAAGACATTTCGAAAGAATGTCCACCATTTTGAAACAAGCGGTTTGCTTGTTTCGAAATGGCCGTATGTCATGTGGCCATGGCAGTTCTTATTTTGAAACAACAGAGGTTGTTTTGAAATAAGAACTGTGTGTGAACATACCCTACCTGTAAGCAGACAAACAGCTTCATGAGGATCCCCTCAAAGAATTTTCTATGAATTCCTTTGCCATCTCACAGACTTGCCAATGGAAAGGTATTTGCACACCAGGATGGTAGACAGGCAGATAAACAGAGAAATGTATCCATAGATCTTACTGCAAGTGCAGTTTGAGGAATCTCTTTCACTCACAGCAAGTGCTATGGGTAAGGTGCTCTTGTGCAGGACTGTCACATTACTTGTCTTTGGAACTGCAAACCTGCCCCTGAAAGGAAAGTGAGATAGACATACAAAGAAAAGGAAAAACACCTGTGGTAGTGATCCAAAAATATGTTTTCCTGAAAACTGGTATCCCAAAATTTTTGTGCTAAGAATTGTGACTTACCTACATATATGTTAGCCCACTGAACTACAGGGTCATTCCTCTAATAAGAGTCTCAACCCATGACTTTAACATATTGTTATTAATCTCTCTAGTGACAGTTATGGCAATTTTATCATTCAGGTATTACAAAAGCATCAGAAGCAATCAATCAATCTGTGGTTACAAGTCCTACATCAAGAATCTACTTTATTTTCCTACCTCTAAACCAAAGAAAGCCTGCACACAATTTGTTCAATCCAAGCAGTTCATCCTGATAGTGCCACTTAGATATCTACGCCAAATACAACAAAATAAGAGAAACACTGAAATAACTCAGTAAGAACAAAGGAAATTCAGATCTTAGAGAAAGACTAGTAAATCAATGCACTATAATTGCAATGTTATTGTTATAAAAAAAAATACAACTATGACATTGCCAGCTATAGAGGACTAACTCCACCAATAGCAACAAAGGTTGGCATTTCTTTAGACATTAGCCATGTATCTCCAGCAAATAAAATAAGGTCTTCCTTCAGTCTCTTGCAGTGGTCCTTGTTTTCTGAAGTAGAATTCATGGATCTGGGAAATTTGTGGAAAGATTTTCTAAGCAGCCCTCTTTAAGGAGGCAGAAAGGTAGAAGAGACTAACTCTATGCAGAATTAATGTAATTTTAGGCTTCATTGTCTCTCCATTGGATTTTCCACATGACTGGGAGAGGCAATATAGTCTTAATGCAGAGATGACCTGTGCCGCCAATAGTGGGGAGGACAGACTGAGCGCAGTTGGCTTCAGCAGCATTACTGAACATGCTCAGTCCATGTGAGCTGAGCAGCAGATCGCGCGTGCGCGCGTGCGTGTCTTCACATACCCTACCATGCTTCACCTCTAGTTCATGCCCACCATACTCATTCTCCAAATACAAATCAGCATGGGGTTCAGGATCGAGGACATGATGAGTGTTATGGAGGTGGCCAATTTCATCTACCCCTCAGAGCTGGAAGGGGCATGGGTCCATGCTGAGAGGCCCTTCTGCATCTTTAAAATTGGCAGGATACTCTTCAGATATTACAGAGCTTGTACATTTTTAGTGCCCAGGAGGTTTTTTATTTCAATAGAATCATTTTATAGTCAGATGGACTCTTTACTGACTGTCCTATTGAAATGACCCCCTAATTTACCACCACATTTTGAAGAATGATCTCTTGAGCTTTCTTAGCATTTTATAATGACTAGAACCCAATACATCTTTGCTCCCTTTCCAGTTTTTATACCTTTACAATGCTATGATTTTTATTCCTAGTTATTCCTTGTGCTGAAATACCCCAGAATGCATTTCTGTTAGAGGAAATCCTTGGGGCATCTTAGCCATGAGGTAAATGGCTTTGATAAGAATCTGCAGCATTTCCCACTCCAATGCCACAGAAAGAGGGCAGTCACTCATCTGTCTCCAAAGGCAGGGAACAGAGAGTTCAGTGGATGACTTCCTCAAAATTAGGTGGGGGAAAGAGCTGGCTGTAGCCCTCTCCTCCAGAGAACAGATGTAAAATCAAAGCAAGCCTCTATCTGTGGAAAGTGGAGATGGCTAAACTTGCCTGAGTTTAGATGAGAATTTGAGGTGAATTAGAAATGTCAAGGAAAGATCAGGAGTCAGATTAACCAAAACTGTGTGAACTGGTAAGGACAGCCCAGGGCATAATCATTCTCTCAGGGCCAGGGCTGCTGACTGTCAGTAAAGTTACAGAAAGTCAAGTAAAATAAGATGCACAATTTTATGATTGTCCATAAACAAACAAAAATGTCTGTTTAAACTGATTAGACATAAAACATATTCTGACATTGATTATCATTGTTGTGAATCACTTCTTGTATCATAAAACTATACTGATCATGACTATCAATTTCCTGTTTTTTTGCTATTGCATAAACTCTAGTGGCAAATACAGAGGTAAAGTGATGTTTCTGCAGCACTTAAAAAGGGACTTATAAGAAAGAGAAAAAGTTGAATTTGTATCTTGCCCCCCCCCCCTTGTTTTTTTTTTTTTCTTTTTTAATGTGTGTAAAGATGGGAAAATTGTGCGATTATTTTAATTTCTCCATTTGGCAAAAAAAAAAACAACAACTAGGTCTCCCCTACTTGGTGGATGACTGGAAGGAATGAGACTATGGCTATGTCTACACTGCCAACTTATTCAGTCCTTGGCTACAGTAGGCTTTCCCTAGACTAAACTAAGAAATTTCTTAGTTCAGACTATGCAAAGCATAGTCCGAACATAGCAAAACTTCTAGCCATCCTGTTTGTGCAGAAAAGCTTGCAAGTGTTACCCCTTAAAGGCTGAACTCCCCCACCCCCACAACTGATTATTTTTAAAATCCCATGATTTTTAAACCAAACTCATTCATGACTTTTGAACACTTGGAGGGAGGGGGCAACACTACAGTTGCCTCCAAGATAAAGTAAGAGCTTTGTATGATAGAAGTGATTCATGTTCAGAATCAACACAAGGGTTTATTGTCCTAGTAGAGCAGTGTTTTCCAACCAGTATGCCATGGCACAGAGGGGTGCCCTCAGGTCTGAGCAGATGTGCCTCAAAATTGTTTGAAAAACTACTCAAAGAGCTCTGGATCGGCTCATTGGCTCATGAATATTCATGAGTTCATTTGGCAACTATGTGGTGGCATGCCTCAAATTAATTAAAGGTAGCAAGGTGTGCCACAGAAGAGAAAATGTTGGGACCCACTGTATCAGAGTGCCACAGGTGGCTCAGTGTGACACATCCATCTTTTGCCCCTTGGAGGAGTCCTTTCAATGCATTCTCCAAATGGAACCCAGGCGAAGGCCATTAATTCCTAGTTATGTCTATCCACTGAAACAGGCTGAACTCTGTGCAGCTTATGTTCCACGCAGCAGCTGATCAAAACAAGAGATCAGAGGACAACCGTTTGGGACAACTGAATCATACTTCCCTCATTAAAAAGGAGACCTGGCTTCTTCTGAGCAAAAAAAAGAAAGAAAAAGAATCAGAAAAAAGTCAGAAAGAGTGACAAGACAGACTTTTAAAGTGAGGAACGTTAGGAAAAAATGCTGCAGTTGTTGAACTGACACCCAGGCTAATTAATATTCTGTGCAACTGGAGTAGCACTAAGAAATAGTCCATTTCCCCTTATACTTCCAGCTCTCTTCAGCTATTTATAACACCAATTACCACCCTTTTGCTGTGGCCTTTACATTTCAACAGAGCTCTGATGTAGGCGATTAGCTAAAATGGTGGTATAAAGAATTTTGTCTCTTTGTTTTATTCAACCTTATTAATAGAATAGAGAGGGATTCAGTGCTTTTTAAAAGTGATGGGCCTATTTAAGTTAATGTTTCTCCAGAATTAAACAGAAGTGCCTGTGCCTGTGCCAAATCCTAATAAAGTCAGTGAGAGTCTTACCCTCTGGCCCTTTATACCTAGTCCTAGTTGTTCCATGCTAGTATATCTCACTGATCCTAGCTGCAGGACATTGCATATGCACAGGGAGCTAATTTGGACAACCTCAGGGCTGCTCTGAGCAGGGCACCCTGGGGCTGCTTCCATACACATCAGGCCCAGCAATAGGTGGTCTTAGAGTTTTTGGGGCCCTGGGCAATAGTCAAGGATGAGGCCCCCCACTGCTGCATGAGGGCCCCCATCCTTGATTTTTGCTCACCCCCTGCACCCCTGCTGCTTCCTCCTAGCCTCGCCAGTCGCCACCTTCCCCAAGGCCCCCTTTCCTCCCTGTGCTGGGACCTTCAGCTCTTGGCTTGTCCAGTTGCAGAAGGCAGCACGTTCCAGCCCTGGCAGCTGCTTTTTGGCTCCCAGGACCTGCCATAGGCAGCTTCTCCTGTTGCCATGAAGCCCTGCCTGTGTTGGTGGCTGCAGGGAAAAAAAAGCCCAGGCCACAGGCTAGAGCCCCGCAGATCCACAGGTATCTACATCCACAGCTCCACTGATGTGGATTGGAGCACAGATGCTGATTCTATTTTTATCTGCCCAGGATGCATTAGTGGCTGCTGCTGCCTCTGCTGCAGCTGTAAAGAGCAGTGAAAACAGAGCCTTAACTACAGTTTATGGCACCCCTTACAATGGTTGGCACCTGCGGCAAGCAGCGCAGATCATGCCCTTTAATGGAGCAGCTCAATGGAGCTGCTCTGGGGCTCCTGGGGCAAAGCCCCTCTCGCCCTACCATAGTTATGGCTCTGAGTGAGAAGTATTAAATATCACAGCAGGGAACAAAAGAAATGCTCTAGACAATCCCCACTCAGCTCTGCTTTTGTCTCTGATTGGCTGGCAGACAGTCATGGGAGCTCAGCTTACTGGCTAGTCTCACCTCTGACTCTAGGAGCCCCAGTGGACAGTCCCCACACTCCAGTAATTAGTGGGTGATGGGGAGCTACCCCCACTGCTGGCCACTCAATTAGATGACTGGCAACAGCTCCAGCTTCCCTAGCTCAGGCACAAATAAAAATTGTTGAGATCTGGGCCAAGGGAGGCTCTGAACTGCATTGAGCAGCTCCCTCCTTCCCCCTCGCTTGCCTTGTCTTAGCAAAGCTGCAGCAGCCAGACAGAAGCTCTGCTCCTACAGTCAGAGCAAGAGCTGCTGCGAGGCAAGGGTGGTGCGGATGCAGCTGGCCATAAAACCTGGCATGCAGACAAGGGTTAATTCATCAGGCCCCAGAACCCTCCTAAATTTCCAGGCCCTCTACATGTACTTCAGGGTCCCCTTCACACACCCCAGCTACTACCCTCCCCAAAGCCTGCCCCCCACCCCAGCTACTGGCCCCCAAATGCCTGCCCCTCACCCCAGCTACTGTCCCCCAAACCCCTCTTTCCCCATGTCCCTGCTCAGCCCCCATCCCCATTCCCTATTCCATGTCCTGCTCCATGTCCCTACTCCAGCCCTCCTAACCCCCACCCACCCAGCTCCCCCATCTTCACACCATCCCACTTCAGCCCCCC
>ML681989.1:54939223-54954530 GCA_007922195.1 Podocnemis expansa
AAGGGTCCCTAAAAGAGATTGCACCTATTTAGGCACATGGGTTACACAAGCACGCTCTAAGAAAGCCTGCAGGCTGTTTCAGTGGAGATCAGTCAGAAGCTTTTTGCAAAGCAAGCTGCTTCTCTGTTACAAGAGCGCAGCCAGGTTTTGGTGCACACTGATGGGCCCCCCACCAACATAACTCCAGGGACAGCAGGTGGGGACTGGGAGCAAGGGCCAGAGAGTGGAGTGTAGGCTAAATGGCTGCCTTTCAAGGAGTGGGTATGGCAGAGTTCATGGCTCAACACAGCCAGGGGAAGGATCACCCCCAACACCGCATTTAGTTCTCCTGCTAGCAAGGCAGCTGCTTGGTCCTGCTCTGCTATCCGTCCCTTGCTTGTTGCCCCTTCTTCCCGACCTCCCTTGGGCAGCATGTGCAGGGGCACGTGAGCTGCTGTGAGTGGGAGTGTGAAATTCCCCCGACTTTGCAACCTGGACTGGTGTTTGGCTGTGTTTACCTACTTCCTCAGTCCTGGGCCCCGACTTACTCTGCTTTACTGTGTAAACCACTCACTCCTGGGTCAAGCCACCCCCAGTCACCCACATGTAATTGGTCCCTGACTAGTGAAGAAGCACTTCTGGCCAGCCATTCCTGGTTAGGTACGGTATATACGTCAGGTACGCTATAGCCACCATCTATAACAAAAAGAAGTTAATGGTGAAGAAAGATTAAAAGACCTAAGTATGCATAGATTGGCTAACTGAAAGACTGGGGAAAATGTAGATTAGTTTTTTTTAAGGCAAGCTATAGGAAGCTGGTTTTAAGCATGGTGATCATGAGATTTCCTTATTAAAAAGTATCCTTTATCAAGGAATGGCAGTTGTAAATATAAGCAGCATATCCTGTCATAAGGCCTCTGAGAATTTGCAGCGTTCTCTCTCCTGCGATTAAGATACAGCTGAAAGGCAGAGCCTGTAAAGTTCATTCTTAGTAATTTGGCAGTAATTTGTGGTGTCTGGCAGGTAAACAAAATTCTTTTGCAGATGGCAGCCCTTTATCAGGGCTGTGAAAGTAAATGATTAAAAAACCCCACTGTTTTCAGAGCAGCTAAGAAAACAGGACTGCTCTTGTAGATAGATTCCCACTAGCTCTGAGGTGTGTGAAACTGCTGCTTGAGAGCACCCTTGGAATGTCAGGGTACAGAAATGTAAGACTGACTAGAATCTGAGGAAAGCTAATAGTTTTGCATTGTCTTTCCTGGGGGTCACCCCCATGAACTGTTTCTGTGACACTAAAAGAAGATGAAAGAAGCTATTATTACAAATTTTTTTAAATCTACAAAGGCTGTAAAAACCAGCTGCATTTGGTTGGAACGACATACAAAGATGATTGGCATTTTATATGCAACAAAATGTTTAAGTTTAATCACTTCATTTCAAACTGACTGATAGAAATGACTCTTACTAGTAAAATTTGTTGAAATAGGTTGCATGGAAATTGCCTTGGACATTTAGGTCCAATAAATTCCTTAAAACCTGGGGAGATTTCCAATGAACATAATACTCCTCTGGTTTCCCTCTCATTCCAAGCCCCAGTCTTCCCTGGTGCACTGAAGGAAGGTTCAGTGCTCAATTAAATCTTGAGATATGTAGCCATTAGATTATTAAGATATGTCAATAAAGTAGAATGTATTGTGTCTAAATATGTAACAAATGCATATTTGCATCATGGGAGGGATGGATTGAATTTGCAAAGCTGCCTTTATCTTTTCATTTACTATTTACACATTTAAATGGTGTGGGGCTGGGAGATAAAGTTGGTGTTAAAGTTTTTTATTACATGGTCTGTGTGCTCTTAAATTTAGGAGGCTTTCATAAGACAATAGCTATTCAGATGTTCTTCTTTCTCTGCCTGAAATATAATGGACTTCATTCTCAACTAGAGAGCAGATTTGGGTTTTTTTCCTCCATAATACCCTGAAATTGTCTGCTATCAATTGATGTTATACCTCAGTGAAGATCGTAAGTTCCTCAAGGTGTGGACCATGTCTTTTCTGTGTCCTGTGAAATGCATAGCTCATTTCACATACTGCTATATGTAAGCACCAGTCATAGTTCCATAGTCAAGACTGCACTGATTTTTTTCATTACATGTGGAAATTCAATCATTTTATTAAAAATGCAGCATCTCTTTCTGACGTATAATGCTTACTCTGAGCACAGAATTTTCTGAAAAATCTACAAATAAATGATAGCTTGAATTTAAATCAATTTTAAAAAAATCTTTTAAGACAGATTTCCAAACTGTGAGGGATGCCTCTTTGTGGGGCCACTGCAAGGTTATTGGAGATTCATGTGTTGGTGAACAGGATGGTGAGAGGAAGCTGGTTCCAGCGTCTTTGTCCCCACCTACCTACCCTGTGCATCATTGCCCAGCACTGCATTGCCGTTCTATCACCTGTGGGCACCAGCTTCCCCTCTCCTTGCCAGCCAGTCTTTGTAGTTTGTTCTGTATAGCCAGAAGTCATTAGGTTTTCATTTTGGGTGTGTAGTAGGATCACTTGTACTATTGCCCTTCCATTATTTAATATGCCTTGCACATCTCCTTACTCTTGCATGACTCAAACACTGTCTCATAAACACATGGATGCATGGTGCGCTTGGTGGGGAACCCACTACTGTATTTTCAACAGTTTTGATTTTTTTTTATTGCTTAAAGTGTGGAATTGGGAACACTACAGCATCTTTAACCGGACACAAACTTTTAACATTAGATATCCAGGGGGTTGTGATAAAAATGCAGATCTTTTGCTTCCTGTTAAAAAAAAAAAAGGCAGCTTTTTGGACAACTGGTAAATCCTTAAAAAGAACAAAACTCAGTCATGCTAGTCAAATACCAGTCACGTAGTAATCCACAGGGGAGGGGCCCTGGATCATGCTGGTTATGTTGAAATTTTCTTCTCTACCCTCTCCTGGGGTTTTAACATAGGCTATGTCCACACATACATCATTATTTCGAAATAACCCATTTCGAAATGAGTTATTTTGAAATAAAGTCCTTATTTCGAAATAAGTTAATTTGAATTAACAGTTTGTTAATTCAAATTAAGGGAAGGCCTGCTTTCGAAATAGCCATTGTTTCAAAATGGTTATTTCGAAACAAGGCTGTTCAGACACGTTGTTTCAAAACAGTTGTTTTGAAACAACGGTGTTGTTTTGAAACAACGTGTCTGAACACCGTTGTTTTGAAACAACAGCTATTTTGATTAGATGCGAGGTTTAATGGTTTTGAAATAACGGCTGTTATTTCAAAACAATGGGTCCCGTTGTTTCAAAATAACGGTGCGTCATTTGGACATGCCGCTTCTTATTTCAAAACAACCTCTGTTTTTTTGAAATAAGAAGCCTGTGTGGACATACCCATAGTCCCAACTGGTTGTCCCCTTTTCCTTGTGCTAAGAGAGGCTACATGGGACGTGACACTCTGAAGTGGAATGCAACAAAAGTTTGGGAAACTGTTTTAAGAAACTGAAGTATTTATTGTCCTGAATAGAAGACACAGTTCCCACAAACTCTCTGAAATCTACTGCATTGCATTGTCTATATTTTGGAGTACATGATTAAGATTAATGGTCATATTTTGCTGCTATCATTCATATCTGAAAGTTTCTTCAATAGAAGCCAATGAATAAATGTAGAACCATAGACTTGCAGGACCAGAGGCTGCCATCTTTTATTGGTTTTTTTTTTGTTTTTTTTATGGGACTGATGCCACTGGTTTCCCTCTGGGAAGATAGTGGTCTTTTTTTTCCAGAGTACCCACTGCCTCTGTTACCCCAGAAAAAAATTTGAATGACCAGTAGTTTATTTTCCTGGTATTTAACAACCCTGGGATAAAGAGGGTGGGACCAGTGCTGCCTAAATGAGTAACAACCCCTAGTGGAAAATACAGATACAGCCTGCTGATCAAGAACAGACCTAGAGCAATAAAGAGGCTCAGAGCAATGAATCCCTTGAAAACAGGCATTGGAATTTATTTGAATCAATGAGATTCACAAGCTAAAAATGATGGCACAGTAAGTACCACATGAAATGACAGTTAAAAAAATAGAATGCTGACAGTTATAATAGACTGCTGCTTTACTAGGTTGTACTGCTTAAAGTTACCTACACATGACTGCACACGTACACACACACTAAACACAAACATAAAAACATTAAAACTTCTTAACAGTTACCTAAACAGCTAACAAACTATGACATTCCACAAGTGGGGGCCAGTCACTTGTGGAATGGGGAGAGCTTACTCACAACACCTTTGTTCTTTTGACGGGTACAGCAGTCTGGATGGAACTTTGCTTGGCAGTCTTAGTTTCAGGAGGCTGGCTTCTACTGTTTCTGTTGTTCCTTTGGCTAGTATGCTGCCTCTTTAGGTGTTGCTCCTGCTGGTCTCACAGTTTCTGCTTTGCATCAGCAGAGGGCTCTGTTGTGCTTACTGGGGTGTTAGCAGTGTTAATATTTTAGAGCCCAGAGCCTCAGGATGGGACTTGGTGGGGACTCTGTTTGGACCAATACCATCACACAACCAATTGAGCTTCCTTAGAAGCATGCACCCTGAGTCAGGACTCAGTTGGCTGAGTGTTGCAGCCTCGTTGGAATGAAACCTTCACATAAACTGTACCAGGGACACGAAGTCCCCCAACTGGAAAGAGGTCCCAGTTGTACCCTCTGGAAAACTCCTCTCAGAGATGGTGAGACCCGAAAGACTTCATTCTGCTGTGCTCTTTGAAGTGACATGCCACCAGAATAAACCTAATGCTAGGATGCCCTTTGTGTGCATGAATGCCACCCAGGACTTTCGAGTGAAACTCAAGGCCATCAGTCGAGCCTGATGCTAGGTTGCCCTTTAGGGAAATGATACTGTCATGCAGCAAACATGTGCAGGAGTGCTACCCTGGACTTTCAAGAAGAGCTCAAGGCCATCAGTCAAGCCTGACACTAGGGTACCCTTTTGAACTGCTACTGAGACTCTGAGAGTTAAGGCAGGACTCAGTTGGCTGCATTGCTCAGGCACTCCAGTACCCTCTGGAGACTATTTTACATTCAGGACTTTACTGAGCAAGTGCTCGAGGCCACCAAGTTAAGCCCGATGCCAGGATGCCCTTTTAATCCACCAGAGATGTTATTACACTCTCTGGGGACAACTGAGAGTGAGACTACTAGTGCAATAGGAACCACGGCCAAAAGGCCCCTTCATACCCATTAGGAGCAGGAGAGATTTCTGAAGTCTAACAGCAAATGCTGCTCCTTTTATACAACTCTGAACGCCCTTTCATGTCCCTTCAACCAATCACAAAAAGGGTGATTACATCCTTTTACCCATATTTGGAATGATGGCTCATTATCTGAATGGCCTCTTCTACCTAGTTTCAACTGGTCTTGGTCAGTCAGTGGGGGTAGGGGTGGGAGTGAGGGAGGTCAAAAGTTTAAATTTTCCACCATCTTGACCTTATTTCTCTACTATCAACACATCTCTAGAACCACTCTTTTCTGCTCCATGATATATCTCTTACAAGAGAAATAAGGTCTGTCCACAATCTACATGTCCAGGCTTGCCCTGGATTCACTTGATGAGAGAAGGAATGAGGTCATGTAAAGGGCCAGCATTTACTTCCATTCCTTATTTCAAATGCTACTTATTTTGCATTATCTAACTAATTATGTATTATGCTATTTTAACAACAATTTCTGCTAGATTGCCCTCCGCTATTCTCTACTCATAGGTTCCTTTATTACATCAAATTTAGCTTCAAATTAAAGAAGTGGCAAAAATCTTAGGTTACACCTCCCATTGGAAGCCAAGCTTCTCTCAGGAAAGTTGGTAGCCCCTGTATTCTTAAGACATGTGTGTATGCATGTAGAGAAATGTGGAGCTAAGGACCCAAAGGAACTGGCCAGTGTGGGCTGGGTGTTTTATGCTACTATGGAGTGAAAAAAAAAACAGCCAGGGTGTACTGGTAAATCTGACCCTAAAAGTAACAGCAACAACAACAAAAAAGTTTGACATTTCAGATCTTCAGTTCAGTAGAAATATCATATGGTAACATTCTGAGGCTTTAGTGTTCATGTATAGAACTTCTAATAATTTTTTTAAAAAAATTAAGATGGAGTTCAAACTGAGATTACATATCAATTATTAAGGTTTAAAAAAATTACTGGGATGTTTGTAGTCATCCCTCTCCAACATGGGTTGTTCCCTGCACTGACAGACTTCCTGTGTCCAAGTGGGCAAGTCACTATGCGCTAGGCTACACTTGCCCCACTTTTTGGTGGCAGTTGATGGGACGTAAACAAAATACCTTGCACATCTCCCATCACCTTACTAACTTTCGCTTACATCCCCATACGTGCTGTGCTAAGGTGACCAGAAATGTCATCTGGTTGATTTAGCACTACCCCAGTTATGGGGCTGGAGTTACAGCATCGAGCTGTTGACTGATTGAGCACGTCTTGATAGATTGCTCAATTGAACCTGGAAGAGCATAGTGACAGCAGTGAATTTGCCACTGTCAGTACTGACACGCCCTGTGTCTCTTTGCTTCGTTCCCCATCAGTCAAGTGGGAATTATAGCACTGCTGTAATTCACTGGGGTATTGTGAGGATAACTACAATAATGCTTGCATGTACATTCAGATACCATGATAACAGGGGGCAGTATGAGTATCTAAGGGCTTGTGTACACTGAGGGCTTAGGTCAATGTAACACCACTTACGTTGATCTTCTCCAGCTTGCATACACATTCAGGTGACTGCAAAGTTGAATTAAGTGCAGCTACAAGTTGATGTTGTAACTCTGCCCTCACAAGAAGTGTAAAGTTTAGTGCAATTTTAATAATGAACTTTAATAGCAGTGTGTACAAACAGCTCCTCCCTTGCCTGAAGCCCCAGGTGGGTGAGTGATTTGTCCACTGATAGCCACAAAGGTTATGGGCAGCCATCCAGCCAACAGGGTAGGGGGGGTGGAGAGGAGTCCCCAGGGGCTGCATGGTGGGTGCAGAGGCTACCTGGAGGTGGGGAAAGAACATTCCACTGGCATGGAGCTGGCAGGGAGGGGGAGCTGGCCAGCAGTGCTGAGACAGAGTGGGGGATTGGGGAACTGGCAAGCACTATGGAGCTGGGGGCGGGGGGAGGATTAGGGGAGGAACTGGCTGGCAGCATGGACTTGGCTGGGGTTGGGGGAACTAGCAAGCAATGTGGAGCCAGGGCAGGGGTTGGGGGAACTGGCCAGCAGCACAGACTCAGAGGATGGGTGCACCAGCAAGCAGAACACCTACCCAGAGTGCAACACTTCTAAAATCAAAGTAATAATTAGCAATGGGAATGCAAGAAGCCAGAGCATGGAGTGTGGCATGGACAGTCTCCTCCAGTTTTATTAATTCAGTGTATCAACATTGATTTTAGATTGCAGCCAAGTGTAGACATACCCTAAGAAACAGACACACCAGAGTTAAAGTTAAACTTTAAAAAAAACCTAAACACATTAAAGGTCAAACAATCCTAACTCTGCTCTGTAGTGACACCATGAAGGGAAAAATCAAAATCATACAAGGTGTTCTTTAAAAATTTTTTAAATCTAATCTGGGACTACAAATGCACCAGCCATAATGATGTGATTATGCTGTTGCTACAGAGTGATGTTATGGTTGTCTGGATGTTAACTGTGCATTATCATTGTGACACTGAGTCTAGGGGACAGTTTATGGTTCTCTTTTATATTAAGATTTCATATTTGCAATAGTACATGTGATATGCCATGTTTGGTATCAATAGAAAGGCTGTAATCTATTAGGAATGATTATATGGTTTATATGTAGGTATCACCTGTATTATGAATTAAGATTGTATTTGTTTCGTATGTGTTCTAACTGATTTGATTCTAAGGCAATCCCAGATTGGGTGTCTGCAAAACCACTGTTCTCTTGATGGCCTATTAAGGGAACTCCCAGGTACAGTGGGCCTAGGAAGAAACCTGTTTGACCAGTCACCCAGACCAACCATGTGACTCAACTCCATTTTGATTTAGCAAGGACTCAGAGCATGGGGAAGCCAAAGGTGATAAAAGGCAGTGTCCTCATCTCCATTTTGTCTTTGGTCTGTCTGCAAGCAACACCCTCCTTTGGAACTGAGCAAAGCACTGAGTCCCACCCAGGTGCTGGGTGCATACCAAAGGAATTGGACTAAACTGTAAACTACAGAATCTTCAAGGATTTGCTTTCTATGGAGTCTAAATCATTTGTATGTATGTGATTAACTTTGACATCTGTCATATTTTGTTTCTTCTCTTTTTATATTAAACCTTTAGTTGTAGCTACTAAAGGACTGGCTTGCAGCATGGCATTTTAGGTAAGATCCAAGCCTATATTATTCTGGGTGATATGGCTAGCCCTTTGGGGTCAGGAGAACCTATTTCTTTAAGGGACCCAGGGGATATGTGGGGACCATAAGAGCTGATGTGCAGTAAAGGGGGCTGTTTCTATTTTGTTATGCTTGGTAATGACCAGAGTGGGGAATCAGAAACATGTTTGGTTACTGACTGGGAGACTGATTTAAGTACCACCCATCAGTGGTTTAGCCCCTCGTTTTTCAGCTTGCCATGATTTTGGCACATTCAGAAGGTTATCCCAGGTCACAATCATACTGAAAGTTTTTGGATTTTTTTAAGTGTTAAGTTTCTCTGAATTTCCTGGGTTTATAATTTTTGGTTTAGGGATAACTAATATCCCTGGAACGTATTTTACCTAAAGCATACTATGTGCTCTCAATCTTAACTCTCTAGAGCCTTAAAGCAATGATGAAAGTCTCTAATTTTGGATTTAGGCTACTAAGTGGTAGATTTTTAAAATATTTTTAAATTTAGTGAAAGTTTGGGCTGGGCACATGTATGGACTTTTGTTTTCCACTGATTATCAATGCAGTAGTAAACAGTCCCCAGAACAGAGAAACTAAGACATTCCTAACATCAAAGCAAAACATCTTTGAACCTATAATCTGTTCTTATGTTTGAAGGATACTAGTGAGTTAGTAGGTTCATAATTTGATGACCTAGTTCAGGTGTGTCCTCCAGACTTTTTTTTAAATCTACCATTTAGTCACATTAAGAAAGTATATCTTTAAACATCAGTTTTGTAGAACCTACAAAAATTATCTTTGTGCTGGTTCTGTTATAGTAGTGAATTGACAGGTCTTTGCAGACTTCCTTTATAGTACAAAAAATTCATTGATTTAGAAAAAACCAATCCGCCTCCAAGAGACCATGAATGTAGCCCAATGCATTCTTGGGGGTGGAGGGAAGCAATCTCAGAAATAAACATGGCAAGATCTAGCAGGAAAGCATTGATGTGGAATTCAGTGAAGCAAGAACTACACAGATAAATAATAACAGAAGGTCTTTCCAAACAGTGTTGTCATACAGCTAGTCAACAATCACTAAAGCAGGCAGAGAAAATTTGAGGTGTCAATCAAAAAAGAAAAATGTCAATACAGGCAACTGCAGTGTCATCAAGACAAAAATCTTCCAACCATTCCCTAGGAATGAAATAAAGGCACTGAAAACAGAAAAAGCCTGGAGTTTTGACAATGTATTCACCAAGACCACCACATCTCAGGGAGAAAAGCCAACATTTATTGTCCATTTTCATGTCCTACAGGAAAACATGCTATCCAAGAGATGGTGGAAGATTAAAGTGATACCTTTACCAAAATCAGGAAAAGGCCACCTTTAGCAGGCAACTATTGCCCAATATCACTCCTAAATAATCACTACAAACTTCTGGAGCAGGTGATGCTACAGAGGAGTACATTCCTGACAGAACAGCTTTTGAGTGATCACACAGATGTCCAACAAAATCAAGCAACTATGACCATGTTATAGCAGGGAAAAAGGTGGTCCAGTCAAATTCCCTTGGTAGTAATTTATTTTAGACAGACTCGCAACAACTCTGAGGTTCGCCCCATGCCCCTCTATCAGAGTTGTTGCTCAAAAATAATGAATTAGTTGTCAGAGAGGAGATTAGATAAATTAAAATTATTAACAAAAGGTTCAAATAACAACAAATGACAGGAATGATTTTATAATCCATCACTGAGAGAGAGAGAGTCACCACTCCAAGACCACTGAGTCCCTGTGACAGTTTGTCAGTGCTGCGATACAACTTTTATTTATGGTTTTTCTTCACCCAGCAGGATGAGGTCCTCTCCCATACAGGTGATGGCAGGTTTAGGCAGACGGACCCTCAGAACTTCTCATCAGTATCTGCACAGCCAATGATCATGGCTCAGCACCTTCACAGGATTGGATCAGGTAAATGTGATGGTGTTTCGTTCTTCCTGAATCGCAGGTAGTCTAGATGTCTATAAACAGAATATGCACATACTACTGCCTCTCAAATGGACAGTGCCCTCCTCAGGGCATTGCACCCTTATATAGCCTCATTTCCTGTTGGGGGGGAGGGCATTGCACTCAACACCAAAGTGTTCTACATGGCCCGCTAAAGGATGTACTTGACACTCTAGTTCTGTGAACGACACGCTGACTTTGTGTGCACAACACTCTGTTATGCACACGACACTTTTTCAGACAACGAACGGGAAAACTAAAACCAATCCTATAACCCTATAACAGCCAAAATCTTTTAATAAGCATTTTTCTTCCAACAATGTATTAACACTTACTATACACATTAAGAATAGATTTCAACCGAATAAAAGTGGAGATGTCTTTTGACCTTACAGCAGCCTGTGACACCCTCTAGCACACTTGTCTACCGCGTAAGATGCTAAAAGTTCTTCACAGGCAGGTAGTCATGGCAACTGAGCTGCTGCTGTGAGGTAGACATTTTCAGATGGTTTTGGGACACAAGATGCACACAGAGATTCCAGAAGAATGGACTCCTGCAAAGCTCAGTGTTGGTGAATACATTAAAGAGTGCTGATACCAATAACCTACTGAATGCCATCTCCAAGCATATCACATATACTCATGATATAGATTGGGCCTCAAGGGATTGTAATCTCCAGAAGATTGAAGAGAACCTGAACAGTTGTATGGCTGCATTATGTGATCCTTGCAAGAAATGGAGCCTGAAATCAAGGAAATCAGACTGTATCAAAATGTTTCTACTTGTGCCATGCTCAAAGCCAGCTTGAGCTTGGCTGGTCAGCACTTATCGCACAATTCAAAACCAGGGGTTCGTGCTGGATTGCTCACTCACTTGAATAGCTCAGGAGATCAAGATCAGAAACCATCTCCTGAACAAACTGGTAGGATCCCCCTGGGGAGCCAATACACAAATACTGCAAGGTTCAGGGCTTGCTCTCTTCTAGTCAGGTCACAAATATTGCACCCCAGTTTGGTTAAACTCTGCCCAAGACTAGTAGACCTACAGCTTATTTATACCATGAAAATTACCACAGAAAAAATTAAAGATAACAAAACTTGTGTTGTCACCAGTCCTACCCAATATTCCTCTGCCTAACATCTAGCACCAGACTGCAGCCAACAAACTGATCACTAAGGTACAAATGACATGCTTGTCCCTGGACAGGGCTTCACATTCTCCACTCAGCTCCTAACATCAGCTCACTGTACCTGTCAGAATGGGGGAGAGCCTCTGCAGTTACCAGGGACTCCTACTCAGCATTAGGATAGATGAATGACTACATGGCTTTGGGCTCCCATGCAACTCCTGGGACTAGCTTAAATTCAAGTATGCTGTGACTTGCCATGTCAAGACTGACTATGCCTGGGACATCAGGAATATCCCTCTGTGTATCTAAGGTGCTGTGGAGGTTGCTGCACACATGGTGGAGGGTTGCTGTTTTCATGTTGTGCTTCATGGAAATCTAAAGTGGAGCACTGCAACCTCAGAGGCCATTGATTGGCTCAAAACCATTTCACTGTTTTTGTTTTAGCCCCGTTGGTATGCTTGTCTTGTCCACATGCAATTTCTCTTTCTATTGAAAGTGTATGAACAATGACTTCACATAGCCAATTGCTCACCATTTCATTTTCATATGAAAAGGGGCTATGTAAAAAGGAATTCTTATTACTTAAAGAGTAGTCACATTTGTGTCATTTGACTCAGGACAAAAAGATTAGCAAAAGGAAAACTGTCGGGGGGCAGAATCAATACCTTTTCAGGCTCCTAAGGCACTAGTACAAATAATGGAAAGCAAACAAGTAATTAGAAGTGCTCTGACTGCATTCTTTAGAGTGCATTACTACAGTCTAGTGTTTTGCCCTGAGACATCTCTCCCTCCAGACACACATGCACTCTAGAGTCTAATATAATGCTCCAGTAGCTTGTAACATGGCCTTTCTGGCCATTTTACTTTTAATAACGTGAATGTAGATAATGTAAGCATAATTATTCACCCCCTCTTCCCACTACCTCCACCCACACCTTTTTCCATCTTCCTCTGTAATGAAAATGGCAGCAGACCCCAAAAGCAACCCAGCAGAACTATCTGTATCTCTATCAGAAAAGGATTTGGGCCCCCTTGCTATAATATGAAAATAGTTGAAACATTTTATATTCAGTGCCTAGGCTTTTAAGACACACTCACTCACATGCACTCTCTCCCTTTATAAAATGTGTAATACTTGTTTAAAGACACTGGATTAATAGCCCTAGAGCCAGAACAGGCTCAGCAGCAATACAAGTCCCCTGCCCCACCACCACACTACTCTCAAGGCCAGATTAAGGGGTCCCAGGGCCCCCTGGCCTGTGGCCCCACTGTGGCTCCCTTCCTGCCTGGGCACCTTCTCTGTTGTGACTCAACCCACTCCAGCAAACATCCCAACATAGACCATTTGGCATGTTTTTATTTACCACTAGTAGTCAAACAACCAATTAGCCTGTTTTATCATGCTATCTCCTCCATAGATTTAACAAGCTCAGTTTTGAAGCTACCTAGGTGGAGTTTTTTTCTGGCATATCCCTACTGCTCCCCTTGGAAGGCTGTTCCAAAATTTCACTCTTCTGATTATTAGAAACCATCTAATTTCAAGTCTCAACTTCTTGATGGCCAGTTTATATTCATTTGTTTTTATGTCCACATTGGTCTTGCACTTAAATAATTCCTCTTCCTCCCTGTTATTTATATAGAGCAATCATATTTCCTCTCAGCCTTCTTTTGGTTAGGCTAAAGCCAAACTCTGAGTCTTCTCTCGTAAGGCAGGTTTTCCATTCCTTGAATCAATCTAGTAGCTCTTCTCTGCACCTAAGAATAGATAGTGGAGTACTGTAATGTAGTCAGTTTGCCTCCCCAATGGTTCTAGGGGGGCCTATTGCATGGGAGAGGATGGCAGCATGAAACTAGAGACAGAAAGGAAGTGTACCTTCACATAGATTTCTAAACATTTTCCCAGGACAACAGCAACCCCTTTCAGTTCAGTCTTGAAATGTTTCTAGCTGCACAGCTCAGGGAAGAAGGCTGAGGAGGCTTGGAGAAATCGTTGTGGCCACAGGATTCTGGGGCCAGACAATGATTAGTTTGTTCCCTGTAATAAGTTATGCCAGCTAAGAAGGTGCTCTAACTTCCCTCCACCCCACAGCAGTACAGCTAATCAAGAATCCAAAATTCAAGGTTGCTTGTGACAGACAGTATGCCACTCAATGCCTGAAAGGCACCTCTTGCTGGTGTTCTGGGAAGTAGAAGTTGGTGGCCACATCTCCATCCATGCTGCAGCTTGTGGTTTCTCACTCTTTCCTTCCTGCTATGTTCAAGATTTGGCCCTGTCTAGGTCCACTTGAGGTGCATTTGTGTATGGTAGTGATGGTTATGCAGTCTCTTTTCCCCCCACTTATTTCAGTGGTTGCTATAGTCCACTGCCACTCCACCGATAGCCTAGAGTAGACAGGGTGTGGCCTGGCCGCAGTCCCCTGTCTTGCCTCCAGCTCCTCTATAGTCTTCTTTAGGCTGCTTCCCCATAGCTTCCATATCTCCTCTACCCTTTATCTTTACCTTCTGCTTTTGCTGAATTAAGGCCATCAATCACTTTTCTACCCAGGATGCTGATCTCCCTCAATCAGTCAGGCAGCTGGCTTGGAGCCATTCTACCTGCTCTGAGTTCTTAGGTGTGACTGCCCTATTCTGTTTGCTACTCCCCCTTTTATACTGGGCTTCTGGCTCCTGACTGGATGCCTTGTTGTTCCTGCCCATTGGCTGCTTCTTGCTCAGCCCTCCTTAACCCCTTCTTGGCCAGTGTCAGATAGGCACCCCACCACAGTACCCCAGTCATGTAGTAGTCTAGACAATGTTGGTGTAGAACTGCTACACTGGCTAGGGGTCCCCTTTACGAAAACAGAATTCCTCTGTAGCCATCTGAGCTAACTTTCCAGCTGCTCTGAGACATGGAAGCGGGATGCAGAGCAGTCTTCTTTCATAATCAGTAGGCTGCATCTAGCTTCTTTTGTGGCACCAACATATATCTACGTAATTCATCCCATCACTAAACACTTCACAGTTGGGTGTACAAGGATGAGTTTGTCCAACTTTGACTGACTGATTCAGGACAGAATTTGTCCCTATGATGAATATACAAGTGTAATTTTGTAATTCACCTGAGGGAGTCACAGATAGCAAGCTATAGAGAGTTAATGGCAGACAATAACACTACATCCAAGTTTACAGAACTAAGTTAAAAAATAGTAAATAGTTTAACCTGAGGGACTTTACAATAGTTAGGCAAAAAGCATTTATCCAGATTAGGTCTTGGGTAAGACCCTTGGGATAAAACCCTTACTCTTGGAAAAATTGCCTGGGATACTTCAATGAAAACAGATGATGAGGACTTTGGTTCTCCTATGTCCACACGTACATCGTTATTTGGAAATAAGTTATTTCGAAATAAAGTCCTTATTTTGAAATAAGTTAATTCAAATTAAGAAAATGTTAATTTGAATTAAGGGAAAGACTCAAAGTGAAATAGCATGTCCAAACATAGGACTTGCTAGTTCGCTTTAGGAGAGGGGCACCATGGGAGGTGTGGCAACATGGCCCCCTCCCTGGGCCATGCTCCCACACAATATAGGCTAAAAGCAAGGCACCCTGGGAAGGAGAAGGGCAAAAGTATTATTTCAAAATAACCCATTATTTCAAAATAACACGTCCCCGCGGCTCACCCCACTACCAGCTCGGGGGGCCACAGCCCCCAACGGGGTGGCCGCAACCAGGGCGGCTCACCCTGCACCTTGCTTGGGGGGCTGCAGTCCCTGACGGGGTGGCCACAACCAGGGCGGCTCACCCTGAGCAAGCCACGGGGTG
>ML681989.1:54954630-55031177 GCA_007922195.1 Podocnemis expansa
TGAACCCCCCTGGTTGCGGCCCCCCCGCCGGGGGCAGCAGCCCCCCGAGCTGGTGGCGGGGTGAGCCATGGGGCTCCCCCCCCTGCAGCCACTGAGCCCGGGGGCCTGGTGGGATCCGGCTCCCTGCAGCTGCAGCTGCTCAGCCCCTGGGGTGCTGGGGAGCCGGGTAGGGACCAGCTCCCTGCAGCTGCAGCCCCAGCAGCAGGGAAAAGCCGGGCACCCCAGCACCCCTGCGGCCCCCAAGGGGTGCAGCCCAGACCACAGCAGGTTGAGCCGCTACAGCTGTGACTCACCCCGCCAGGGCTGCAGCCCCGGGGACCTGGGCTCAGGGTGAGCCGCCACCACTGCAGCCACCCTGCGCCCCTTGCACCTCCCCCGACCTGGTCAGCGAAGCCTGGGGGTGCTGCGGCTCCTGGCAAGCCCTCTCCCCCATTCTGCCCTGGTTGGTGACAACATGACCTGCAAGGGGCCATGTTGTCACACCTCCCAGGGTGCCCCTCTCCTGAAGCGAAATAGCAAGTCCACACATAGGACCTGCTATTTCGCTTTCAGGGTTTCCCTTATTTCAAACTAATTTTTTTTTTAGTTCGAAACAAGTGATTTAGAAATAAAGGTTTTATTTCAAAGTAAGTCATTTCGGAATGACTTATTTTGAAATAAAACCTTCTGTGTAGGCATAGCCTAAGAGTTGTAACTCTCCTCATTCATCTCAGTGGGATGAGAACTCCTATGTTCACATCTCTGGTAGACCCCTGCCCATGCCACCTTAGCAGAGGAGTCTGTGTGCGTGTGTGTCAGGAGAACAAGAGCACAACAAGCACTCACTCACCCACACAGACACATACAGTATGGATGGTGTGGTAGGCAGTGAGAAGTGTGCAGGGGCAAGCAGTCCCCTGCTGCAACTCTGGCCTCTGTGAGGGAATGTGACATGGTCCACTTACTGCCATTGGTGCCAAGAGTTTGGCAGACCCCTTGGCTTGAAGTGATTTCCATCATACACAGGTTTTACAGTCTGTTTCAGTGGCTGTCAGCAGTCCCACTATATAAATTGTTCAGGCACCCTGGTTCACTGTTATGGACACTACCCTCTGGTGGCTCCACTCAACTGCTGCACCCGCTTCTGAAATTCCAAGTGCTCCTTCTTTGCTACTCGGCCATCTGGCCAACTCACTATGCATGTTTCCACCTTCAGGGGATAACAAAGTCTTTCAGGGCAAATTGTCCTTGGCAGTCTGCTCCCCCTTGTTGGTCTGTACCACTTTCCCAGTATCTGGTAGGGAAACCCAGGCCAGGCCCGTCCTTTATCCCAAGTCCCAGTTCAGGGGATCTCATCAGCCACTAAGGTCTGACCTGTTCTATCCCTACTGTATTGTCCCTGAGCCTTTCTGGCTTTCCCCCTTCTTTGGGTTGGCCAATCCAAATACCCTAGGGAGTAGATTTAGGTCACTTGTCTCTATAGCCCTAAAAATACCATCCTTCTCTTAAGGAGCAACCTCAGACTACTTCTCTCAGCCTCTTCTCTGCTCCCAGCTTCTGGGCTTTATACAGGACCATCCTGTTCCCAACTAGATGAGCCCCGGCTAACTAAACCCTGGTCCCTTGCTCCTTCTCCAAGTACAGCTTGGCCAGTTAATTGGTCCACCAGGCCACTTTAACCCCTTCAAATCTTGTGTGGGGTAAACGCCCCATCACAGGGAGAATGGGGACCCCTACAGCTGACAGCAAGGGAGGTCCTGCTGCCACTTTTTGAGGGGGGAGTGCCTCATACCATCATCCATGCCACTGGGAGGAGCTTGTAGCAGGGTGCAGCAGATAAGCTGGGCTAGCTCCTGCAGGGAAAAGGGGAGTCAGCTGGGCAGGCTGGCTAGAGGACCAGCTGTGAGGGGCAAGGAGGGGAATAAAAGCTACCACAGAGGAGCTAGGCTGGGCAGGGAATGGGAAACAGCCAGCCATGAGCAAGCTGCCTACAAGGGGAGTTAAGCTTCCCTGATTTGGGCTGAGCTGGTGGAACTCCTGGTACTGTGTAACTGTATATAGTTGGTGGTGGGCTGTTAACACAATAAAAGCAGTCATGATGACCTGAAAGCTCAGAGTTTGTGTGTGCCTGGTCAGGATCAAGGAGCAGCAAAGCAGAGAAGTTGGGATGAGTCTGCTACAGAGGTCACTACTACAACTCCAAATGGGGGAAGGGCCCAAGGCACTGTACTGCTTTACTCTGGCATGGTCCTGGCAGAAGGATAATCCCAGATTGTGTGGGAAGACTAGAGTTACCAGATACCAAAGCATGGAAAGGAGGACAGGGAAGTACAAAAAGAAGGATGTTGGAGGACACATACACAGTGGGGGGCCCCCTGTATGTCAGGGCCTCCCAAATGCTTACCCCCACCCCAGCTTCTGCCCCCCAAATGCCTGCCCCATCAGATCCCTCTCCCCCCCCCCATGTCCCCACTTCAGCCTCACCCCCCCATGCCCCAGGTCTCCATTTGTTTCTTCAACCCCAGTCAGCCCCAACCCCTCCACACCTCCTAAGCCAGCCTACCAACATCCTGACCCCTTCCTCCACCCCATGCCTTTTCCCCAGCTGCCTGACTGTCCCCAAATCCCTCCCAGGCCTCCTTACCAGTGGGGCAGGCTGCAGGGAAGGGGCCCTCAGGCACAGCTGGAGCCATGCTGGAGGCTATAAGTATGGTGCAAGCCCAAAAGGAAGGGGAGACACATGCCACTTGGGCCAGGAGGGGTGGGGTCACCCCAGGCACCGGGAAAGGAGGGGAGGGGAAGGGAGAGGTTATTGGGCTTGCTCCCACCCGTAGCTGAGCCGGCTGGGGAACATGCTGGAACACTGTGTTCTGGCATGCTGTCCTATTTTTAAGGGGCCCAGCCAGAACGCTTCCCCCAGTGTTCCAGCACCTACGATAAAAAGCTGGACAAAATGGTATCTTTTCAAAATGCCTGCTGGATGGCAGAAGCATCACTGGTGCGGGCTTATGTGACTTGGGCACTGGGTTTACCGGGCTCTAGACCTGAGTCGTGGTGTGCCGATCCCTGGATCTTTCCCTGGGCCAGCAGCGCTTCTGCCAGATGGAAGATAGGAAGGCAAAAAAGGAGGACAACCCTAAAGAAGACAGATGTTCCATGTCTTATGGAAACCTTGTGTCTGTGTCTCATGGTCCTAGCTAGTAATATCATTGTGCCTGTTTACATTTTAAGCAATCAAGGACCTTGAGTAACAGAAACAGATTTTTGTCCTACAACAATCTGAAATTGCTGGGTTTTGTTTTGTTTTCAGTTGTTGAATAAAGTTTGGCAATTACTCCTCGGATTCTGAATTACCTTGGAAAAAAATTCACTCTGCTCACATGTGAGATTTGAATTAAAGCAAAGAGGGTTAGTTTATTCAGTGAACATACTGGGGCACAATGAAATAGTAGCGTCATAGATTCCAAAGTGAGAGGGGGCCATTTTGATCATCTAATCTGAACTCCTATACGGCACTGGCCATGGAACTTCCCCCAAATAATTCCTCGAGGGTAGCTTTTAGAAAAACATCCAATCTGGATATAAAAGCATTCCTTTGTAGTTATTTGATATGCAGCGCTGACATCTTTAAGCAAGATACATTTCGCATTGTGAGAGATGAAGAAGAAATTAATAGAATTTTACCAAACTTGCAAAAAATTCACCTTTTGGGGCAAAATTTTTGAAAGTTATAGTCACCTAAGTAATCCTCAGAGTTTGTCTAGAACAGTGGTTCCCAACATTTTCTCTGCTGTGACACACTTTGCTAACTCGAATCTGAGGCATACCACCATATAGTTTCCAAATGAATTCATGAGCTAATGAGCTAATCAGAGCTCTTTGAGTTTTTTTTTAAAAAAAAGTTTGTGGTACACTGGTTGGGAACCACTGGTCTAGAGTCCTTCTGTAGTAAGTGTTTTAGGCACACATCTATGCATTAGACTGACGATACATGCCCACAAAATTTCTATCTACTTTATTTTCCTACTTACTGGTTTATAAAAAGGCTTCCTCAAGCTCATTTCAAATTCCTGAAGAGTAATAAGATTCTTCAACACAAAGAACCTGACAATTTAACAAAGCTTTAGGACAAAAATCAGTTTGTATTCCTAAACCTCTTGAGCTATGAGTCAATTTACCCCCAAAAGGACACCTCCCATCTGTTCTTCCTCATCCTTTTACAAGCCCACATAATACATAACAAGGCAAATTAAAGATGCACTCCTTGAGATGCAAAGAGGATCAAAAGGGCCTTTAAGAGATAAGCTGAGTCTCTCTCCTCACAATTCTCATGTGTGCTCATCAAACTATGTTCAGATAAGGAGGCTGAGCTGTATGATACCCTCAAGCTCAGCATCCCTTTGCAGAGCTCTGAAACAGGATATATTCACTGCCATGCTGGAATTGAAATATCTTGGCTGTGTAGCACAACTACTGATGTGTTTGTTCTCAGAGTGTCATGATAGGTCCACTCCAATAACGGGACATCTCATGTACTGGAGGTTACAGAGGTGCTGAAAGCATTGCTGGATCAGAACTTTGGAGCATAAACAGCATATATTTTAAGCATCAAAACAATAGTGGAAATGGCTGCTTTGGACTGGCAGCTGATTGCCAGGGGGCAAGGAAAGTCTGCGACTTTTGAAGAAACATGATTAGTTTTCTCCTATAAGAATATTTTTGAGATTTTGGACAAATTTCCAGCAAAACTGGAAAACACACAGGTTAATTTTCAACACTTTTATTACTCAAATTTGCCCTGCAAAGTATGCAAATACTCCATCTTCAGTGGAGAAGGATATTTTGTGTTTTGAAGAACAGCACAGTGGACCTTCGCAGTGAATTAATGAAATGAACAATTACTCAATAAACACATGGCTATTATAGACAATATCTGGCTAAGCCCACAACAGTTTCAAGACTAAATAAAGCATCCTCCAATGACAATTCTCCACCTACTACTTCTAAGATGTTTACTCCACACAGCACTAAGGGACTTTAGCCAGCTTCTGCATACATACTCATATGGTCCCTTTATTGTGTATCTGAGCATCTCTCAATCTTCAATTTATCAAACCAATATCCCCTGTGGTAGGGAAGTGCTATTAATTCCAAGTTGCAGCTGGAGAACTGATGCACAGAGGCTAAGTAGCTTCCCCAAAGTCTCACAGAGTATGTCTACAATGGAGGCTCTGTTAAGTTGACTTAGCAAGGTTGACTAAGTCAACTTAAAGTTGATCTTGTTAGTCAACTTAGAGTCCACACTGAAAATGTCTGTCAAATGCCTCTGTGTCCACACTGGCAGGTGCTAGGTCAACCCTTCCTGGTGGCCAGGAACTCTGGAAGGGGGCCTGGAGGCCAGTTAAGTCAACTTAAGGGCTTTTCCCCATCTACACTGGCTTAAGTTGACTTAATAAGGTCGACTTAAGCATAAGTCAACCTTAAGAGGTGGTGTTAAGTCAACTTAAGGAAGCATTTTATTTGGCTTAATAAAAGCCCAGTGTGGCTGCAGGAGTCTGTAGGTTGACTTAACCTTCCATAAGTCGACCTAAGGCTCCAGTGTAGATGTACCCACAGGGAGTCTGAAGCAGAGCAGGAACCTGAAGCCGAGCCCCAGGCTAGCACCCTAACTACAGGGCCTTCCTTTCTTTCAATGGAAGGACGCCTTCTGACTTCATTTGAAGTTGTATCGTGCCTGTTGAGCCCCCAGTTGAAGTCTAGGGGAATTTGCCTGCAATGAAGGAAAATTTAGTAACGACTTAAGAACGTGGTCTTGAAGAGAAGAAACGACACAGAATGAAGTCTCACTAACAGCTTTTCTTTTCCTTTCAGCAAACAAGTGACTTTCCAACTGTCTAAATCTATCCCATATACCAATCACTATAGCATTTGAACACTAGACAAAGCAATATAAATTCATCACACCGATTAGCTTTAGGTCCTATTTTGACATCACAAGAAGAGATGGAAAATTTCTCCCTACTTTTTCCTTCTCTCCCAACATGCTTTAATTTTGCCACCTTCCTTTTTACATCTGCTGCATATCAAAAGAAATAGAAACAAGAAGAAATGATTGAAAGAACATTTTTCAATAATATTGTAAGCTTTCAATCAGAGGACGTTACTGATATCTGAAAGAGGATAGGTAGAAGTCACATGAAACTGTGTATTCAGAGTCAGTTTGATAGACAGACAAAGATCATGCTGCATCAGACTCCAAGCAGCGCCCAGAAAGTTGACCTTGAGGAGCTCCCATGATTGATGGTTGTATATACTCTTGGCTTGACAAAGGCTAATTGATAAATTAGTTCTGGTTTATGTCTGTAAAGGTTAAAAATCCATATTAATTCCTAGTAGCACTATGAACATTAAATCATAAGCAGCCATGGCAGATTAAACTGCCACACTAATGACACCATTGTTGTTTATACCTGGATTATCAAGTGGGATTCTGCTATAGAAGTTTATATCATGATGAGATAGCTTTAAAATAGATTAGGTCAGTGTTTCCCAAGCTGGGATGCCTCAGATTAGTTCATGAGGCCAAGGAGCAGATAAATGGGAGTGAGGAAACCACAGGATCCCAAGTCCATCCTGCTGCCCACCACTCCATGTACTACATCTTTTGACCTATTTATAAGGCCCATCACCAGCATAGCTCAGGGTCTCACAAGCATTAATGAACTGATCTTAACAATACTTCTACAAGGTAGGGAGTATTTTACAGATGGAGAACTTCAGCGCAGCTGGTTTCAGTAACCTGCCCTCAGTCACACAGGGAATTGTCTTCATGAGCAGAGCCAGCATTTGAATCCTGATCTCAAGTCTCAATCCAATGCACTAACCTCAAGACTATTTTTCCATTTGGGACAGTAAAGTGGCAGGGGCTCCTGGGCAGCAACACCTGCTCTTTGCTCCCCATCTGGCCCTTTCTGTAGCAGGCTGTGAGAACAGCTCATAATGGTTAGGTTGGCAGACCGTGGCAGCAGCCTTATCTACTGTTCTGTGATCTTGAGCTATGTATTGACATCAACAAACATCCCCATCCCCAAGAAGCAGCCCGTAGGCCTGTAGTGAGTGGGGGTTTGGAGGCAGGTTCAGACCTGGCAGAGAGGATGGGATGAAGCAAAGGAAGGAAAAGAGTAAGCAAAAATAAAGGAACACCACACAACTAGAAAAGGAAATGATGAAAAGGATGTGAAAGAAGACAGGAAAGAAAACAGAAGAGGTGAGTGGGACAGAAAATAGATGGCAAAAAAAAAAAAGTGCCAGTTGTGTCAAGATCTGGGGCTAGCACGAGAAGGTTGGGAACCAATCACAGAATTAGACATTATCTATAATAGCTCAAGTCAGTGTCAATCATTTAAAAAAAGAAAATTCCCCTAATGGAAAGGGACTGAGATCTCTGAACCTCTGACAAAAGCCTGAAAAAATCAGTCCCACATCATTGTGTCCATCGAAGGAGCAGCTCCTGCAGACACTTACACACAGGTTAAACATCACACATGGGAGTGAACCCACTAACTTAGTGAGACTCCTTGTGCTTAAAGTTTGGAGATTGCAAGACCGGGCTTTAAGAATGCCATTTCTGCAATGATGGGTGTAGGGAATGAGATGGGGAATGGCTATTCCCTTAGGTACAGTTAAAGAGAAATGTATCCTAAACACCCTGAAAAACAAAATCAGCAGCACTGTGGCCAAAGTCCAATGAGGAAAATATCTTGTTCATGGTAGTGTGACAGCAGACACACATCCCAGCTCCTACACTAATTATAGCTCTACAATTACATCCAGGGGAAATCACTTGGTTTAAAAGTACTCATGAGTCTCCTATGTGCTTTGTCACCAAAATCCCTTAACGATTTAAGAGAGGTGCAGCATAATCTTTGTTTGTCTACTAGATTGGCTGTGAATACACAGAGCTGGTGGGCATTTTTTTTTGAAAACTTTTTCAAATTAAATTTGCACCTTTTGAAAAACTAATTTTTGCAGAAAATGTGATTTTTCTTGAGCTTTTCTTTAGTTTATTGTTTTGTTTTTTAGTACTTTCAGTATTTGAAGGCACTTCAGCAGTAGCCCTGCTTCCTGTTTCATCACTTGAACTTCTTGTAATGGTTGATTTCCATGGTTCAGTAATTACACTGCTATAGTTCAGATTGCATAAAGTCTGAAAGCAAGTCTGTGCTTTTGGCTCTAATGCAAAAGCTTTTTTGTGCTGCATTATTCAATACTTACATATATTGATTCATGATCTTGAAAGAAGAGAGTCTGAGGCTTACTGGACCCCCCCCCCCCCAAAACAAAGTCCTTATTTGAGTGTCAGAAGAGAAATGTGCTTGTAACTAGCAGCTATATAGCACTTGACTAGCATTGCTGTCTAAAATGAAGCATCTATTTATGTTGGAATGAACACCCTCTAGTGTCTGTAAATAGAACACTCCATGAGGGGTCATTTTGATTAGCAACAAACAATCCAAGTTACGGCATTAAAATTAGCAAAAGGGCTACTCAGATTTCAGAGCTGGTAGCTGCACTCTCTTCCTTCCAGGAGGAAGGCTTTTTCTCATTATCAGGTAAATATACCTAAAATATAGCAATTACTAAACACTTTGCTCCCCAAAGACTCCCTCTCAACACTGACATACCTGGCCCTGCTGAGAGTGGTGCCAACTTCATCTGATAAAGCATTAACAACTGAGCAGTCTCGAGATTCCCAGGTTTAGCCTGACAGCTTGCTGCCATTTTAAAGGAACACAGAGAATGGGATTCCAAATTGCTGAGGCCATTGAAGTGACCACAGTTTGTCCTCAAAGAGCACAAGCACGTTAAACCACAAAGGATATTATTTCATTGTTATGTCAGTCCTTATGGACCACAGAGGTCAAACTATGGATGTCAACAGCCTTCACTGGAAAAGTTCCTAAAGCCAGTGTTTTCATCTGTTAGACAGTCTACCTTCCCAGACAAGTTGGCACACTATTCCAAAGAAATGAGAGTCATATACAGCATCACAGTTATTCTACAGAGCCCCACATAACTCCTTCGTGGCATGGCTTATGAAATTGTCTCCTGATCTCACTGGCAAAAAGGTGGTTTAATTACACTCTCAGTAGGTGTCAAGTGTGGACAAACGTGCATTTGGCAGATTGAAATCCCACTGGAGCTGTTTACAGAGATGTTTAGATTCTGTCATCAATACAGTCTGCATTATTGTGGCTTTCAGTGCCCTTCACAATCAATCATTCTGAATCCAAAGGTGAGGTCTATGCAGGGACAAATGGCTATTACAATAATAGGTTGCTGAACTGGTACACTAAGCCACAAAGTGCACCTCTAACAGCTGGAGCAGGGTGCACATGGGCAAGGAAAAAAGGATACTTTGTGCACCAACCTTATGGACTTGCATGGATCAAAGGAAAAGGGAGAATAATTTATTTCTGTATGTATTTTTACAGCACTTTTTGCAGTAAATGTACTCCCAGTATGCTACAAATGGGGGATGATTACAAATAGTTAATTGTGGATGAGCTGACTCCTTATACAACGGCAGAGAGGACTGTGGTTCATATGTGACTAATTGTGGGTTTCCATTATGGATTGATCAGAAAAAAATGCATTGAGAAATTATGTTTGGCTATAGCTTGCCAGTTATACCTTAATAGGTTTTTATCATCATGGTATCACATAATCTGTATTCTGAAGAACAAAGATCAGCTTTTTAAATAAAAGAAATGCCTTTATTTGTGAATGTGGCTGTATTACACAGGCCAGCCAGTTGCTGTTTGTAGACAGGCTGACCTCAGTGGCTCTGCCACCCAGTGGGGAGGGTGAGGCCCACAGCCAGGGCCAACCCAACCTCCCCTTATATCCTCCACCTTCTAGCCCTGCTAGGGGGAGGCCAGAGTTCGAGAATGGTAACTCATCCATCCCCCAGCACAATAAGGCAAGTCTACAATATTAATGGGTCAGGCCTTCAACCCCCAGTAAGGGGTAAGGCAAGCACACGGTATCAATAGTTCAGGATGGCGATGAGGGAGGGGAAGGGGAACGTAGGCCTGTCCGCTCCACTGCGTTCCAGCCCAGGGCCCTAGCAATAGCAGGAACAAGGTGCCACTACATCAGTGGGGTTCCTGCTGACTCACCAAACCACCCTGGGCTACTTCCTTCCCACTCCCTCCCAGGACACCTGGGGTATACAATCCTCATTGTCCTCCGGGCAGGTTCCCCAAGGCATTCTGGTCAACCCCTTATTATCTTCTGGTGGCAACACAGGTAATTCTGCTTCATCCACCAGGGGGAGTTCCTCCAGTTTGCAGGGGTCCAGGGAGCCAGCTTGCTGGCCTCACCAGGGGAGGGAAGCTCATCTAGATCCTCATGAGTAGCAGGCTGATTCCCTTCCCCCAGGCTTTCTGCTGAGGGAAGCATGTCCCAGTCTTCCCCTAGGGGAGTTCGCTCTTGGGGTACAGCTAGCCAGTGTTCCTCCCCTTAGCTCTCACCAGGAGGAGGATCTCACTGTGTCAGACCTCTCTGGCTCCCAAGAAGGGAGCTCTTGCAGCAGCCACTACCACTGCCCTCTCTGTCTCCCCCATAGCTGACTTGTCCAGCCCCTTATATAGTCCTCCCGCTCCCTCCAGCTGTCCCTTTGGTTCCTGTCTGGGTTCTTATGCAAGGTCTTTTCAGGCCAGTAGGGGGAGTGCTGGCACCCAGCTACCTCCCAGCCAGTAGGTAACTGTCCCTCCCTACTACACTGTTACAACACTCAAACACTATTAATGAACCAAGATTAACACCAGTCATAAAATGAAGTGCATAATACAAACGTTGAACAGTGCAAGACAATGCAACCAGTGGAAGCAAATAAATGCCCTACTTCTGCATGTTCTCTGGACCCTCATTCTCCTTTCCTTTTCTGGAGTATTTAGCACACACGTGTCCCAGCTGCACAGGGATGGTGTGGAACATGGCCAGGGTGGAGAACTTTTGGGACTACATTTGTCCTCTCTACTTGTGTTCAGTTCCAATTCTATAGGCCATTCAACCAGTGTATTGCCCAATGCATTCCTGGTCTTCAGGAGAAGGTACCATGGAGGAGACTCAAGAGGTAGTACAGGTAGGAGGAGCTGGTCTTGCTGTCATCAGCACAAACAGCCTCTTAAACTCATCTTTCTGCGGAGCACCACCTTCTTTCTTGAAGCACTATTCTTGCTCCAGAGACTGCACTGAAAGTCTCTCCTCATGCTCTGGAGTCTGGCTGTGCCTTTCCACTCAAATCCTCTCCTCCTTGGTATTGTACCTGCTTGTTGGCCCTGTCCAATGTAAGTTCACCATGGACTCATTTCTTTTTGACTGATCCCTGACAGTTCAAAATCCAGAGTTTCTTTTGGAGCATGGCTGGGCTGCAGAGGTGGAAGGGCCTGAAGCAGACCTCAGACAGTACATCACTATCTCAGTCCTTCAAAGAATATTTAGTGCATCCTGAGTGGGATCTCACCTGCAAAACTCAACTTCACTATAGTCACGCAGAGGAATAGTTCAGTTCCCATAATGCAGAGTTAGAGGAAAGTGCAACATGACGGTAGGTTGAAATTTACAAGTGCTTTATGTTTAAAATTTGAAGACCATTGTAGACCAGGGGGAGGGTGTGTGGGGTGCTCCACAGTTTACTGAGAATGGTTTGTCAGTCCTTTCATGCAGTCTACCTCCTGAAGGTCACAGCAATCCTGCATGACAATTCAAAGGAACATTCTACTGTAAGCTAATGGTGGCAAACCAGCCAGGTATGCCACAGAGGTTTAAGCTTATAGGGACCAAGTGACATGTCTATGAGTGGAGAGGGTTAGTTCCTACAGCGCAGGGCCTGGAAAATACTCCTTTCCTCCGAATGTGACTACCATCTGGAGCTCCTGCTACAGAAGAAGTTGGCAGCTATCAGCACTTGGGATTTGTCAAAAACTTATATGGTGAAATCAACAGGATTGCACTTTAGCAGCCACATAACATCCAATCTCCCTATGGTTTATGCTGCAGACTGCTCTGATTACATCTATGTATAGGCTAGATGCAAACATGCAATAATACAGACTGAAAGAACTGCACAGCCAGTGTCTCACCCCTGCCTCCTGCATACCTCTGCACTGCATACAACCCATCTGCCATGTATTGGATGATGATTTTGTCCCCAGATGCACTATGCTTCCCTCTCCCCACCATATAGGTCATATGCAGTTGTTGCAGGCAGCTGTGGAGTGGCTGAATACGAAAAGGGGAGGCAGAATGTGGTTCTTACTTTTAATACCCCAGCACATCTTTGTAAGAATATACAAGTGTCTAGTAAACATTTAGTGTTAAATGCTTGTTTAGAGTCTATTTGCACTTTCTGGGATCATTTGGAATTCCACAAGGCAGTAAGAGGTGGGGAGTGAGGGGAAGTGATGCCAAGGCACCTGCATGCTTTCTGTCATTAGTGGCTACAACTTACTACCTGTGGCTTGAAATAAAAATTGCATTGGGTCACAAACTGGAAACATCTCCCATTCATATATTAACAGACATGGAGCCCGGTTCTTACCAGGTTCTGTGGCTATTTCTGCTTCTTCTGTTTCTGCTGCTGAGTCTGCAGCAGGTTGCTCCTCCAGGGGACAAACAACTCCTCCAAGTAGAGAGGCAAGATGTGCTGCAGCTGCTCTGGTGGCAAAGCCTCCTTGCCTAGTGTGAGCACTAGCCTAATCAGTACGAGCTGACTCCTTCCTGGTCCTATATTAGATTTGGGGGCCAAAAAGTCACTACTTCAATTGACCAAGCTGTCAAACTACTAGAACCCAGTGTGTGGTGGTGTCCAGCACTCAGTCAAATTTCTTGTAAAAGATGCAAGATAACAGGGAAATTCTAGAGGTGCAGTTTTCATCAGCTATCTTTCCAGTAGTTGCTCTTGAGCCACTTATTTGGCTCCCTACACTGCTCACCAAACTGTTGAGGTCTCAACAGTGCTGGCTTGTCCATTACTTCTTGGTATACATAGTTATTCTTGGCAGTTTTGCTGAAGTTGACTGTCTTGCTCACCACACACCAGAGATTTACCAGAATCTGACTGTGGTCCTGTGGCCAGGTAACAGCATTCTTGGCAAAGGATGAGTTCTTGTTGGTGGCCAAAGGTGATGCAGGAGACTGTTCTCTCTGTTCGCAGCTCAGTGATCAGTCAAATGGAAGGGTTAAATGTCAAGCAACTCCGCTTGAACTAGAGGGATTTGTTTCTGTTTTCTGAAAATTGATTGGATAATCTCAGCTTAGAGACTGTCTCAGTGAATCCATGCTGAGTCCAAGGGCCAGGATTCAGAGGGCTTAGTAACCCAAACTGGATAGATTTGTGGAGGGAGTTTGGATTTGAGCCTGACTCTGGCTTACACTGCAATGTAGCTGTATCCTTTGTGTCACACCTGACTGGAATTGTGTATCATACAGCAACAACTAGCAGCTGAATGATATATTGCAAGTAAAGATATAACTACCAAAGTTGTGCAACATTTTTTGGACAAATTGTTTATTTGCTGGAAAATGCAGTTTTGGGTAGACCAAAACCATTCACAAGGTTGTGCTGAGTTAACCAAATTGAACTAAAAGTGTCAAACTATTTCATGGCAGGCCATAACATTTATTAAACTTTAACACTGGGGTGGGTCATATCCACCCATCCTCTCTTGCACCAAGCACTGAATTATTTCCACTGGGGCAGGGGGTGGTTCAGGGATACTTACCATATGACCAGTAACTTGGGGCAGGTTCTCTACAACTTGCCTCTTCTCTCCTGGACTGAGCACTTTATGAGTTCTAACACCTTGCCCCAGCTAGGAGGGTAGCGGGTACAGAAGAGTAGGAACCTCAGTCTGATAGCATGAAACCTTGCAGCCTATCCCATGAGCCCATGGCTCATCACCAGAATCCCAGGTCTTCAACCTCTGGAACTGTTCCTTTTATCTTCTTAACTGTACTAGAGACTGGCCACAGGGGAAGGACCAGTGACTAGCATGGTTGCTCCCCCCAACCAGGCTGCCTCATCTCAACTAACTCCTGCCCAGTCCATTCCTGCATCTTCTGTAGATGTGTGCATCTGCACCTGTATCTGACAAAGGTATGCCCTCATCCCTGAAAATTTCACTACAATTGTAATGGAAATCCCCATGCTGAGGCACTGATGCTGTCTCCAGGAATATCTTGGTAAAACTTTACTTCCTACCCAGGGTGAGCAAAGTCCTTCTTGAGCACTGGACCATGGCTTTCTGTGACCTGGAGGAGCTGCTGTCAGTTTCCTTACAGGTCCTGGATTTCAGCCACAAATCGCTCCCTGCAGGGTAACTGCTCCGTAGAATCCCCTCTGACCACTGAGTCTCCCTCAGGTTGGGGCTGATGCAGCTCTGGTGCAGAGCCCTCAACAAACATCTTTCCTCTCTGCTGGCCAGCCCAGACTAAACCAAATTGCTCCCTTTTATACTGGGGCAGCAATCTGAACATGCCCAGCAGAGTCTAGGGGGCGGGGCTTCCGCCAGCCATAGTGTGTGCTGGGCTTTTAAAGTGCAGGGTGGGTCTGCCCCGTCACACGGAGTGATCAAAATTTACTGAGAAATGAGAATCTCATCATGCTCTGTTGCATTTGAAAATAAGATAGCCCAGACACAGCTGCCAGTTATGAGTGGACCACTAGCTCAAAAGTTAAAAGGGGTCTGAGTCGAAACAGTGGGTAAAGTTTCCAAACGTCCTGGGTCCCATTAACCTAAGTGACTATTAAAAGTAAGACTGAGGACCTCTTGGAACTTTATGCACTTTCTGTAAGTGGGTTTAATGCAGACCTCGACACCTAAATGCTAGCCCCAAAAATGGGGCTCCCAGGAACGTGGCATGTTACAGGGTTCCCTGCTGCTGAAATGCTGCTGCTGCTACTTTTGGTAGCAGTCCAGGGTGCAGGAGCCCTGCAGTCGGGCATACTTGTGGCAGAAGTATGGGGCAAGGAAGCCCACCCCCCAACACCACCACCACCACCAAGAAAGAACTGTGAACCACTGGAGTTGCCAGCAGTTTTTTTTTTTTTGGGGGGGGGGGGGGCCACCCCCGGGGCCCATCCCCCCCCCCCCCGGAGTACTGCAATTGAGCTAGGAGCTAGGGTACAATTTGTGGGTGCCATGGCAACCTGGTACCTGGATTTTTTAAAGCCCTAGTCTAATGTGGTTGCAGAGCATATCTATTAGCCTGTAAACTAGCAATAGAGAAGTTTTGTTTAAAGATTAAAGAGAAGAGCTTAAGTTTCAAAAATGTCAGTGTACTCTGGGAAATGCTGCTGCCCATGACTTACTGATCTCCCTAAAGCCAGCTAGAGTCAGATATGACGGCTGTATAAATTGGCCTAATAGTGGAGGTGCAGGAATGAGGCTTGGCTATGTCACTTTACACCAGCAAAGTGTCTAGCACTGGGCTTGGCAACCTTTGCCGACACCCGTGCCAGCCCCTTCTTCCCAACCCTCAGCTGGTGCTGATGGCTGCCACCTGCAAATTCTGTGGTGGCCAGGGCTGCAGTTCAGGAGAGACGGAGAGGGTGTAAGGCATGCTGCCAAAGGAAACCACCCAGCGCTGCTCCGCTCTGCAGCATGTCTGGCTTCCTGCTCTGGGCAGCTTCTTTCTACAGTGTGCCTGGGGAGGGGCACAGCAATTTTGGTGATGCTGTGTAGACGATGCTACCTGCCACTCCAAATGGGCTCATGTGCTACTCCAGGCATACATGCCATGGTTTACTGACATCTGGTCTAGTATCTGGGCTGCAGAAGAGACCCATCCCTGAATCAGAAAGAGAGTATCCTCATCAAAACAGAGCTATTGAATCCTGCAGCACTGGAGACTGAAAAGCAGGTGTGTAAGATTCCCTCCTGGCATCGTTGTAGCGTTAATAAGGTTGCCAGTGAAGGAATATTTCCTCTTTGTTCCTTTTAAAATGCCCCCATCCATTAATTTAAATGAGTAATTGTCACTGTGTCTCAGTGGGTCACAGCAAAGGATGTCAGATTCAGGACAAACTGCAGAGAAATAAGGCAAATGCACTCCAGACTGGGGGTTATTCTTCCATAAGATATACCAAGCCAGCAATAAAAGTAAACTTCTGTCTCACCACACTGATTAACAAAAAATCAGAAAAGTAGTCTCCTTATATATCCCAGCTCTTGTTTCACAACCCAGACATTGGACTTTATGATAAGTGGTTTTAAATGACCATTCAATCAAATAAATGGTCCTTCCAATCCCAAGAGAGGAGCTCACAACCAGGCTAATATATAACACAGATCTTACCCAATAACCATGCTGCTGCCAATCCTTTAGCATGTAATATCTAAAGATTTATTCACAGAGAAAAAGAAAGAAGAGCGAATTTAAATGGTCAAAGAAACACATCCATAAATTCATTGCAAAGCTCTTGAGTCAGGTCTTAGCATTGGTGACATGAACTGCTGATTTGTAAAGTCTCTGGAAATTACCTGAACATTTTGGGGGTCCACCAGTCTTTGTTTAAAGCTTCCCTGTTAGAAATCCAGTCCAGAGAAATGAAGCAGGAGATGAGCATAGGATGGAGATGATGCAACGGCCTTATATACCTTCTCATGTCTGATGGCTGCCTTCAGTTTCTGTTTATGGAAAATTACAAGCCCAAAATGGAGTGCAGTCACGTGAGCAAATAATTTCTCCTTGTGTGCTTTCTTGAGCCATGCGAGCTGTCATTGTCCATGTTCTGCCTAAAGCTTTTTTCCTTTTATTAATAAATCTTAGATTAATATGGCTATAAGCATGTATTTGGATAAGATCTGAAATAGTCATTGACCTGGTGGGCAACGTGTCTGGTCCTTTGAGGTAGGCAGAACTTCACATAGGTTGAATAAGGTTTATAGTAACCCCACACTGTATTAGACTTAAGCTGTCTAAATGGGAGCCAAAGGCTGGATTGTCTAGAGGAGACTGTATTTGACTTCTCATTAACCAGTGTGGTATTAGAGAAGTTATTTTGTTACTGGCTTGATGGATTTAATTACAGAATAAATCACCAGTCTTGAGGATTGTGTGCCCTAATTTTTGCAGTCTGCTCGAGCCTAGCATTCTCAGCAGGGCCCATCCAGGCACCATGGCTACAAGTTTGTAGAATTTCTCTCAGTCTCTTCACTAGTGGTTTCACAGCTTCAATTCTTTCACTCCAATGAGTTTGTGACATACAAAACAATGAACTGAAGAATTCACTGATGGCTGGTTAGGGGGACAACTTGTTTGTCCCTTTGTTTATTTCTATTGGAACATAGCTCCCCTTGCTGTCTTATTTCCTGTGTGTGTGACTGACATATTTAGAACTACACCCCATCCTTTCAATAAAACTCAATACAAGTTGTATCTAAGAAGCCTTTGGCACTCACCCCTTTGGAGCTTAGGAATAAATAAAGGTTCGTGCTAGTCAAGAACTGTGACTGCGTCTCACATAGGCCGTGCAGAAAATATTGCCACAGGCCCTTCTGCCTTTATGTGGCATCTAGTACAGTATTATAAACATTTCACCTTTCAAATTCATGTTTAACAGCAGCTGCAGAGTGCCATTTAAGGTGTATATGAGACCCTCAGTTGTATTCTGCCACCCCTCCAAACCCTTCTCTTTCCCTCTCAGATACCATCCCCTGCAACCAGCAACCTGCCTTCCTGGTCCCCAAGTCCTTACACATACTCCTTCCCAGGAGCCTAAGTCTTCAAAGAAGCCATCCTACTATTTCTGCTCAGGAGCCCCTGCCTCCACTCCACCCCCACTCCCTACCTTACCCAACCCAGTTGGTCATCCTGACTGTCATATCCCACTGATATGGGCAAGCCACAAGTGTTCAGTTGTAGTGCTGACATACCCCAAAGTGCTAATCAGGGATTAAAGTAAGGGGGAACGCCCCAGAACACTGTTCCAGGGCCCCCTATTTTTAGGGAGCCAGCATTCTCGGCCCCCTAAAAATAGGGGAATGCCTCAGAACGCTGCATTCCAGGCCCCCCAAAACAGGGACGCGTGCCAGAACACTGCGTTCCGGGGCCCCCTAAAAATAGAAAGGAACACTGCCAGCCAGCAGCTGCAGTCCCTAGCCGTCCAGAAAGCTGCTCCAAGCCTCTGCGCATGCTTAGTGAGAACTTCCTCCAGCTGGAAGAGCAGCCAGTGGCTAGGCCGCACTGCTCCGGTGGCCAGGTAAGGGGGTCTGGAAGGGGGTAGGGGGACAACTGGGGACAGGGAAGCATTGGGCCTGCTGGGGATGTGTGGGGGGTGGAATTGGGCCTGCTGGGGGGTGACTGGGAGAGCGGGGGGCGCAGTATTAGGCTGGCAGGGGGGGGCATACCAGTGTGAGGGTGGGCCCACACCGGTATGAGGGAGGCCCACTTATTTAGGAGGGTTCTGGAGCCCTCCAAATTATACTTTAACCCCTGGTGCTAATACAAATTAACCTTTTAGTGTTCTCCAATGGAGAGCGGCACTCAGTATTTGCTTCACCAATGCCAATAACAGCTACTGTAGACAGGCCACTGTATTTTTCTTCATTTCGCCCACTATCAAATTCCAGTTTTGTTCTGTAGGATATGCCACCTAAACTGGCAGAATATTCATATGTAGCTGGTGGCAGAATATTCATATATAGCTGGGCCTCTACTCAGATACCACTCTAAGTAGATTGCTATATTCTATAGCAACATATTATTTCCATAAATGAACCACATGTTAGATAAGGAGTCAAAGTGGGTTGATAACCAAAAGGGCTATAGAAGATGTCAGGAACATGTAATAGCTCCTGACACAACTATCGCAATAATAAATTTATTTTAACAAAGAAATCATGTCAAGAGTTTCTTTTAGGATGATGAAAAAAGCCTCAAATATATGCCAAAATCCCCCTAATGTATAAGCCTGTCACATAATAAAATGTGGACTACAAACCAAGACTCGTACATTCTTTTCCAGCACTGTCACTTACCTGTTGAGTGACTTGACCAGGTTACAAGTACTGTTGTGATAAGCAGGCCTACAAATTTACTACAAGTGTGAGTTTAGCTGTAAAAAGTATAAGCAAATTCATGAGCTGTCACAATAGCCTTCTACAACAACAAAATGTAACAAGTGCAAGAGAAGCACACAGAGAAGCTGCATTAGCATAAACCAAAAAGGCAATGATGATATAGTTTAAAGACTGTTAAAATGCTTGATAAAAACAGATGTGGAACTGGACGTTAATGACCAAAATTGTATCTTGGATATTAGGCCTAATTGCTGGACAAAATAATGAGGGGATGGAATATTTCCACCCATCTCTTTCTTTTTGATTCCTTAAAAAGAGGTTTTTTTGTGGAAAGAGTATGAAAAAACGAAAAGAACAGCTGGAGGTTACTGGGGCAAACTTCACCCTCATGGTTGCCACTCCCACCATTTCCTGGGACCTTGGGCCTTTTTTGTTCTAATTCTAAGGAAAGTCCCTGATCAGATCAAGTTAGAGAGAAGGCTCAAGATGACATCACCACTCACATCAGCTCCCGCTATACCCTGAACACTGCTAGAATGAAATGGAATCAGACTTTCACAACAACAGCAGTTCCAAGCCCATCTCAACCTACTTCTTTTCTCCAAAAGGATAGCTATTGCCATATTAAATATGATTTAAAAAAACTGCCAAACAAGGGGAAGAGGAGACTTCTAAAGATTCTCTCCAGATAAAGGGAAATAGAAGAACAAATGTTGTTAAAATGGAAACCTTATTTAGCACTTTACATTTTGAAAGCTTTAACTGGTTTTCCTTCTTTTCTGTATCTTGTATAAAAGGTTAAAAATCTGCAATGGTGAGTTTTCTATGGTGCTAAGCAGGCTGAGGTCTCCATACACTAAGCCCCAGACCTTTACATTGTTTAATGTGAGACAGTGGCTAGGTTATGGCAACACCTTTGGCCCATATATGCCATCTAAACTGATACAATTTTGTATTAATGTAGTCAACACTCATGTCTGTGCCTTCACTTAACATACGAAAACCTTGACCTACCTCTGAAAATTGCCTGCCTGACACCCCAAAGATGTCCTGTATTTATCCCAGGCAAATAGAAAGCAATTGCAGTACACGCCACTTAACTATTAACCCTGAAATGGTGGGAGCATTCTTAGATGTTGGTGGGCGATTCTGTCTTAGCACCTCTTTCAAGTTTGCTAATTGATGTCTGCTACAGATGGTGGCAGATGTTTTGCAATGTAAACAACCTGTTGGTCACAAACTCGATAGATCACCAAATGCATTTCACCTAAGTCACTAACCTGCCATGAGATGTGATCCGCCAGCCTATACGCTTTTCCTCTGACCAGCTTCTACAGAAGCAGACACTAGCCGCTGCTAGATTGAATGAACCATTGTTTGATCTGATATGGTAGTTCCTATATAGGACCATCCACTTAGTTGAACAAGACCTAAGGCTCTCCCATGAATTCTTCTGTATTATTGGCTCTCAGAGTAGCAATATAAGACAGAGAGACATACGCACAATCAAGGAAACAAGAGAAAGTGAGAAGCTGAGCTGCACCCAACAGGATGTGGAGTGAGTCAAGTTGACATGGTGAACACACAAAAAAAAGCTACAACTGTAACTTGCCAGCAGTCTAATACACATTCATTCTAAACACTATAATTTAGTTACTCATCACATTCAGCTGAAAATTGTCTTTTTCCTGAGAACTATGGACTGTTATCTAATCAATATTTCCTTTTGAATTAATGATGCCAAAGTGTTCCTGGGCAGTGATTTCTACTTAGCTACCAGAATCATTCAAGAAATAAATACAGCTCCAATGTTACTGATTGCTCCTAGAAGATTTCACATAGAAGTTGACCTGTGTTGCAGCTGTCTTGTTATTCTTTTAAGTTATTTGGAGTTCACATCTACACAGAAAGTCTCTCCTGTTTTTTTTCCCTTGTAGTGTGAGGTAAGAAACCCTCAGCAGGTTGATGCTTTGCTTGCTCAGTAACAATCACACAGGAGGTGATGCTCTCCTTGATTAAACTGCATAAATAAGTCCAGAGTTTTTTTTACATGAAAAGACTATTGATGCAGAGAGCAAAACGTAGCATCTGCAGTGCAAGCTTCTCCACTACATCCCTAAGAAACTACCTGGAGTGTGAAAGGCTAGCTAATGCCTATCTTTCTGTGACAATCAACAGGATACGATAATGATTTGAGGACTTCAGTAACTCAGTCATAGATTAGAGGTTTATTACAGGAGTGGTTGGGTGATGTTCTGTGGCCTGCATTGTGTAGAACAGTGGCTGTCAAACTTAGGGTTGGGACCCAGTACTAGGTCGCAGACCCTCAGGTACTGGGTTGTGGCATCCCTTGCGGCCACCGCCAAAAGATTGGAGTGCATTGCTCAAAGATGTAATTGCTGGGTCGTGGGCATAAATGATTTTTTTTTCCAACTGGGTCCTGAGGAAAAAAGTTTGAAAACCACTGGTGTAGAAGGTCAGACTATATGGTCCCTTCTGATCTTTGAATCTATGTCCAGTTGTGGTAATCAGAATCGGCTGTGAACATCCGCCCACCAGACACTGGAACAAGACCTATCACTTGTTCTACAAAATACTCCAAGGCCATTTGGTAAAACCATGACTATCAACTGGGAACAAGTTCCAGAGGGGTAGCCATGTTAGTCTGTATACAGCAACAGCAACAACAACAAGTGTCCTGTGGTATCTTTAAAAAGCTAACAAATTTCTTCGGGCATAAGCTTTCACAGCCTCCAATCCACTTTGTTGAAGGCTGGGGAGGGGAAGCAGGACACCAGGAGAGACTTTGTGTAGATGTGATTTGACATTGCATCTGACAAAGTAGGCTGTAGCCCACAGAAACTCATGCCCAAAGAAATTTTTTAGTCTTTTTTAAAAGGTGCCATAGGACTTTCATTGTTTCAACTGGGAACTGATACTGGCCAATACCTCAATATCTGAGCTCTAGGCTTGCATCCTGACCTGAATTCCATGGGACTAGAGAACAAGGGTCAAATTCCGGTTGGATCAAGTCAGAAAAACAACCAGACACCCTTGCGCTCAGGTTGGGTCATCTTGGCTCACCTTCTCCCCACTGTGGAGTTGGTGTGGCTGCAGCTGCATGCCCTGCTCTGGCCAGCGGCTACTACATTACTGTACTGCAATGGCTGCCTCACTCCACAGTACACACAATGCAGCAGGCGCTGGTAGGAATGGGACAAGAAACTGCCACTGTATTGAGCCCATGGGCATGAGGCGGATTGCAGACATAGGCGTGCGGAGTGGGAAGAACCCCACTAGCCCCAAGGACAAGACAATGGCGCTGACACAGGTTTGGAGTGGTGGGGAAGTGCTAGGATTGGGTCAGATCTCAGAGTCACTTGACTTTCTTTGGCTTGGATGGAACTCAAGTTTTAAAAATAGGCCAGAACGGACCTGCGCTCCAGTGACGTTGTCTCCCTATTCTTTCTTACCATTAACAATATACCAGGCACGCTGTTTTCTGGGCAATCAGCATGCTTTACAATAATGATCAGAACTCTTTAAGGAACACAGGAATTTCACTGCATTAGCATTAACCAGTTAGTGTTAAACAAGTTATTAGGCTGGGTCCAGGGTAACTGAAATTCGTTGGCCTGTGTAACACAGGAGACCGGACTAGATGATCTAATGGTCCCTTGTAGTCATAGAAATATCTTACACTAGCAGGGGGCTAGAAAGCTGAAACCACTTCACCACAGCTTTTTAAGATTCCTAGCATGAGTTTGTCTAGCCAGGCTAAGAGACTGGTTCCCAGGTGCAGTGCAGACATATTCTAGGAGTTTAATTTCTCTTACATTTGCTGAGTGATCTTTTACTACTGTGACAAACTACAGAATGCTTGCTGTGTTTTATCTTTCTTGTGATTTATCAAGAGAAAAGTCATAATTAACAATATATGGGAGATGAACATTGGCCCTTCATTCAGTTATATTCTTAGTCAAATTTGCATACAGACTGCTCTAGAGATAACATTTAAAAAACAAACAAGTAAAACATTTAGGAAAAGAACATTTTATTGAAAAAAAATTACATTTCACATATACACCATGAAAATTACATGTGTTTAAATCTTCATAAGAAGAGGTTAAGACTTTCACAAAAAAAAACATATACTCTGTTTTACAGCATTACTAATTGATAACAGATTCTGGTGGCCTCTGCCCTGTTCATTTACACTGAGCAGTACAGCAGAATTAAAATGTGCTTCAAACAAAATCCCTACACATTGTTCTCTTCTAGATGCTACTGCCTCTTTGTTAAGGTGGGGGGGGTGGAGAAATCACACCCAACTGGGTCAATATTTAAGGCTCACATTATTTTAGGTTAGGCCAAACTTCAGTCCTCCTTTTCTTAGTTAATTCAGAGAGCCCAGAGGTGGTGGTGGGGACTCCAATGGAAAATAATTCCAAAGTCATTTTTTCTCTAGTGCTCTAATAAGTTAAAAGCAGATTAAAATGCCATTTAAGAAATAATATTTCTTTATTTTCCAGTGAGAAAGTTACATAAAAAGACCACATTTACAGTGACACCATCACCAAAGTCTATGGTTAAGATTCAATGGCATTAGACTATCCAGAAGAATTTATGTCCTTCTGTCACATCATCTCACTCCTATAATGACAAACTAGACTACAGTTTTCCAATATATTAAGTCAGAAGAAAATAATGGTCACTCAGTATTGAACATTTCTTGCATAAATACCAATTCTGAGAGACTCACTTGGCACTTTTGGACAAAGGCTTCAATCTAGCAAAATGCTTAAGCACGTGCTTAACTTAAAGTGTGTTATTAGGATCACTGAAGTCAATGGAACTGCTCCCATGGTGAACGTGAAGCTCATACGTAAGTGCTCTGCTAGACTATAAAGTATATACAGCCACAAGTGCTCTTCTGTCATTGATCATTTCTTAACAGGTTCCTCAGACAAAGAACTACTACGCTGGGAGCTGACAGTGGCAGCTAGCTTTGTGCTATTTAAAAATATATCTTCTGGACTTCACTTCCTCATGGTGACACTAGTATTATTTTGGTTCAGGAAGTTTTTGGGTTTTTTTTTTTTAGATCTGTAAACAAACAAAAATTACATAGTAATGCCACTTTGACTTGTAGACTTAAATTAATTCATAAGCACTGAAGAATGCAACACAATTCAAAACCAGCTTTTTCTAGTTAACAGTAGGATATTTTTCCTTCTGCAAAAATGAGGAGTTAAGACAGTATGGCAGGTTTGCTGCAAGGGCTACCTGCAATAATTTGTTCTACACAAAGTCTCATTTTTGAAAATTATTGTCAGATCTGGATAACACCAAGAAGCTGCAAGTATAGTGACAGCAGATACTGTGGAAAACTTCTTGTCATTACTCAACTTTAGGTGTTAAAGGCAATGCCTAGTCTGTTCTACTGGCTTCCCAATAATAAAAACAATTACTATGAATTCTACAACTGTGTAGTGGGGGAGAGGTACTCAACTGCATTCACCTGAAACCACTGAGATTTCAATACTGGTTTCAAGTAGTTAGTGATTCAACACAGAAGTTCTCTATGAAATAAGTGTAGCCCACCACACTAGTTGGTAATTCAAGAGCTTATTTATCGTTTCAAAGTGAGATAGTGCTTGGGTGTGGAAGAGTAAGATGATTTTAAATCTATCCTAGATAGTGTGTTCTATTAGCCTCCTACATACTACTGAAAAATTAATAAATGTTACATTACATCTTGAAAACAGCTACATGCATTCTGAACCTTTAATACATGTAACTAGTCCCATCGATATCAATAGGATCTACTTGTACACTTTGAAGTACAAGTATGTCCATGACTACTTGCAAGATCAGGGCCCAAAAGTTTCTGTTGCTCTTTGGGAAAAGGGGCAAAATCCCCCCCCATGGCCCATGAATCCAGGGGCCCATGAAAACTGCATAACCATTATAAGTCTCATATGGCTATAAAAGCAATAAATGACACGAGGGCCATAACTGAGCAAAACACCTAAGCATGTGCTTTAGTATCAAATGCATGATATGCTGAATCAGGCCCTGGGGGTTGTATTTTAAAACAAAACCAAACAGACTTGGCACTCCTCACCTCAAAAAGTTTTGTCATGAAGCAAAAAGCACCGCCACGGACCTATTCTGTTAGCTCACAAGAAGTGCTGCATTATAGAAAATCAAGTGCATTTTGATACAGCTATTCCTCAGTGATTCCTTTCTTCCCTCAAGACTCATCACACAAACTGTGCCAGTGGGACTCAGGTATGTAGACAGCAAAGTACAGAATAGAGCACTCTGCCCCCACCCCACCCCATGTCACATGGTTAGATGCTCCATAAGAATTTTTAGTTCTCTGCTATCTCGATCCAGCAGAAGCAGCACATTGTCAGCTCTAAATATGAAAAAGCTCCTAAGAGAAAACAGTTGATAATTTCTCCCTTAGCTTTGGGAAGGAGTGTAGTATTTACAAGTATTTTTAGGAGACTGGACTGTTTCTTAAGAAAAATAAGGGGGGGAAAAAGAAAAAAGACTACTGTTGACCACAGTCATATAATTTCCCCAACCCCCATGCAGTAAGACTGGGAGATGGATACAGCATCCAAAATTGGACCTGCACCCTACTTATTTATGCAGGGCAGCCCCTCACCTGAATGGAGACCGTGTAAAATAAATGTAAATTACAGTCCAAACCAGATTCTTGATACATAAAAATCATTTGCTTTTGTTCTATTATCCCAGCTCTAAACATTGAATGTCAAAAGGTACATCAAGGTAACAAATAATTGGCCTGATTTTCAAAAGTGCTGTAAACTCGCAACTCCAGCTGAATGACTTCTTGGAAACTCAATTCTTCAGAAAGTCAGGTCACATATTAAAACATATTAGTAACACCTCAGATTACTGCAACTTGCTGACCAAAAAAACCCATTCATTTTCTCCACCTATACCAGTGGTCTATTTTTGCACTTCACTGATCATTGGCAGCTAAACAAAGTCATTCAGCTTCACATTCTGTTTTAGTTAAGTCATGTTAACTTTGACTCTCTTGACTTGTCTCATCAACACTTCAGAGACACATTCCAATAAATCTCCCCACATTTCTAACTTACTCCTAGCTTTATTCTGTTAGTGCAACTCAAAACTGAAATTTGGGACAACTGAGGTTTAAAAAATTGAAACAAATTACAATGGGTAGGGCAGCAATATTTGGTCTCATCTACTGTACTACTGCATCCCTCCATAATTCAGCATATAAGCTTTTTGTAGAAAGAACAAAATGCATGAGAGCCAACCAGAAAATACAATACAAACATTATCAAAGCCTACATTTTCACCAGAAATTAAAACCATTACCATTAACATAGCACTCTGTCTGGCATAAAACTCATGTACTTATTTTATATGCCTTCAGGACAACCATTAAGAGATGTAAACATATAAACAGGGCCATCTATTCAATACGAAACACCACACAATTGTCAAATACATAGAAAGTTTACCTGTAAATAGTTCTCTGTTTAACAATTTAAAACTAAAAAAATATTACTTAAAAGGCATATATTATTTATTTTTAATCTGCCCGGGGCTGGTGGGTTGAACTATCCCTACCATGTTGTAGACACCGTCCACTCTCTTCCCACACAATGTTACGTTCCTGGAAGAGGCAGATATGGTGTGCCTGGTACATGATGCCACGGTGCTGTCTATAAAAATATAATTCATTAAGACTTTCTGTTCCCATGCTGAAGGCCTGCACAGCCAGCCCCCAAATTCTGCATTCCCCCCACTGCAACTAAAACTTTAACACATATACAGTGTACATATGCTACATTCTTCTAGACACAGATTTTTCTAAATAGCAATGCAACAACAAATGCAATATGCAAGTTATACAGGTAAATTCATGGTAACATATGGCACAGTGTTCCCATATTGTTGGTATTTTTTCAATGTGCTGCCTTGTTCTCTACAAACTCAACAGTTTTTGCTTCAAGACCTGTGGCTGCCCTCAAAGGCACCAGCTGAGAAAGATGCATCCTTACTCAGGAAAGTACTTAGACACCTGCTTAACTTTACAAATGTACTTACATCCTATTTACTTAAAGACTCACTAAAGCCAAGAAAGTGCTGAACTGCCCTCCTGAATCAGGGCTAGAGTGAACTTCATAGCTGGAGCAACAAGTGCCAATTCAACTTATCTTTTCTCTGTGGCATTATTGAGACCTGGCACTCATTTCCTGGTAACAGTATGGAAGTTGTGGGGCTGCTATACTGCTTATATGTTCTGCCTTTGTGAATAGTTTCCTTTTGACTCAAATTAAATGATGAGCAACTAGGCTGGGATCCATTCCAATGCACTTGCTTTGGTAAAATAAGCACACGTTTTCTTGTTTCTGATTAGTGTCAGGGGGCCTCCTCTTTACCTTAAATCTTCTAAAATAAATGTGCATCAACTCTCTGATTTACCCACTTACTTACAAATAAGACATTTTCAGCACTGAGTGGAAGTTTCAAAGTTTAAAAACTATTGCTGAGGTGAATGTTTTAATTGCTGGGCATGGTAAATAAATTATAGAATGCTAATGGAACAGAAAAGTGTCAAATAAAGAGTCTCCTTTGTCAAAAGTAAATACCAAGACGAAAATAGAGAAATGTTTTTTCTTTTGAAAATATTCCACTTAAAGTATTTAAATAACAAATAATCTCTTCCATTGTCTTAAACAGGCTTTGGAAAGGTATGCCAACAATGAACCTTTACTGAAAAGCTGCAATATAATGTAAGAAAAACAATTTATTTAGTCAGTGCTTCAGCTTCAGGCAAGGAACATTTTGGTTTCAAAGTATCTGGACTATAGGTCAGTTCTATACCAGTATATAACCCCACTTTTTAAACACCCATTTCGTTGGGTGATTTGTGAACAAATGAGCCTCTGACTGTCACTCTGAAGAAGTGACAATTTTAATAGAGGAACCATCATGTTTCTACATGTCTGTCTTCTTCTGCTCACAGAACTGCTCAAATATTTATACTACACCATGTGGCTAGATGCAAAGAGAACAGCTCTGGCCCTGCATTTTAATTTCATTGCTTCAGAAGTAGCCCAAAGAATGAATGGTGGCTCTTGTTCTAGAGCCCCATATCCTCTCAAAGGGCAAAATTCACTTTTACCCTAACCTGTCAGTTAAATGTATGTGGGAATGGAGATGAAGAATGCCAGAGTCATTTTTCAATTGGCAAAATGTAGATCTTGCTCATGCAATTATGGAGCTGAATGTCCTGTATAAATCACTCTAGCAACCTCATTCACTAACCCCATCTGCTTTCTTTTACTGAGTGTTAACTTTGGACCTTCTAGCAAGTTTCAGCTACTATCAAAGTCATTCAAAGGCATGTTCCGAAAACAAGCCTAGCATGCCCTCTAATCTTGCAGTTTTACAGTGGGAGAATTTAGGTGTCCAAATGTGGGCTTTCCTCTTAGTCAGCACATTTTTATACCAGACTGCTAATAAAACCTTAGTCAAATTCACTGACTTAGGAACACTAATCAAACTGTCCTTATTTGTTTAATTCTGAAATGGTCAATGTATTAAAAACTGAGAGCTGACAATTTTTATGCACAGTATTTTAGACACTTATTACAATCTTTCGTGCCAGATATTGCAAAATAAAATAGACCAACACACCCACTGTAACAGTATCACACAGGGAATGAACATCAACCAATCAAGATACATATGGGATACTCTTAACAAGGCTGTATATTTAGACAGAAACTGTGGTCCTCCAGTTCTTTTGTACAGCATGTTGATTATAGATTTCTTGCATTTTAAATATAAAATAGTAAATGAACATCTGAGGTCTATTTTAATGCAGATTTTTAAACAGTGTTTATACCGTCTACGAATAAACTTCCACTTTTTTTTAAATTTAAAGTTTGAAGCATTATTATGCAGATACATGTACCTTCCCAGGAAGTTGTGAATAGTAGGGTTGGATTCAGGCCCAGAATAGACTAGATAATTTATTTTCAAGTGATTTTGGTCCACCCTGCATAAAGCTCGACAAATTAATGACACTACAATAACCAAAATGGCTATACACATACATTAAAAAGTTCATTACAGAAAATAGGTTCAAATATGAATTGATCAGCTTTAGTAACACCAGCCTTCCATTTTGTTGACAGATAAAAATCACTGAATAGAATATGATTGAATCTGCTGTTCCCTGCCAAATTGCTTGTCTCTTGCAAGTCATTGGAGACATTCTTTTTAGTCTGACACCTTTTTGTTGCATGAGGATTGGCAAGTGGATAAGACTTGACCCTATGATACCCTCATTTCTTTTGAACATATAATAGGCAACTGTGCTAAAGGCCAGAATGAATACTGCACTGTTTCCTAGCTGCTCCAGAAATACATGTAATTTCCATGTCAGCAGCACCCTGCTGGGTGTATCATCCAACAGAAGTGAAGGGGGTATAAAAGAATGATTGGATATAAATTGTTTTGAGTTTGTGCAGCATGGCACCTACCCTTTGTTCTAAAAGTACTAGAAAAAAGTGCTGCAAAACATTTAACTCATGACAATGCCTCTAAGTTATATAAATTGCTTTAAAAATCCCTGTCCATATGTTGTGAATAAGAAAAGATAACTTTAAAAGTGTGCAATTACAGTCAATTTCTCAATGTTGCTTCAATTGTTATTGAGCCTGTTTCTGTTGATGCATGGGGCCTGACCTCATTAAAGTCATGGAAAGAATATCACAGCCTTCAATGGGAGTTCATTCAGACACCATATGAGAACCTCCCAACAGAAGCTGCTAGAAAGTAAGGGCTGGAGATTCTAACTAGCTCCTAATTGAACCTTTCCAAGTTCAGTTATGCATTTTCAAATGTTTAAAGTAAAGTTTTCTCTCTACTTTATCATGGGTGTTGTATCCAGTTATTACAATGAATGGTTGTCACAGATATTAAGCTAGAGGGACATAACTGGGAGACTGGGGCACCTTCCTCTGAAGCATCAGGCACAGGCCACACCTGTAGTCCAAATATCTGATTTGGGCCACAGGTCAAAGTCAAATGCTCATCTTGTTAGCTGGCCAGTGTTCTGCTTCACAGGAAAATGCATTCTGACTTTTTTTTAAACAGATAAAAATTCTGTACTGAATTATTGTCAGTTAATCTATTAACATGATCTTTAATCCAGTCTGTTATTCTGTATTACCCCCCCCCCATTTTTGTAGAAGCACAAAATAATGTATTTATTCCTACACACCAACAGGGGCTCCTTTTGTAGCATCTTATTGTAAACTTACTATAAGTATGCTCTCTCGAAGGTGAGAAGCTTGGATTGTGTACTGTTATTCTCACCTTTCCAAAAGATTATGCACCTCTCTCTTTGACCCCTAGTCATGAAGAACTGGAATCTCTCATGAAGCCATGGAAAAATGAAAATTCTGGAAGGGCTGGTGCAAGAAGTTTAACACTGTGAGGCTATTTAAAGAATCATCATTTGAAGTGATGGAGCAACAGTCTGTTGATCATAACTTCCCAAGTCTATGGGAACCACTGTGAGTGTCAACATGACATGTCATGGGTTTAAATGTAGCACTAAACAATTAGAACTTAGTAGTGGAAAAATGTGTGTGCGCGGAATAAGCAGAAACCTCCAGAGTTGTATTACTGAAACTGTTTTTTATGTAAACGCTACCACCTCTAATTTTAAAGTTGATTTACTTGCCCATGCAGCTTCTGTAGTAGACATGTGTACATTAAGAGAGGAGTTATTAATAAAAAACAGTTTTTAAACATATGTGATTTAGTGATTATCTGGAAGGAAAACAGCTTTGAACTGTTTAAAAATGCAGTGCTGAGGAAAAAGCTTATTAAATTTTGCTTTACTAGTACTGTGAATGCTAGGTGTCAGCCATAAACTCATGCTGTGAAAGAGGCTGCTATGTTTTATTGATATTAGCAGGATTATAATTGCTAGAAAGTTATTTCATGGTAGAGATTATTGTAAATTGTGGCAGCACAGTCAATATAACTAGATAATTTCTAGATTCATTTTTTGTGATTCTTGCATAAGCAGGGCCAATTTTTACTTTTAATTGCTGAGCACATTGGATATGATAACTATTAGCTACTTGGAGTAGAAGTTGAGAGTTCTTCTCTTAAACTCCTTGCAAAATGCATTAGCAATTTACATGTGATTTGTTTCAGAGATGCTGAAAAGAGTAGTGTAAGAAATGCATTAACCGTAAAAATTCCATTACATTAAAAAGAGAGAAAAAAAATCTGTTTGGCCTGGAATTAGTCACACCTTGGTAGATTGACTCTCTGGGTTCTGCTAGTAGAAACAAAACAGGTGGCTCCAAAGGCAGAAACATTCACTTGGATATTGGATGAACTAAGACTGCAGTGGCATAAGCTACCTATAGCCTGAACTCTGCTGAAGGACTTAGAACTAGTCAGTTGTAACAGCTCAGTACCTGGTCAGGGCTGCTAGGAAGAAGTTTCTGGGAAGACTCCCTAGAAACACAGAGATTCAGCACTTTTCCTAGACAGCAGATGAAACTTCAAAATGCTTTGCTTTTAGCCCCTCTCTGAGTGCACAACTGCTCCCTGCTGTTGCAAGAAGATATAATTATTTTGTATCTCTTTGTGCCACTATGGACCAATCAAGCCCATTGACTGTTTTCAGGTTTAGGCACAGACAACACACTAGGATTCATTCTCAGAACCTGCAGTGCCTGTTGAAATCAACAGGAATTGCAGGTAGCCATATCTCTCAGCAATATCCCTACTCTCTCTCTACTCCACTGGTTTAATTGATTCTAATCAGCATACACGGTACAGAAATTGGCAAGAACTCCCTCCTGAGAGCACTTCCCACAAACAGAATTTTGATACGTAAAAGCAACCAGATAAAAATTCCCCAGCTGCTTCCCTGGAAGGAGAGAGAAGCTAGATCAGGAGGAACTTCATGCTGAAGTGCTTGGGTACTGTTATGATGATAATGAGCAGCAGTGCAGATCATAGATACATTCTAACATCCTGCAACACACATTAAAAAAAAAAAATCCATGTTGGTTTTAGAGAGCAAACATAAAATCACTCAGTATAATCCAGATCATGACACTGTCTGCAGAGGAATGACTGTAAAGAACAGTAGTATCAACAAACTAATCACTCTCCTACTGTCTGCAGGCAAGTGTAGACAACTGTTCACTATTTAGTGCTTTATTATGCAGCATTCATTTTTATTAAGCAGGTGTGCCCTTGGAGGTTTCCCAACAGACCATCCATAAAGTGTAAAATGCCCTCAACCCACAACGAATGTTGTCAGTATCCCAGTGTCTCCCTATTCATTAGAACACTGACAGGGTTACTCAGCTTTTACAAAGAAGTAGCTGCCCCATCTTCCTTTCTTAAAGAAGCTTTGTCTCGAAGGTGTAATAAAAAGGGAATTAAGTCTCATCTCTGAGGTAGAATTACAAATTTCTACTAAATGGCGCATTAGACTAGTAACTGGTCTTTTCTGAAGTTGAGCATGGGAATAAAGTGATGTTCTTATTACTTGTGGTCAGTGGAAGTTAAAAGATTAGCACCTATAGAAACTGGAATCGTGTATTCATTCATAGGCCAGAAACAGGAGAAGTTATTAACATGAAATGACATCTCAAAACCCCTGCAGAGCACCTAATACTAAGTATCTCCACACTGCTCCCTCCAATAGCCTTAAGTAGAATTCTAATCCTGCTTTCATAGCAGCTGAAATATCGAATACCACAATAAGTTACCAAGTGCCTTCAGTTAAGGGAGAAGGTAGCTAATGAAATTGACACTTGATGCTTTGCTACAATATATACTCCAGTCAGTCATTCCACTAGCAAATTCATATCCAAAGTCTTTGGCAAGGCAGAAACCTTTGTATTCTCTTGCCTATGGTACACAGACTGGGTGAATTTGACAGCCTTTTTAATACCTGCGAGTAAGCTTTACTACTCACTTTTTCTTCCTTAAACCAAGCAGGGTCAGCACATATGTTGGATTGTGGACATCTGCCCATACAGGGCACTATTTCATGGAAGTCAGGTTTCTGTCACAGATCTAAGGCAAACATTACAATTTACAGGAAAGAAAAAGAGGACATCAATACAATTGTGCGTTATTGGGAGACATACAGCCTTTACAACTCAGTAGCTCTTATTATTATCTCTGGGTTTTCTATGTCCTTTTTGCTTTGGACCATTCTCAGTTCCAGCTGTGCCGGGTTAGGTTTGTTTCCTTTTCCAGCTTGTTCTAAAAGAAGATATTGAAGTGTCAATAAACATACACATGGGGGAAGGGAGAGAAATAAAAAACAATATTTCTGTCCTGTCCCCATCATTTCTTTTTCCTCTTCTCATCCACTGTACTGCTACTGTCCACTGCCACCACAAGAGGATATACAGCACAGTGTTTTCATATCCCCCCAGACTGGTACTTCTACAGTTCCATCATTATTTAGAGACTGATCCTGAGACAGTCTGAGGGCCATCAACTCCTTTTTGGATCTTAGTGGGACTTGAAGGCACTCAAAAACCTGTATTCTAAGTAATGAGGTCCAGAGTACATGTTGGTAGGGTATACAAAGATTCCTTATGTGCTTTCAGGCGGTGGTTTTATTTCCCCCTTTCTCAGAGAAGACAGTTTGAAGAATAAATTTCTCTAGCTAACGTAATTCACAGAAACTCACCACTAACAGTTGAGGAATCCATTCTGGTCCTAACGCACACAGAAAAGGGTAACAGGCAGTTGCTGCACCCAACAACGGGAAAAGGTGAGGCTCCCTTGTATATCAGATTCAGTATTTTCCTCAAATTCTCCCACTCTTGTTCTACTAGTAATGCATTCTCACCACAGTTGCAGCACTAGACTAGTCAGTGACTTTTTACCACTGTCATTTAGAACAAGGTTAGAGGGGAAAAAAGCAGTAAAACACCAATGCTACAGGCCTCTAAATTCCTTTTTGTGGATGTCATCTAATCATAGGCCACCTCTAGAGTTGAAAGCAACTTTCCAGAATGTTTGTTCCAAAAGTAAATTCAAGAACATGATGTAAAATGATTACCCTTTGCACACTTGATGGTCCTTTGGAGAACATGCTGCATAGCCGATACAGTCTTTTCACATGCCACCTGCAATTAAAGATATTTTATATCCAAAGTTATATTTATTTAGTGTTACCAACACTCCAGTCCCCCAAGTTAGTAGCAGTGCTTTGGACTATATTGTTCAGAGGTCAACCTGATTGACTTGAAAGGTAACAAGAGTCAATGAGTTGCTTTCTCACTCTAAGGCACACATAAACTGGCAGCCAGATTTTATGCATAGTGTAAAAAGCTGTGGAACTCTCACACTAACCAGGAACAAAAGGATCCAAAATAAGGACACTTTCTCAAAAACTGATAGCTTGGGTAGAATCAGTGTGCAAAAGCCTTATTCTGATAACAGAAGCAAGTACTGTACAGTTATGAACCAAGGATTAAAAACTAAGCATTTTTAGTTTCTAGAATACCTTTGATTTGTTAGAATCCCCCAATACTTTTACAGAGCATACAGACATAGTCACTTCATCAGTCATCACTGAAATGCAATCATACAAGCAATAGTGCTCAGAAGTGTACGTGTTTAGGGCGATGAGAAAGATGAGGACAAAGCAGGGAAAAGCCGCCTTATCAATTATATCTATAAGGGGCATTTTTAATGTATGTAAAATTTTAAGTGTGTCATAGATGAAATGTGGTCAGGGGAACAGCTCACACTGGAGTGTTATTCTGTACACTGAATATTCATTAATTTGCTTTGTGTATGTATATTCTGGGGATTAACAATAACAAACAAAAGAAGTCATTAAAGCAGTTTCCTGACAGAAAGAAAAATTTCTCTTGCACCTTAAGATTATTTGGATGTTTATGCGTCCAGGCCAAGAGCATTGCTGCAAATAAGTCTCCGGTTCCAACAAAATCAGCATCCACTTTAGGAGATTCCATTCGAATTCTCTGTGTCACCTTGGTGCCATCCCCTCTAGCTGTAAGGTAGACACATGATTAAGAAACAGAACCTCTCTCTGCAATGAATACAATGCTCATTATAATTTAAGACTCCCCAGATAATTATTATTGTGGTGTTTGATACTTTAAGTTAGCAGTTCTTTAGGAGGATCTTAAAAGGTTTGAAATTGTAGACCAGATGTGGCCAAACTGCAGCTCACGAGCCGCATGTGGCTCTTTAAAGAAAAACTGTGGCTCCCAGAAGAGTGCAGCAGGGAAGGGCGGCATGGTAGGAGATAGGGGTGAGAAATTTGCAGTGGCCAGGGACAGCAGAGAGGCAGCGGCATGGTAAGAGCCAGCAGCGGAGGAGCAGCATTGAGAGAGTTGCAGGAAAAAGCAGTGTGGTCAGAGCCGGGGGAGGGGCAGCACTGTGAGAGCCCGCAGGGAAAAAGCAGCCTGGTAAGAACAGGGAAGGGAGGGGAGGGGCAGCATTGTGAGAGCCGGCAGAAAAAAGCAGCATGGTAAGACCTAGGAGGGGAGGGGCAGCATTGTGAGAGCCAGCAAGGAAAAGCAACAGCCTCAGTTAGGTGCAAAGACAAGCACTCAAATTAAGTAACTGCCAGATTCTACAGTTTACCCACGCGATATTAATTTTACCCTCCTTGTCTGTGTGCATTAGGATGCAGTCTTTAATTACATCAGTGCGTGATTTTTTTAAAATACTTTTCTTTTTTGATATTGTTTTCTGGGTAAATATTTTTAAAACTGGCAACATAAATTGATCAAGAACAAGTCTACAATGAACTACAGATAAGGGATGATAATTAGCAATTTAAACCTGAAAAGCAATTGTAAATTAATTTTCTTTTTAAAAAATCACCTGGCATTTCCAGGTATTGTAATAGAATGCAAAATTATTTCTCTTGTATTTCTATTTTGAGAATTAAATAAGAATCGTCAGAAATGACAGAAAATTGACACAAGTATTACATCCGAAACCACTGACTATTGGCAAAAGTTTATTTAAAAAACCCCTCTATTAATTTAAAGAATGTTACAAGTACTTATTATGGATCATGGTTCATTTTCAGCATGCAAAATGATTTAGACTTAGGATAAATGACCACTACTGAAAACTGGCTTTAGAAAAAAAATTCCTTAAGTCCATAGAAAAAAAATTCCTTAAGTCCATTGGACAAGTGTGCCTGAGACATCAGTATGTCATCTGTTTGCAGAAGGAACTGCTAGTTTATTTTATAATAAAATTTTAATTAATATAACCAAGTCAATTACCAAGATAACTTACATTCACTGCAAAGTTCAATAGCAGCACTATACTTCTGATTAAATAGCATTCAACATGTATTAACTCTTCTTTGTTGTATAGTCAAAATCTATTTACATTTCAGTGCAGTCTTCATGAATGACTCTATGGGTATCTGAGCCCATTAGACAAGAGTAATTGTTGTGAAGGGCTGAGGATGGAAAATTGTGTTGTAAACTTTCTGAAGAAAAACCTCTCACCAATAAACATTTTACTCTGTATCATAAAAACCAAATAATGATATTTAGAATTTATACAGGGCCTGACCCCACACTGAATAAACTCGATTAAATTTTTTCCATAGTATCTCCTGTGCATGGACTCCAAAGCACTTACAGAAACAGGCTATGATCATGCATTTTATGTCCCCCTAAATTCTCATTGATCTGTTGTGATTCTGAATAGTTGAAAAAGTGTCCCTTGTGTGCATCTCTTCACAGGATTAAGATGAGAGCAGTGTTTTCCCTTACTTATTACTCTCATTTTAAAATTAATTGTGTCTAAGTCCTCAGACCTTTTATCTTCACTGTCCATGAGTATTTTAGTGAACAAGTTTACTGGCAGAAATTTTGGCAGGGAAGTGGGGGCATGGTCAGGTGGTGTGGGGGCAGAAGTGTGGCATGATTGGGGAGAGCAGAGAAGCAGCAGCGTGGTAGGAGATGGCAGGGAAGCGGCAATGGGGGGGGGAGCATGACATAGTCAGAGAAGCCATAGCATGTTTAGATTTTCTCATAGGCCCTAATGCTGCTTACTAGTTGTTAAAAAAAAATCATGTTTTACATGTCCTAAACATGATGTGGAATACTAAGAAATGAAAATACAAAGGAGAAAAGTATAAAACTGAACGTAGATTACTTTCAATTTTTGGCGCAACTTACTGCTGTGAAGCATCATATTCCACAATGAAATTCAAAACATTGCACAATACTTAGAGATCAGCATCATAGAGAGCTTTTACCTACAGCATTGACAAGTTACTGCCCAGATTTAAAAAAAAACTTGCCACAAGCTTGTAGTGTTCTACATCTAGTGACAGCTAAATTTTTACTGTATAGGCCTAGTTTCATGGCAATCTTAAATAATTATTAGAATCTGACATTAGTGGATCAATATTTGCCCTATTTTTATGATAAAATTAAAGTGCACAATGAATTTTAAGCTTAGTAATTTTGGAGTAGGTAAAAATATGTGGTTATATGCCTCAGTGCGGCTCTCAAAGGTTTAATAATCGACTTGTGTGGCTCTTGAGTTCTGTAAGTTTGGCCAACCCTGCTCTAGACCAGCTCTTTCAATCTCTGTTTTAATTTAAACTTTGCCCAGTTGGGAGCCACAGTGGCAGCCAATGTTCCCCCTAATTTTTCGTAGGCTGTGTGCGCAAAAAATGTGTATGTGTGCAAACAATTTTTTTTTATGTGCGCTAATATTAGCACAGCTGAATTTTTTTGTGTATGCTTTATTTTGTTGTATGTGCAGGTTTCACGACCTGTGTGCATGAGCACAGCTTAGAGATAACAGTGCTGGCAGCATGTGTACTACACATAATTTGGAGCACATGGCTAACACTGTTATCTTCCATGCAGAATTGCAGGCCACAAAACACACAGGTTCTCAGCATGTATTCCTCCACCTTCACCTATTGGTTGTTGGTTCAGTAATAAGGTGAATCTGGAAGCAGGTCAAACCAAGATGAAGCCGGAACACACAGTACCACTGGGTCCACCTCAGTTTTAAATGTAAGAGCAGCTGTAGGCCACAATGGAGAACATGGCAGTCTGCACCTGACCCTGAGCTATGCACCTATTTGAAATGATTACAATAAAAATCATGAAAAAGCATCTTATGGCCCATTTAAAAAAAAAACTGAATTTTTAGGTGATGCCAAGAAAAATCAACTAGTTCTAGACTGGGTTTATATTTCGTCAGTAATAATCCAGCTTGTTTCTTCTGGTAGCTCAGCATGCAAATTTCTATATTTACAACACATAGATAAACAAGAAAGTGGGATTATTCACCATCCCACTCAGCTGTGGTCTCTTAACATGAGAACATTAAATGACACTTTACTGAGCAGAGACAGCGCTTAGTGCTATCAGAAGGAAAGGAAAGGTTTAGGAAAGAATTCCTGTCCTATTTGTTTATAATTTATTGAGTTAAGAGGACAATGTGATTTTTCTTCCCCACTGACAAGCATTTTACATTTCCATCTTCCCATTGCATTACCACTGTAGGCATTTGAATCCAGCTGATTGAGCTGTTCCCATGTACTCCAGGCTGTTTTCACAAAGTGATTTCTTTTTAAAGCAAGAAAGACCATTTAAGGTAGCTGTTCAGTAAAAACAAAGCCATGACTTACTTTTCCTTTGACTTCCCAGTGCAATTAGGAAGTCACTTCCTAGAGAAGACTGTAGGTCTGAGCTTGTGATCACCACAGTCTCTGGTCCCATAGCATGAAGCATATCCATTACCTTCCCATGCACAAAGAGAAAGAACTGGTTATTGTATGTTGCTGATAGATGGCAGTAGTCACTGAGCACAGCTTGATTAATAATGCTGAAAAAGTTTTGTTAAATACTTCAGCTTCAATGCAACCCTTATAAAGACAATACAATTGCTTCTCAAACAACTAATTTAAAATATTATGATTAGACTTAAAAATCTAGAACATTAAAGCACATACTTCTTAAAATACACACAGTTTCTTGGTTTGTATTATTTTCAGATTCTCTTCCTATACTAGGGGTTGGCAACCCAAAAGACAGGAAAAGTCATTTTTAAAAAATTCCTTAAATAACCAGTGTTTTGAGAACCACAATGGGTGTAACCTCCTGGTGGGGTGTGGGGAGAGCTGGGCCAGGACACCTGCAGCAGGGTGACCAGGAAGGTGAGGGGAAGAGCCCATGACAAGGATCAGGCCCCCATAGAGTTCCCTAGTGGTGGTGGAGAGCCCAGGGCAAGGCACAGGCCACTCGCAGGGTCTCTCAGTGGGGGGGAGGGCCTGCAACCCAGAGCCTCAAGGGACAGCCAAAGATCCACATGCAGCTGCAGAGCCAGAGGGTGCAGCCCCCTGTCCTATACAGCTAGTACACGAGTCCAACTGTACAGGCCTCCAAAAGGCAAACAAACCCTTAAGTAATAAGAAAGTTCTAATAAGGTGGTATGTGTGGTTCTTTTTTCCCCCACACAATGTGCCATGATTTAAGATCTTACTAGAGAGAGGGAGAGTGAGTCCACGTACACGTGTGCTTAGTCTTGTAATAGTTAATAGGATTCTGATAACTTCTCTAGAAACTGAGATGTTACGTTGAACCATCATGACAGAGTGGCTTACACAGCCGGCATCATTAGAGACAGTGAAAAGTAGGAATAACAAATGTAAAAAGCCTCTAATAAAGGGAATTTATTTAAGCCTTGCATGTACATGTTTCTCAACCTCCTTCTCATTTGGGAACCTAGATACTGTATGTTTCGGTGGCATAAATGTATCTGTAGCTTATGTGTACATGTATCTAACTTTTTAGATGTATTCCCCTCCTCCTACATATGTGTTCCTCACCTAACATCAAAATCCCTGTTTGTGACTTCAGAATTGGCAACTGTGGAAGGGATTTCGATTACACAAAGACAGATGACTTCAGTAGTGGATTTAGCATAAAAAGCAGATACAAAAAATAAATTCCCCTAAAGGGTTTAGCCAAAAAATCCTCTCAGCCTAGCTATGACTCATGAGTAGCTGAATAATAAGAGCTTACTTCTACCAGATCTTATTCTGTATTGCCTCCCTTTCTCATGAGAACTTCAAAGTTATTTGAAAACTGTCTAACTTCCTACCACACAAAGAGTTGGTAAAAATCAGTAACCCCACCATCTGGTGTCTGCATAATCAATCTATGAGGTAATGGCAAGTTTATTTTCACTCCATATTAAGTGCTTCACTAAGATTTCTAATATTCTTGTATTAGGTCATTCAAAATTTTAAAAAATATTAAAAAAGTGAAAAATTTGAAAAGCCTCTCAAATTGAGACTTGCTGTAGCATGCAAATAGATGTTCCTGCTCAGAAACCAGTCCAAGACATTACTGATGTCACTGAGCCTGTTCATACTGTGATCTCTCAGTGTGCATAAGAATTCAGACACCCTGTAATAGGAATTCTGAGAACTGGTTTATAAACGGACTTTGAAAGGGAAAAGCAAGTAGATGGTATATGTGGACGAGCAGTTTGTAATAGAAACTTTCTTCATAATTTTTCACGAGGCATCAATTTTCAAACTTTTTAAGGTTGTAACATGGTTGACTAACAAAGGTTAGCACGATTGCTAAATGCATGGATGTCCACTGTTTCCACCCTAATTTGGCTCTTTATCTGATTGATGCAGCAAAGTAGTAGAAGGAAAATTTAGGTCATTCCTAGGCAGGTCTACCCAAGATTCAAGCAAGATTTATTCACCTCTGCAATAACACCATATACAATTGCACCAGGGTATTATCGTCCTGTGATTGTTCTGGCTATTAGAGCTGACTGGCTAACACTAATTCTGTTTACGAAAATGTTTCAAGATTTCAAAAACCATTTTTATTCTGCCTTTGAATCTTGGGGGAAAAACAACTCATGAAACAACCCCATTCCCCTTCCAGAATTGCCAACTGCCAAGGGCACTCAATTTGGATATAAAAGACCCAGGTTCAAGGCCCTGCTTTGAGTGGCCTGAACCAGGGTGCCCTAACCACCAAGGTATTTGGGGCCCTTTTTTCTTCCCTCCTCATAAAGCCAACCTGAATACTGTACCTAAGAAACTTTCCCAATTAAATTATCATGAAAATGGAATCATTTCGGTGAAAAGTCTGTTTTGATTAAGTGGCATTTTCTAATGGAGAAAAAAAAACATTTTGTCAAAAAAATTCCTGAACAGCTCTATTTGCTCTACACTTGAGATAAAAATCACAGACCTAGTTTTCAAAAGTGTGATGTACATTAATTACCACATTGTTTCCTCCCTGGCTGAGACTTAATTGTTTCTGAGAGTTTTTTAATCTGTAAATAAGGATCAGCAACCAGGCTAAAAATTCATTTATAAAAACAGTTACTCATAGTAAATTATTATAACTCTGCTACGGGATTCGAACATACAAACATAACACTGGTGGCTTGTAAATTTAACTAGCGGCATAACCACTGTGCTGTAAATTCAGGTTTTCATCTGCGTGGATGAGAATAGTACAGACGCTGATATAAATTGGTGGCAAGTAGCATGAGGGATATTCCCTGAATAGGACACACTGGGGGAAACAAAACTGCAATAAAAATTAAAATGTCTGTGATCTTTTGAACTGCTTTCTCCTGGGACAAAAATAATCAGGCACTGACGTTCAGATGGCTTTGCTGTAGGAAAAATGACAGAGATCATGGCAGCTGCAGTTTCACTAGTATCCTGGGCATCATCAGGACCACTGGGACACAAGTTTCACGTTTTATCATGTTTATTTGAAAAATTAGATCAGGACGAATAATGCCAAAGTCTTTTTCGAAGGATTCAATTGTATTCACTACAAGGAACTATATGTTAGAATAGAACCGAGCCCCTCAGGTCAACAATTAAATCAAAACACTTTGTTTTATACTTTATGGTTCCAATCCTTCAGCATTTATACAGCTTGGTTATGTCTACACGCACAGTTTTATTTCAAAATCAGTCCTTTCAAAATGGCTTATTTTGAAATAAAACCCTTATTTCAAAAGGGCTCATTTTGAAATAGGGAAAACTGCGCAATCGAAACGGCCGTTATTTCGAAAGGGATATTTTGAAATAATGCCAATTGGACCGCTGTTTCGAACAGTTGTTTCGAAACAACAGGTCTAATGGCGTTATTTCGAAATATCCCTTTCGAAATAATGGCCGTTTCGGGAGGGGCAGGTTTTACTTTTTCGAAACGACGATTCTTATTTCGAAAGGATGGGGTCCGTCCTTTTGAAATAAGAGAACGTCGTGTAGACCTAATTTCTTTTATTTCGAAATAATGAGTGTTATTTCAAAATAAAAGTGCCGTGTAGACGTAGCCCTTGAGTTAGAATGAGGGGGTTTAACTCTACAAGAGCAAATCCCTACCACAGAACAAGATGTTTGTACATCTCACACTGCCAAGTCATGAAGCTTGCTCTCATTCGGGTTCAGATTTCTCTGTGCCTGCTACTTGGAAGTGCCTGAGGACCATATCTTGTAGCCTGGCTGCTGGCCCTACCACAGCAGAATAAGACCTAGAGCCCAACCCTTCCTGCTGACACAGTCACCACAGTGCAGTTCCTTGCTGCACCACAAAGCTGGCTGATAACTTTTTCCTTTAACAAGCCTTATAGCAGATTGAAAGCTGGCTGTATTGCTATCACAGTAGTCTCATGCTGGCAGCAGGTGGAGCTGTTCACACGTGTTGCTAGTAATTTTTTGAATGAAAAGTATAGTTTTCATCTTAATTAGTGCTTTTTTCATCACTGACAGTACAAACGTTTATAATGCAGGTTACATCTCAATGGCACTTAAGTCCACAGTGCCCTATTTGACATCATAGTTTTGGTTTTATTTCTAAGCCTTTTAAAAGGATTTTCTCTCAGCACTACCACACTAACCAAAAAGTTTTCTGTGCATAAAGCTCATCCTGAATCATTATGGCTTTTCAGAGAGATTACAGAGAAGGAAAGATGTGAGGTTTTTTGCAAGTTTTAAGGACACAAATTATAGATGCAGAATTACAGGCAGACACACGCACACCTACCTCTAAAGCTTCTTTCTCTGTATGAATCTTTCTGCCGGTGAGCAACCTAACAGTCAAGAAAGACAATTAAAAAGCATATATGCTATGGGCAATCGCTATTTGTTTTGTTCATCAGGATTAAATTTCTAAACACATGGTATCTTGTTTACAAAAGGGCCCAAGCAAACCATTGGCTGTACTAAGTAGCACATAGCATCAGACTGTCTTTCAATGTCTTTGCATACAATAGATAGAAATTTCTTATCTTATTGTTTGATTGACTGATTAAATTTTAAAACATGCTGTATATGAAAAGCAGGTGGTGATCTAAGTACATGTTACACTATGTTGTCTGCATTGGAAGCACTACCACTTCACAACCAGTTTTTCCATCTCCCTTGAAGAATCAAAGCCACAGGACTCCCCTAATAGAAGAGGCAAGACCATGATTTATCACGGGGGATTTAATTTGAAGAGGGAACCTAATCTATATGAGAGAATGGGGTCATGAGGAACTGCTATGATATTTCCAGAGCAAACTATTTCAGTCTTCAGATGGACTATTTGTAAAAAAAAACCAAACCAAACCTAACCGGTTAAATAAAAAAAATCTAATTTTTGCTCAGGAGATCTGGAGGTGAGGGGTCAAAAATATTTTCCAACCTGCTCCTTAAGCAACCTTTGGACACAGTCAATCAAAAGCAATTATAATTCAGATCTGTAAGAAAACAGAATATTTTGGGGAGCTATTATTTACACAGGTGAAGTTCAAATAAATTGTACTGATTTTTTTTAACAAGCAATCTCTAACACATATTGAGACGTTCCATTTCAAAAAACAAAACAGTAACAAAATCCATAAACACACACAACAGCTGGATTACTGAGTATAGTGGCAGGAAAGGAGTTGATTTGTAGAGCCCTGCACAGATACAAATATGTGGATTTGCATCTGATCTGCCATCCTCAAGAAATGGTCCACGGATATCCACACTGCATCCACGGATGTGGATATCCATTGATTTGCAGAGCTCTACTCATTTGTTCGTGCTTTCAGCACCTGATTTACCAGGCATTAAGAGAAATGTGTACTTACTCAGCCTCAAACTGATTAGGAGTTATTATATCTGCAACAGGTACAACTTTGTCCCGGTAGACTGGGAGAAGATCCTTTGGCACATACTGAAAAACAGGAAAATTATAATGAACTCTGCCAGAAATTACTTTGGAAATTATAGGAAGAATTTTCCTTCATTTAAATTTGATTTTCAAACAATCTGTGGCCTAGTGGAATACTCAGTTTCCAACATGGAGGGATATTTAAAAGTTAGAGCAGTAAATGGAGTCATAAGATGCCTGGCTTCTCTTCCCAGCTTTGCAACTGACTTGTTATGCAACCTTGGAGGAGTCATTTAACCTCTCCATGTCTCAGTTTCCCACCATTGTTAAATGGGGAACTGTTCTCCACCTCACACAGTTGTTGTCAGAATAACTTCATTAATGGGAGCAGGGAAGGGACACCAAAGATCCAAAGGGGCAGCCGTGTTAGTCTAGTCCAGCAAAAAAACCAAGGAGTCCTAGGTGGCACTTAAAGATGAACAGATTTATTTTTTGCATCAGCTTTCATGGGAGAAACTCCCACTTCGTCCCATGCTTTCAAGACGGGAGAACTTACCAAATGGAATGAAAATAAATGTAAGGGAATGTAAAACATGGGATCAGGTCATACAGTAACAGCAAATCAGAGTAGTTGTTAAGGTTCAAACCCTGGCAAGGCTGAAGTCAAATGACCTGTTGTAATGGGAAAAGCAGCCGGTCATGTTTTAATCCTGCTTTCGCACAATTTAATTTGCATGCTAATTCCAGTTCAGCTGTTCCTCTTTGCAGTCTTGATGTCCCACTTGTGTCCCAAAACTTGGGATCGGGTCATACAGTAACAGCAAATCAGAGCAGTTGTTAAGGTTCAAACCCTCAGTGGGACATCAAGACTTCAAAGAGGAACAACTGAACTGGAATTAATATGCAAATTAAATTGTGTGAAAGCAGGATTAAATCATGCCAGGCTTCTTTTCCCATTACAACAGGTAATTTGACTTCAGCCTTCCCAGGGTTTGAACCTTAACAACTGCTCTGATTTGCTATTACTGTATAACCTGATCCCATGTTTTACATTCCCTTAAATTTATTTTCATTCCATTCTGTAAGTTCCCCCATCTTCAAAGCTTCTGATGAAGTGGGAGTTTCTCCCACAAAAGCTCATGTGAAAAATAAATCTGTTAGTCTTTAAGTGACACCAAAGATTCCTGCCTCAAAACTACTTACAAATAAGTAGTTACAACAGATACTTTTGATCTTGTACAGTAAACTATTTATCTTTGAGATATGTTGGGCACATATAGATCTTCCACAGTCGCAGTGCATGCATCTACTACACTTGAGCCAGAGACTTTTTAGTCAACAGTATTTGTGTGGGTAGTGCATGCACCAGCTCACATATCCTTTTGCCTCCAATCAAAGACAAAGTATGAGAGGCAGCTCCAACCTCCCTTCAGTTCCTTCACACTGGTACCTTGGCAACATTAGTTTCCAAAAGGAGCAGGAAAGAAGTGAGAGTCATGAGATATGCATGTGCGCAAAACTACACAGGTACGTAACATTTTTTCCCCCTGAGTGGCTGTGCACTCCAGATGGTTCCCAAACACTACCCTATCACATGGTGGGAGTCTGGAGTCTCCTTGACTAATGACTGTAATATGAAAGATACTCTAATGGGACAATGCTTAGCAAACCAGTAGACAGATGACCACTTTGCTTCTCCACAAATGTCTGTGATCAGGATGCTGGGAAAAAAGCTTACCACTGCCACAAATTAAGCAGTCAATAGCATCAATGCCATGGTCCTCAGCACTGGAATGACTGATGGTGTAGCACTGAGTGCTACAGTTAAGACAGCACTGAGGAGCAGCTCTCAGGGGGACTCACTCTCCATTCACTACCATATCTCTTGGTGCCAGACAGCATCAGCTGCAATGCTGCAACTCCAGCTCCTATGTGAGCTTGAAGAGGCCTTCTTGCATCTCAGTGCAGTTTTTACTTTCAGAGAACTGCAAGCTATGGGGCCCATGGAGATGGCCCTGAGGAAGGAAAACAATGACTTCTTTCTCTGTGGATCTTCAGTGCTCTCCCTTGTGATAATGGGATAAAGATTGAAGAGCTAGACCCCTTCTGGAGGAGGAGTGCTCACCTTTTTCAGTCTCGGAGGGGCCTGGATTACAAGATGGACACGTGGGTTTCTCTATGAGGGACCATGTACCGATACAGACTTTTGTGTTCAATACAAGGAGTTGCAGATGCTGCCCTTGTCTCTGATATGCTCTTCATCAAGTCAAACGAAGCATCAAGCATGCCCATTGTTTACATGCATTAACAGATTTTGCATGAAGGGAAGTGTTTAAAACAAGGGAACACTGTAAAGCTACTACTAGAGTGCCACTCTATGGGCAGGACAGACAGAAGTTATGCCTTTTGGGAGCAAATCAAAGGAAGCACTGACTATTTATCAAAAACAAAGCCTGTCTTTTGCAGAGTAAATGGTCAATCCAGCCCTGGCAATAAGGACCTACTTATGCTAAAGCTGCAAGGCCTATCTGGGCAGGGGAAGGGAAATTCCACTTCTGTTGCTCTAATGTGTTTATAAAAGAGTCATCAGGTAAGTTCCTCTTTTTAGTTTCACCTGCATAAAGAAATGACTGTGATTAACTATTTTCACAAGATATTGTACGCCTGAGAGGTTGAGACCTATTGGATGCAGAAAGTCCCTTCTATAGTTATAATCTGTGGTTCAATATTGTCATTTGCCAGTAAGATATTACCCAAGATACACCAGCTAAAGTTGCTAAGGGAGCAAAACACCAGGTGCATGTGACTATAAAAGGATATCAACAGGAAAGGACAAGAGCAGATGGCTGAAGAGTGGGGGCAAAAAGGAGAAGTGAGTTGGTGTCAATGGAGAAAAGGAGATATAAAAGGACAAAAACTCCTCCTAAAAGGATAAAGAGGGGGCACCCCTTAAAGTGTACCCCTCTTTCAAGGTATCAATAAAAGGGACCCAACTCCAAATGTGAGGGAGGATGCTGCCATCTTGATTGCACCTGAGGTCAGTGCCCACCGCAGGTTCCTCACCCCTTCAAGCCTCCACACCTAAATTGACTTTGGGCTGCCCACCAATGTTCCCTGCAACCTGCACGGCAGCGCGGGTGTGCAGCCCCTACCACTACCTCGCTCAGGGAACACTGCCAGCCATGCAAGGCCGACAGCCACAGTCCCTGCCTGGCTGGAAGACAGAGTCTCCTGGCCATCTGAGAGTTTCCTCCAAGCTGGGAGTTTTTAAAACTCTCACTTGGAGTAAGGTCTCAATGAGCATGCACAGAGCCGGTGGCCAGGCCGCACTCCGGTGGCCAGGTGGGGGGGGGAGGGGGAAAGGGGACAGGGCAAGGGCAGCCAGCCATCAAAGGGTGTGGAAGGAAGATGGGGTCAGGTCAGTTGGGAGCAGTGGGGGGGCAGGATTGGGCTGGCTGGGGGGATGTGATTGGGAGAGGTGCAGGTTAGGGTGCGAGGAGAGTATTGAGCCGGTGGGCGAGGGGGCGGAATTGCTATGCAGCGAGCATCCTATGTTGCTCAGCTGCATGTGCAGCTTAGGGGGAACACTGCTGGCCACCCTTAGTTAATTTGAGTAAGTATGACTGGAGAGTCTAAGTTACTTTCTGGTGTTCTGCTTTTTATGCTGTATTGTCTGTTGTTTTTTTAGCTTGCTGTTATATCAGATCATTTAGCTACAGTCTGAACAAATCATTAATCTGTTGTACTTCTCCTTCATATGATAAAAGTTACATAAAGGTGACTTACACTAAAATGTGATGTCCAGTGCCTCTCTCTCCCTCAAAACCCCACACTTGTGGGGAATCCCCTATTCCCCATAACATCTAAAGAAACTCTGTCTAAGTATTTACACAAAGAGAAGGGTGTTGATGAGCACTTGGCCTTCAGTAGGGTCAAGCCATGTGAAGGCAGGGTGAGATGGAAATGAGGAGAATCTACCCTTTATGCCAGCAGTCCAAGGTACAAGCCCTGCCCCACAAGTACTGCTTACTAAGGGCTTATCCAGACAAACAGCTAGTGTGAAACAAGCTGAAGTGTAGGCCTACAGAGTATTAGCATATGGAGCGCTAATGATGTGGACCACATCACTGCACGCTAAGAGTCCCTTAGTGCACTTTGATCTACTATACTTTAAACAGGAGATGGAAACTTCTAGTGCATGGTAGGAGGGTCCACTAGGAGCACTGGAACTCAGCCTGTTACTAGGCTGTAGGCCTCCATCCCAGTTTGACACATACTAACTTTTCCTCCAGATAAGTCCCGAAAGTCTCCAGCTTCAGTGCACCGTGCACACACTCACCTGAAGTAGGATATACGTGTGTACAAGCATTCCAAGGAAAACTATTAGGATGTGATACAGGATCAAGAACTTTAGCAGATATTAGCATGTCAGAATGCTTCACCTCCTTGCACTCACTCAGGGCAGCACTGCTGAGATCTTCATATTTCCTGGCTGGCAGTGAGAGGATGCTATTCTGGAACCATCAGAAGCTCATGCCTGCCTGAGAAGTTTCTGAGTCTCCCCAGCTTTCATTCAGAAGCTGATTCAGCATCAGAACCAAGGAAAACTTTGTCATTTTAATGGTAGCTCTATTTTATTTATGGCAATGAGGCCCCAATAGGTGCCACATCCACTCAGAGAAATCCAGTTGCAGGATCAGACTTCAAGAATGCTATATGGGTAAACATGCTATAGAATGAGGTTGATTGGTTTGGTTTTTTAAAGAAAGAAAACTGTGTAATCGTGTGGGTGTTGGTGGGGAACAAACCCAGTGTCTTATGTTTGTAATTTTTTTTTTTAAATAATATACAGTATCTTTAAAAGGCCATTCCTGATTCTGCAACATCATTGGAATATATACATTAAAAACAAAATATTTATTTATCTCCCCACACAGACATGTAAAGGGCCACAAGTAATTATTCTTGGGGGGGGGGGCACCTTCCCCTTTCCAGCTTCATGTCCCCATTTCTGAACATCCTGCCAGCAACAGCACCACTGCCACTTGAAGCAAAATTCCTCCACCACGTGGTGAGCCAGCTGCTTTTCGTACCAAAAAGTTTCGGGCTGGGGCAGAAGCTGCAGAGTTCACTGTTCTGAACTCAGCTTGTATCAGCCCTGGAAGCCATTTGTGCCTCATTTTTGAACTTCCATCTGTTTTACACAACTGATATTCAGGTGAAAAGTGTAATATTTTTATAAATGGTTCTGGGTAAACTGATTGTTTCCTTAATGCTCAGCACTTCTGCCATGAGTGACATTAAAAAAGGAGGTATACTGATTCAGAACCAAATTAAGCCCTGATGGGAAATGGAAGTAGCGTTGAACAAGAACAGTGGGAATGCAGCAGAGCTAAATTTGGCCTGTTTTCATTCCTGTTAATGGTCTCTAACAAAGACAAAAGAATGCAACTGTTAGCATTTTACACTCTAGCATGCAACTCTTACTAGCTAGCCAGGGTTCACTATAGGGCTGTCTAGAGCAGTGGTTTTGCGATGGGAATTGTGCAAGTGAAATTTTGTACAAAGGTGATGAAGAATCAATCTTAAAAAAATTCTATCCAACCAAAATTACAACTCATAAAACTCATGAAAATTAATCATCAAATTAAAAGCAAGATATCAGTGTTTTGATTCTAAAACATGAACAGGTGGCCAAAGGGCAAAGTTGAGATGATGTGTTTTTTTTTTCCAGTGGATTTGAAACATTAATGCATCTGACCCTTCTCTAGCTTGTTTGATGCCCTATGTTGCAAACCAATCTAGTAAATCTGTAACCATAATAAATGTAAGTAATTGTGATGTTTATGAGTAATCAGTTCAGCTGAAAAAAGTGGATGTACCATGGAATTATTTGTCTCATTCAAGTGTGCCATGTTACTGAAAAGGTTGGGAACTACCAGTCTAGAGTCTATAGACTACAAATCTGTTTGTGTTGCAACTCAAGACTTTAGTTTATGACTTGCATTCATCAGAACTGCTAGAACAGGATGGTGATGCTCTACATCAGAGCCATCCCTAAGGGAGGGCAGGGCCCAGGGTCAATTGGCCTGTGCAGGGGCCCCCTTTTGCACTGGGGGCAAAGCGGGCCAGTCTGGGGGCTGGGATCTGCTTTTCCACCTTGCCTCTGGGCTGGCACACCCTGCCCCACCCCCAGGGCAGAACAGCAGACCCAGGAGAGGGACAAAAGAGCAGAGCCCACCCTCTGGTCTGGCCTCCCCCTCCCTTGGGCTTGCAGTTCTTCCCTGGGGGCAGGGTGGACCAGCTGAAAAGGATGGCCGGTCGTGCTCCTGGCTGCCCTCTTCCTCCACCAGCTTCCTTTGGCTTTGCACCAAAAGCAGCATTGGGGCGGGGGGGCAGTGGTTCAGGCCCCAAGCTGCCCTGCTCAGGGCAGAATAGTGCAGGGCCCAAAGAAGCATGGGGCCAGGGGTGACCAGCCCCCTCCCCCTTTAAGAACAGCCTTGGATCTAGTCTAATAGAGGCAAAAAGCTTTTTTTAAAAAGGAACACTTTCCAAACAAGCCGGAAATGTTGACTTACAGTATCTTACTCTTTTCTTGCTCTGCAAGTGGAAAGCACTAGGACAGCAAACACTGCGTTAAGTCATGAACTGAAGTAGTAAGAACACACATACAAAGGCAGACTGTATTACCATTTCATGAGAACAGAAGAACTATTTTATGTGGGAAAAATCTAATACCTTAGCAGATAAACAATGACAGCACAAAGGACCCAGAGTAGGGTATTATGCAACCTGAAGGAAAGGTTGTGGAATCTCCATTATTAGATGTGTTTAAGAGCAGGTTTAGACAACCATCTGTCAGGGATGGTTTAGGAGTGTACTTGGGCCTGCCTTGAGTGCAGTGGACTGGACTTGATGACCTCTCATGGTCCCTTCCAGTTTCTAAGATTCTATGATAAATATCAAATTTCTCACTATTGACATTTTTCCTACTATTTTATTTAAAATGAAATTCTGTTTGTTTACTGATCAATAAAATATATTGTAAGGTCTTTACATCACTTCAGAGATCAGTATTGGGACACAGACTCTTTGACCTCTAGGTCACCTGTTCAAGACCTAGCGAATGACTGTTGGGAAATCTATGTGAAATGAGTCACCTCAGACTAGCTGCTCATGGACAGGTATTCACATCACAAATGGCACTTTTGTTGGAATTGTCAACTTAGAAACCTTCTCAGTGATCCAGGGCTAAAGTACTTTGAGTTGCATGGAGGAAATTTTTCACTGACAGTCCATACGCTGGTTGTTCTGTAGGTCAGATACTGTTCCCAGGGCTATCCATCTGGCACATTTCAAAAGCACTAAATTCGTTCAAATAAAATAAGAGCACTGTAAATGTGACACAGGAATTCAGACTCAAGTTTGAGAAAGGTGGCCTTGTTCTGGTATAAGCAGCTTATCATCTAAATATGGTTCAAGCAGACGATTACCAACCATTGAGCCTTCTCCATCCCATTTGTCACCCATCACTGGATCACACACTGCAACAGAAAATAAAATCAACCTTAGAAACAAAGGACCCTTGAATAGTCCTTGTGGGGAAGATATACTTTTACCTAACAGTAACAGACATGTGCCATTAGAATAAGGTTTGCAATACACTGGAACGAGTCTGCAACCTCTGAGTTTGTGATCCATGAAGGGTAAAGGATGTATCACAAACAGATGTCAGAGGGTTGTGACCACTCTCCCCTCTACATACTGTTAAATTTTGGGGTTGAGATGACTTGAGTATATGTGGAGGAGGAGGAGGGAGTGCTGTGATTTGGAAAATTCTGAGAACCACTGAGTTCTAAAAATGAGTGGGATGTGGCAAGAAAAGAGGAGAAGCTTATATTTACAGAACATGTCACACAAAAGTCATTTTATTTTAATCAAGGAAAATTTCTTCTTCAAGAACAGATTTTGTAGACACATACCAATCATGATAAAATTGGGACTAAGACATTTATCGTGTTGTCTCAGGATCATTAACAGCCTGTTCAGAGTGACCTCAGTTTCATGACGTATTCTGGAATACCAGTGCTGTCCACAGTATCAGAAGAGTGGCTTTCAAAATACCAATCACGGGCTAAACCCTAAACTCTTTATTCAATGTTCAGTCAGTCCTTGTTCAGGTGAACTTCTATTGGTGTCAAAGGAAGCTTGCCAGAGAAACAGCCTCAGTATTTGGCACCACAAGTTCTTCATTTCCATTTTCACTTATTTAACTGAAAAAAAGTCTAAAAATTAAGGTTATTTCCTGCTATTTTGCTGCCTACCTTTTGTATTTCTTTTGGCTAGTCACTGAAATACCATTAAGTGGATACATAATTGTTTAAACAACTGCAAATAATGAGTAACTTTTAATGGAATGATGTCAGACTGGAAGGAGGTCTGGAGTGGGGTTCCACAAAGATCTGTTCTAGGTCAGGTGTTAAATAACATCATTTTTAATTACCTGAATGTAGGAATAAAGAGTATATTGATCAAATCTGCAGATGACTCAAAGCTAGAGGGGTTGCAAACACTTTGGAGGATAGAGTTAAAATTCACAGAGTCCTGCTAAGCTGGAGAACTGGGCTATAGACAACAAAATGAAATTCAGCAAAGACTTATGGAAGAAAAAACAAATGCACAAAACACAGAATGGCAGATAACTGGCTTGGCAATGCTGAGAAGGATGTGGGAATTGTGGTGAATCATAGCCTCAACATGAGTCAGCAATGAGATGCTGTTGCAAAAAAACCCACCACAAAACCTAATGCAGTTTTAGGTTGCATTAACAGAGGACTAGCACTTAAGTCATAGGAGGTGACAGTACCACTCCAATCAGTGCTGGTTAGGCCTCAGCTGGAGTACTATGTCCAAATTTGATCACCAACATACAGAAAGGATGCAAAGGAACTGGAAGGACCTAGAGTCAGTGATAAAGATGATCAAAGGGACTGAATGCAAGCTGTATGAGTAAAGACTGAAAGAACTGGACATATTTAGTTTGGAAAGAGGAGATTAAAGGATGACATGATAGTGGTTTTCAGATATTTGAAAGGCTCTCAAAAGATGGAGAAAAGCTGTTCCTTCTTGCCACAGAGAGCAGGGGCAAGAGACAATGGTTTCAAATCACAACACGTCAGATTTAGATCAAAATTCAAGAAGAAAATAGTAGGACATCACAACAGATTGTCTAGGGAGGTTGTGGAAGCCCCTTTTCTGGAGACAGTCTCTGTCTTGGATGCATGAGACACAACAAGTCCTTCACTTTCACTGGGGGTTAGACAACATCACACTTGCAATCCCTTCTAACCCTATGCTTCTATGAAATAGAACTGGCTGGTTTCAATTTCTGTTTATAGCCGATTTCACACTCTTGGGATCTTCATAACATCTCAGAGAAACATTTTCATTGAAGGTTTTAAAAAAAGCAAAACAAAAAACAAAAAACAAAAACAAAAAACCCACCACTCATGAAAGAGATCTCTGTTTATATGGATTTTCACAAGAACACCCAGTTTGCTTTTTAAAAAATTGTAAAGCACACATTCTAGGCCTAAATTTAAGTTGTGGTTTCTAAGAAAAACCTGGTTCAAATCACATTAGCCGGACCCATGTTTAAACATGGCTCTTCGCTGAGCAGAGCTGATGTCAGGCCAGTTTTGCCCAATAATTTTTACCATGTCAAGACAATGTCAGCATGATCATCTTTCCAACCATGCTATTATACATATTCCCTTGACATCACAGAAGCTGCTATGTAGACTGCTCTAACTCCTGGTATAAACAATACTAACCAGATTACAAAATGGTTTTACAAAGCTCTCTAGAGTAGACAAAACAGTTCACAAAAACCACTGTAACGCAATTAGGCATTTACACTGGGATCTGGAACCATACAGGCTTGTTATTTCCATCATGAACTGCTTCAACATGGTTTACTTGGAACTCCAGGATAGATGGGATCTTTTAATTTAAAAAGAAATATTATGCATTTGCTGGGTTTGATAAAAGTTTCTTAACTGTTATTGATTATAAAACTGTATTACTGACACTTTTATTTATTTCAGCAGGAAGCGTCCACTACCTACAGCACATTTGTAATGCTTCTATAGCATGACTGAATGAGGTGTTCAGATGTGGTCTATTCCAGCCAACAATCAGAATGAATCTGACCTTTAAGAGTAGTTGAAATCACTGCTCTGCTTTACAATCGGATGAAAAGAAACCCTCCTCTCAGTTTGGCACCTGGTGGCCTCTTTAGATTGGTCAGTTCTTCAGCTCTGCAGGTCAAAGTCTGTGACTGAAATCAAACTGCTGCTGCTGCTCAAATGAGTCATGCTTCACACACCAATGCCAGTCAAAGTAAGAATTCTGCTACCTACGGGAACAGTTTAATAAATCTAGTCTCTGAATCATCTGTTTTGACTGGCAATTGCTTGTGAACTGTTTTGGGTGTTCTGACAATACAGTTCTGAAGATCATAGGGTCAGGCCATGATTTCCAGTCCCTGTTCCTGGATTGATCCCACTGACTTGATTGTGCAACTTTAACAGGAGTTCTGCCTGATCAGACTCTGTAAGGTTTGACCTTGTCCAAGGTACCTATAATGTTCAAGGAACTGGCTAACTCAGGGGACTGGTAACAGGAAACACAGGCTTTCTTCCCTTGAGTGCTGGTTTGAGCCTGGCCAGCTATGGGCACCTGAACATTATAAGCATTTGCCAGCCCTCCTATGTAATCTCAGAGAGTGGTTCAGAACTAAACGGTCCTGGAGTCTGAAATTGGCTTTCAGAAATAAAAAGGATCCAGAGTGTGGTCAACACACCTTCACCAGAGAGCATGAAGTCTATAAAGGAGAATTAAGAGAAGGTATCAGTTTCCACTCTTATAACTTCTCAGGCCTTTGGTGATAAGCAACAAATAGCAACAACTAGATAGGATGTCAAGGGACTTTGTGAGATAGAGAGGACAACTCTTAAGGCATATCTATCTTTGGCTGACACAATAAAAGAAAAGGACCAGAAAGGCATAAAAGAAAAAAAATCACTTCACCAACACCAAATTGACATTCTTGTGAACTGTCAGAATGATCAAGACAGGGGATTGTTGTGAAATCCACAATAATGTCAGAGCACTGTCTTCATTCTAAGAGATTTACACATGTGGACAGAAAGTAACAAGACTGAAAAAGCTAAAAGCCATCAAGTCCTTACCATATACTAGATTAGAGTTCTGTTGCTTCAACTCCTGAACAATATCAACCACCATTGCAAGGAATGATGCATCCCTTGTGTAACCTATAAGTGAAAAAAAGAGGAAATTTTAAGTTAATTTCAGAGTGCAATTTTTTTATTTAAATCAGACTCATCTCTATGCAGAAAGGAATGTTGGTCATTTTTTCCCCATTCCTGGAAAAAAAAAAAGTTTTTACTTCTAAACAAGCATCTTGATATGCTATTCGGGGATAAGCAGATATACAACAAATCAAGCCCAATACTTGCTAACACACCTAATTAAGCCTCTAAAACAGCGGCTCTCAAGCTTTCCAGACTACTGTACCACCTTCAGATGTCTGATTTGTCTTGTGTACCCCAAGTTTCATCTCACTTAAAACCTCTTTAAATTCAGATCTAAATAGACAAAAGTGTCACAGCCAACTAATATTGAACAACTGCTGGCTTTCCAATTTTTACCATGCATAATAATAAATTAAATCAATTAGGATATACATATTGTACTTACATTCAGGATACAGTATTTATAGAACAATCTGAAGAAGTCATTGTCTGAGTGAAATTTCAGTTTGTATTGACTTCACTGGTGATTTTTATGTAGCCTACTGTAAAACTAGGCCAATATCTAGATGAATTAACACACCCCCTGGAAAACCTTGGAGCACCCCCAGAGGTATTTGTACCTCTTATTGAATCATAGGACTGGAAGAGACCGCACAGGGTCTTCTAGTTCAGTCCCCTGGTTCATGGAATATTATGAGTATCCAGGGAACCAGGGGCTGGCCGTTCCAGGTTTGTGCTCAGAGATGGAGCATCCTATCATTCACCTGAGAAGAGCGAGAGAGAAAGGCCTGCACAGGCCTGGAAGGGAGTGCTGTGTTGTCTATGGCCAATGGACTTGTGGAGCTGACACCTGGCAGGCACAGAGAAGGCTTTTTCATGCTAAGGGCAGTACTGACATGCCCGACCACCCTAGGTATGCCAGGAAGTGCCACAGCAGCTTACTGCTAAAGATAGCAAATCCCCCCTATACTGAATAACCTAGTAACATCCAACTCTCTTTTTTGGGGTCGCAGCCATACTTATGATCTGGGATGATAAACAGTTGAATTCAGCCAGGAGTAGAGTTAGAACTCAAGTGGTGAAACTTTATTTAGGGAGATATTTAGTCTGCAGAAGGGAATACTGAGTGGGGATTTGATAGCAACCTTCAACTACTTGAAGGGCTGCTCCAAAGAGGAGGGAGGTAGGCTGTTCTCAGTAGTAACAGAGGACAGAACAAGGATCAATGGTTTCAAGTTGAGGCTGGAGCAGTCGAGGTTGGATATTAAGAAAAATTTTCTCACTAGGAGGATGGTGAAGCATTGCAATGGCTTACTGTGATGAAGTAAGAAACCTCTTGGCTACTGTGAGATGCCAGGGGTGATAACCCAAATCATCTTCTTTTTTGTTCCTGTACGTTGGTGATGGGACATGGGGATGTGATAACTATGGGAACCACTGTGGGGGAGGGGCTTTAGGCAAACCTTACCTGGATCCCCTGTGAGTGACACAGGTTGTGGCTGGTTTAGACCAGGGGAGGGTGGCTAGCCGGGGAGGAGAACAAAGGGCTGACTGAGGAGGAGGTTAGTAGGGAAACAGGGCTCGAAGATGCAGGATCTCCAGGGGCTTGTCCAGGGGCTTTACTGCTACACTTCCTGGTTAATCTGAAAGCCAACTGTCCTAGCTGCTGTGCGACTTAGAACAACATTTCCTCAAGTCTCATCCCAAAACACCTCTTCTTTACCTGCGCTACATTCATGACATCTTTATCATCTGGACACATGGCAGGGATGCTCTTGAAGATTTTCACAGAGATTTCAATAATTTCCACGACACCATCAGTTTGAGCCTGGAACACTCCACACAGGAGATCCACTTTCTTGACACTACAGTACAAATCAGGGATAGACGCATCACCACCACCCTATACCGAAAACCTACTGATCGGTATAGTTACCTACATCCTTCGAGCTTCCATCCTAAACACACCGCACATTCCATTGTCTAAAGCCAAGCCCTGAGATATAACCACATCTGCTCTGATCCCTCACACAGAGACAGACATCTCGAGGATCTCTATCAAGCATTCTTGAAACTACAGTACCCACCTGGGGAAGTAAGAAAACAAATTGACAGAGCTAGACAGGTTCCCCAAAGTCATCTACTACAGGAGAGACCCAAGAAAGAATGCAACAGAACACCACTAGTCACCACATACAACCTCCAAGTCAGACCTCTGCAAAAGATCATTAAGGACCTACAGCCTATTCTAAAAGATGATCCCTCTCTCTCTCTCAAGCATTAGGAGACAGACCACTCCTTGCTTATAGGCAGCCCCCTAATCTTAAACAGATTCTCACCAGCAACTACAGATCTAACAACCGAAACACTGAAGCAGGCACACACCCCTGCAACAAACCACGCTGCCAAGTCTGCCCACATATCTGCACAACAGATACCATCATCGGTCCTAATCAAGCCTGCTACTCCATCAAAGGCTCATTTACCTGCTCATCTACTAATGTGGTCTATGCCATCATGTGCAAGAAATGCCCCAACACTTTATATATTGGACAAACAGGAAGATTGCTGCGTAAGAGGCTGAATGAGCACAGAGCTGATATCAGAAATCAAAGAACAAAGAAACCAGTTGCTGAGCACTTCCATCTTCCAAATCACTCGATGATGGATTTGTTAACGACTGTCATTAGAGATGTAGCTGGGACATCAAGACTTCAAAGAGAAACAGCTGAACTTGAATTAATATGCAAGCTAAATTTTGTGAAAGCAGGACTTAATCAAGGCTATCGGTTCTTTTCCAATTACAAAAGGTAATTTGACTTCAGGCTTCCCATGGTTTGAACCTGAAAACTGCTCTGATTTGCCGTTACTGTATGACCTGATCCTATGTTTTACACCCCCTTGCATTTGTTTTCATTCCATTCTGTAAGTTCACCCATCTTCGAAGCATCTGAGGAAGTGGGATCTTCTCCCACGAAAGCTCATGCAAAAAATAAATCTGTTAGTCTTAAAGTGCCACACAACTCCTTGTTGTTTTTTTACTGGACTAGACTAACATGGCTATCCCTTCTGAAATTGCTAATAAACCCTCTGACTTCTACGCTGGCTGTGTCACTTCTGACTGGGATGGCCAGGACCCTCCTGGAGAAAGGAAACCCCCAAGGAGACCAGACAGAGCAAGGGTCGGACTCTCTGAGCCTGGATTTGGGAGCTAGGGACAGGTAGCATGGAGACCCAGGTGCTGGACGGGAGAAGGCTCCAGCGTAGCAGAGTCCTGACTGGCTGTGAACAGAAGGGATCCAAGAGTGCTTTTCTGGGGTTCTCCATCACAGTTACCTAGAGAAGTGGTGGAATCTCCATCTTTGGAAACATTTACAGCCCAGCTAGACAATACCCTGGCTGGGATGAATTAGTGGGAGTGGTCCTGCTTTTAGCAGGAGGTTGGACTAGATGCCTTCATGGGGTCCCTTCCAACCCTATGATTTTATTATTAAAACTAGAGCTCCTCCTCTGCCCATTTCTTTTGGCTGTCTAAATCGGACTTGAGAATCCTGAGAAGAACTTCCCAACAAAACCCCGCAAACCAAACGTAAACCTGAAAAAAAAGTAGTTTCCAAAAAGCTGGTTTAGCAAATTTTCCCAATTTTTGAATGAAATGTTTTCATTTTTAAAGCATGATTCCCACTCCCACCTCTTCCTTTCTCCATTATGACACTGAAAACCACACTGTGGGGGAAAGGGAAGAAAATTAATAACTTTTCACATTTTGTTGGGAAAAACTCTAAACATTTTAGAACATTTTAAAAATAATAATAAAAAAATCTTTCAAGTTTTTTTTAAAAAGGTCTATTTTTATTAAAAACCATTTTTCATTCAAGATTTTCTGACCAGCTCTAATTACATGGCACTTTTTGCACAGAGGAAGGCATAGCTTCTAAAATTTGTCCACAGTGTGAACCACACCTTATTAGATGGAGTATAGACACAGAAATGCTTCATTTCTAATTCACAACTGCACAAATAAAACTGCTTCCAGCAAAAAGATAGATAAATAGATATATAGATAATGTATTTTTATAGACACCTTCTAATGTGATTTAGCACTTGGAAGTGTTAGCATTGTGCCGTCAACAAGTTCTGACCTGACCATGAACAAATATACTACAGACCATCGGTGGTCTGTGTACCAAAGTTTAGGAGGCTATGGAGGAAAATATAGACCTCCAGCGATCTGGCCAACATTCCCATTCTAAGAAAAATAGGTTCTGCTGTCCAGAGCTGGGAATGACTATTTGAGCTAAATGTACAACTCTTGCCATTTTTACCTATATATGTCACTAATGACAGGTCCACAGAGACATGATGTAAATTGCTGTAACCCCCTTCACTTCAGATTTGCACTCATTTATTCTGAATACGATCTAAAGACTCTAAACCATCCCTTGTAAAGTGCTCTTGGGAATACAAAACGCACTGCTATCCAATTTTTTTTAAGTGTTTTACATGCTGCAGATACCCTGTAGAAAGGAAATGCCTCTAAACTATTTTTTGTACGTTTTACTACACATGAAACAATCTTTTCAAAAATCTTGCATTACATTCTTTTCTTTCTCTAGAACGTTATATTTGCACTGAAACTCATTACCATATCAGTGTAATCTCATTCACTATACCATTTAATATTTTCTTTACCTCAGAGAGCACCACAGACACAGGAAGGGAAATTATTCAGCAGACATGCAGTACCCTTCATGCCCGAGTGGCCGTTATGAGTAATAATCCCAGATCCATACAGTTAAGATCGCCTGTTATCCCTGGTTTTAAAAACACTTCCTTACATATGGAAGTCATTTAATCAATCTGCAATCAATTTTGCTTGAGTTTAGAAGCAATGGCTCCTTGCTATAGGAAATACAGACAACAAAGTTTAAAACAGGGCACTGCACTCAGGGAAGCAGAATGCCATTGATAATCCACCTTGCTAGAGCAGGGCATTGGATACTTCATGGCATGTGCAGTTTTTATTATAGACTGCCCATCTTCCTTTATAACCCTCCTCAAAAAGGGATCGTTGTCTATATATGTGTACACCCCCCCACATGCATACACTCTGTGTGTGTGCTCATGTGAGTGAACTGCCTTAAATGAAAGAAGATACTGAAAGAGGCCATTACATGGTATTAGGCTTTACACTCTTATAAAAAGTTGATACTTGATGTTCCTTTATCAAGAGTGAAGCTCAAGAAATACAACAAAGATGGCCTTCACCTGTCCAGGAAGAGGAAGAGCATATTTGGGCACAGACTGGCTGACCTAGTGAGGAGGGCTTTAAACTAGGTTCAACGGGGGAAGGAGACCAAAGCCTACAGGTAAGTGACAATGTGGGTGATCTGGGGGAAGGGATGAAAATTGGGGGGTGCTGGGACTGTAGCACCAGGAATAAAAGAGAAGGTGGTTGGAACATGGGGGGAGAATCAAATAAATGTCTTAAGTGCTCTACTGAAGCCCCAATACACGAGAAGAGTGGGGGAGGAGAACTCCAAGAAAAAATGCAAGGAGGTTTATGTAACAGAATTGGAAAACAACATGATAAAGTAGGGCAATCGGCCAGGTATCTTAGGTGCCTATACACTATTGCGAGAAGCCTGGGAAATAAGCAAGAAGAATTGGTAATACTAGCACAGACAAGGAACTATGATATCATAGGAATAACGGAGACGTGGTGGGATAGTCTGCATGACTGGAGCTCTGCCATGGATGGGTATAAACTGTTCAGGAAAGACAGGCAGGGAAGAAGAGGGGGAGGAGTAGCACTATATGTAAAAGAGCTCTATGACTGATCCGAGCTCCATTATGGAAGTGGAAGCGTGCCAATAGAAAGTCTGTGGGTTACATTTAGAGGGGAAAGCAACAAGGGGGATGTTGTGGTGGGGGTCTGCTATAGACCACCAGACCAGAAGCAGGAGGTGGATGAGGTGTTCTATGGACAACTAGCGGAAGCTTCTAGATCACAGGCCCTGGTGCTGATGGGGGACTTCAATTACCCTGACATCTGCTGGGAGGCCAATACAGCAGTGCATGGGCAATCCAGGAAATTTTTAGAGTGTTGGGGACAACTTTCTAGTGTAAATGCTAGAGGAACCAAGGGACCTTGCACCGCTCGACCTGCTGCTCACAAACAGGGAAGAATTGATCAGGGATGTACAGGTAAATGGCAAGCTAGGCAGTAGTGACCATGACATGGTTGAGTTCAGGATGCTGATGAAAGGAAGGAAGGAAAGAAGCAAAACAAAAACCCTGGACTTCAAAAAAGCAGATTTTGGCTCCCTCAGGGAACTGATGGGCAGGATCCCTTGGGAAGCTAATCTGAAGGGGAAAGGAGTCCGAGAGAGTTGGTTATATTTTAAAGAAACCTTGCTACGGGCACAGGAAGTTGCCATTCCGATTAGGAGAAAGAACAAACATGTGAGGCAGCCAGAATGGCTTAGCAGAGGACTCTGCTCTGAGCTTAAACATAAAAAGGAAGCTTACAGGAAGTGGAAGCTTGGTCAGATGACCAAGGAGGCATATAAAGATATTGCTAGGGACTGCAGGAATAAAATCAGAAAGGCCAAAGGACAAATGGAGTTGCGGCTAGCGAGGGATGTAAAGGATAACAAGAAGGGGTTCTACAAGTATGTTAGTAACAAGAAGAGGATCAGGTATGGTGTAGGTCCCTTGCTGAATGGGGCAGGCATCCTTGTGACAGAGAATGAGGAAAAAGCTGAAGTGCTCAATGCATTTTTTGCTTCAGTTTTCACAGGCCAGGTCAGCTCCCAGCCCACTACCGTGGGTGTGGCAGATGGGAGAGAAGAAGAGAGGCCCTTGGTGACGGAAGGTCAGGTTAGGGACTGCTTAAAGAAGCTGGATGTGCACAAGTCCATGGTGCCGGACGAACTGCATCCAAGGGTGCTAAGGGAACTGGCCGATGAGATAGCAGCACCGCTGGCCATTATCTTTCAAAACTCATGGAGAAAGGGGGGGGTGCCAGAGGATTCAAAAAAAGCAACTGTAGTGCCTATCTTCAAGAAAGGGAAAAAGGAGGATCGGGGGAATTACAGACTGTCTGTGACTCATAGCAGTTACTTTGATGGCCGCCCCTCCCAGGCCATCATTAAAGTACATAGAACGTGTGAAGTGAACAATGGCTCCTTCACCTTAACTAGATGGCCCCCTTGAACTCAACTGGATGGCCATTACCACCCTGAGGGCCCATTGTTTTGCAGGGCTTGGTGTAGGTGGGCTCTGCCTAACTGCAAGGTCCTGCAGGGCATGACTCATACCCCCATTGTTCCCCACATTCCCTGTAATCAGGGAAAGGCGGGAAATAGTCTTTAAAAGCTGAGGTTCTGGGGTGCTCAGGCAGGATGGTTTTCAACATCTCTCCTGGCCTGATCAACCAGAAGCTGCCTCCTCCGCTCACGAGTTCCCCCTAGAGCGTATCCACGAGTTACCCCCACGAGTTACTGCCGGCCGATTACGAGTCTCCTCCAGTCTGTAAAGCTGTTACCCTTGCTGCTAGGAGTGGTAAGAGTCTGCCCTGCAACCTCTCTCTAAGAAAAAAGTTATTCTATTTCTTTAGGGCTGCTTTAAAACTGCTTTCCCCAGCTTTACAGGCTTGCGTGTGTACCTTTCTGTTTGCTTGCAGCTCCAGTTTGTGTTAGGAGCTCCCCGTGTCTGTAATTGCTTCTTGCTACTTTGTATCACCCAGTGTATCTCTTTTCCTCCTGGGTTGTTTGAACTTGCTTTAAGAGTATTGTGTTTTGCAACACTGTATAAAGTTAATTGGTAGCCTTAGAAGTCTTAAATTAGCTGTTAAGATTGTTTCCTTTAGTTCCTAGCCTTTAGAATTGTTTGGTTAAGTTGCCTTTGCCCTTCCCTCTGTAACCTCCCCAACTTAAATAAACCTTTTTCTCTTTAACTTTACTTGCTCCCTCTTCATTTCTGGGATCCCCGGTGCACTTCAACTTTCCTTCTGTCCCTGTGGCTCCCCGCTCCTGAGCCGCTCTCCCCGCCCCGCTACCCTTGTGGCTCTCTGCGGCTCCCGAGCCGCTCCCGCGGCCGCCATCGGTTCCCCCGATCCCCGCCGGACTCTCTAGCGGCCCCGCCGCTTTTTCCCCAGCTCCCGCGGCAGCCCGCCAGCCCTCCCCGTCCTCCGCCGCTTCCTGCAGTTCCCGGCTCCCGAGCCGCTCCTACGGCCGCCCTTCCTGCCCCGGCTGCCAGCCATTCTTCCTCACCTCCTGCCCCCGGCTCCTGAGCCGCTCCCGTATCTGCCGCGTTCCTGCGGCTCCCGGCTCCCGAGCCGCTCCCGCTCTCCTGCGGCTCCCCGCGGGCTCCCTGCCCTAGCCGCCGCTTTCCTGCGGCTTCCCGCGGGCTCCCCGCCCTTGCTGCGGCTCCTCCGCCACTTTCCGCGGCACCCCGGGTCCCCGCCGCTTTTCTGTGGCGTGCCGGGCTCTCCAGCGGCACTCCTGCTTTCTTTGCGGCTCCCGAGCCGCTCCCGCGGCCACCGCTGCTTCCCCTGAACTTCTGCCTTCCCCGCCAGCAGCGTCCCCTGAACCCCTTCTGCCTTCCCTACCATTTTGCCCTCCTCTGCTTCCCTCACAAACCCCTGAATCCCCTTTCAGCCCCTCCTGCTTCTCCCCATTGCCCACACTCCCACACACCTACAGCCCCTCTCCTGCCTCTGTCCCCTTACCCCAACCCCCAAGCACCTCCTCACCCCGCTGCCTTTCGACACCCCCCCCCACTTGCCTTTACTCCTCTTCAGGCCCCAGCTTCCCTGCTACTTATCTTCTCTGCCACTGCGGCACACTAATTTGCATTGTACCTCCCCCTTTTCCTATAGCGTGTTAACGTAGCCTTTAGGTTATAGTGAGTAGGGCTATAGTGTTAGTAGGTTAGTTGAAGAACCCCATTGTTCCCCAACCTGTCCCCACTCCCGAAAGTTAGGTACCCCCCAACACTTTACAGAAACCACTGTGACAAACACGACATACACCGACCACTGCTCACCTTACCCTATACTCATTTTAATAAAGTGTACCCCAGATCCACCCCGTACCCCACGGGTGCAGTGGTTGCCCCCCAAGATCCTCAAATCTTCGAACCTGCTGGCAGGGTCACAGACCTGTCAGCCTCACCTCAATCCCCGGAAAAATTATGGAGCAGATTCTCAAAGAATCCATCCTCAAACACTTAGAGGAAAATAAAGTGATCAGGAACAGTCAGCATGGATTTACCAAGGGTAAATCATGCCTGACCAATCTCATCTCCTTCTATGATCAGATGACTGGTTTTCTGGATGCAGGAAGAACCGTTGATGTGATATACCTTGATTTTAGCAAGGCTTTTGATACAGTTTCCCACAGCATTCTCACTGACAAATTAAGGAAGTATGGGTTGGATAGGTGGACTATAAAGTGGATAGAAAACTGGCTAGATCAACAGTTTCAGCATGTAGGAATCAATGGTTCCATGTCTAGCTGGCAACCAGTCATGAGTGGTGTGCCCCAGGGGTCGGTCCTGGGGCCGGTTCTGTTCAACATTTTCATCAATGATCTGGATGATGGAATAGACTGCATTCTCAGTAAGTTTGCGGATGACACCAAGCTGGGGGCAACAGTAGACATGTTGTAGGGCAAGGACAGGATTCAGGGAGACCTAGATAAATTGGAACAGTGGGCCAATAGAAATCTTATGAGGTTCAATAAGGACAAGTGTAAAATCCTGCACGTGGGATGAAAAAACCCTATGCACCGCTACAGGCTGGGAAACATTCAGCTAAGTAGCAGCAGTGTAGAACAGGACCTGGGGGTCATGGTGGATGGGAAGCTAGATATGAGTCAGCAGTGTGGTCTTGCAGCCAAAAAGGCCAATGGCATACTGGGCTGCATCAAAAGAAGTATTACCAGCAGATCAAGGGATGTGATCCTTCCCCTCTATTCTGCACTGGTGAGGCCACATCTAGAATACTGTGTTCAGTTTTGGGCTCCCCACTACAAAAAGGACAGGGACATGCTAGAGAGAGTCCAGTGGAGGGCAACCAAAATGATTAAAGGGCTGGAGCACAAGCCCTATGAGGAAAGACTGGAAGCATTAGGCTTATTTAGTCTGCAGAAGAGAAGATTGAGGTGGGATTTGATAGCAACCTTCAACTACTTGAAGGGATGCTCTAAGGAAGAAGGAGCTCGACTGTTCTCGGTAGTAACAGAGGACAGAACGAGGAGTAATGGACTCAAGTTGCGGTTAGGGAGGTCGAGGCTGGATATTAGAAAAAACTTTTTTACTAGGAGAGTGGTGAAGCCTTGGAATGAGCTGCCGAGGGAGGTGGTGGAATCTCCATCTTTGGAGGTGTTTAAGGCCCAGCTGGACAAAACCATGACTGGGATGGTTTAGTGGGAGTGGTCCTGCCTCTGGCAGGGGGTTGGACTAGATGACCTATGAGGTCCCTTCCAGCCCTATCATTCTATGATTCTATGAACATGCAGGACTGAGAACAGAGCTCAGGTCTCTCCACCCTGTGCTCAAAATTTTACCACTCACAAAAGATAAAGGGAAAAAAAAAACCCCATAAGACACCATATGTAAAACAAGGATAAAAATTCAAGGTTTTAAACTATAAAGTTACATCACTGCAGATTTCAGGAGTTCAAATCCATGTGTAGTTATAATGTATATAAAAATAACACGATGTACTTCTATCACTTCTTTCATTGTCATATCAAACAACACATGAACTAATGCTCACACAAACCCATGTTTAGGAATCACATTTCCCATTCCATTGCAATGCAGCCACCTTTGGGCTGGATTACAACACTTGTTCCACAAAGTACAGCACAAACACCAGAGAACACAGTCTCCAGCTGAAACTGTAAGAGGAATTTTAGGGGAGAGCATGTAAATAACTGGTTTGGAAAAACAATGACATGGGTTACTACTTCTACTCTTAGGTAAATATCCTGGGCTTGCCAAAGAAAAACAAACATTTACCTGTGAGTACGTAGTCATAGTGGTTGACGTTGTTCAGTTTAAGCCCTTCATATACTTCATGGAGTTCAGCTGAATTCAATACCTGACCCTTCCAGTGGGTGTAACCTGAAAAAAGAAATTCAACCACTTTGTCAGAGCCTCCTTCTACATTTAGGAGCACATATCAGTGATCAAGGAATTGGCTGTCCCCCTTCCCTCTGAAGTAGTACTGCTGTCAAAAATTCGACAGGTGAATTGTGAACAGAACGGTTGTATTCTCACCATTCTCATAACTATTTAGTCCGTCTGAAAAGGAGCTGTTTGTGAAAGGGGTCATCCTGACAACTCTAGAAACTTGCATCCTGTATGTATCAGCAAAATAGGTAATATACAAGCAGAAAACGCAAGTTTTCCCAATACAGCCTTCATCAACCTGTCCAGAAGTCACAGATTAGTTTTAATTTTCTTAGATTATAACTTTCTTTATTTCATATTTTACTAATGCAACCTGACAGCAGTCAGACAGTTTGATGACAGATGCATTTGCAGAGCATCTCTAACCACTCATGAAAGAATATGTGCTTGGCCCCCCTATCGTCACTGCATTATAGTGGAAAAGAGGTTTTTCACCTCGTTTAGCAAAACAGGCTTATGTGCTTCAGGGCAAGTCTAGTCTACTGGTTAAACTGATCCATATTATGTCGCACAGGAGTGTGAACAGGACACCTCCCCGAATGATGCAAGTTACAACCACTTAAGTTCTGTCCCAACTGGTGCTATGTCAATGGGGAGAGCTTGTGGCTCCCACAGAAAAGAAGTAATTACATCGCTGGGAGAGTGCTTTCCCACTGGCATACAGCATCTTCACCAGACACACTACAGTGGTGCAACTGCACTGCCGTAGCCTTCTAGTGTGTAGACCTGACCTCAGTCTAGCAGATCAAAGCTATGTCAAAGTAATACAGCAAGCAATTGCCACATTCCATTGCACCTCACATCTGATAAGATGCCCTTTATTTGGCATGTGTTGCTTCAATGGAGGATTTCAGTCATAATAGTGATTTTGTTTCATGTAGCAGTATGCTATTCTCAGCGACAATACATCTGCTCTCCCGAGGATTTTGGAACAGCCCTGTGGGCATCACCAAGCTCCAAGAACCACTATCATGACCAAAGAAATAATTTTCCATGCACTCTTGTCCCCAGAAAGGACAAAGTATGTATTCAGGGCTTGGCTAAGAACTCACTGCAGTCACTGAAGACCGGATACTGAACTGGGGCTTTGTGATACTTAAGGCAATATGTACCCAGTATACATGTCTACATCAGTGGTTCTTAATCTTTTGAGGATCATGACATGCTTGGTGGTATATTGCAAGCCTACAGGACACACCAGCCCACCTCTCCCCACCCCCCAGGTCAACTCCAAGTATCTCCCTAGTTCTCTGTGACACACGTACCACTGTATGGTGACACAGTAATGTGTCCTGACACAGTGGTTGAGAACCACTGGTCTACTAAAGAAGCTGCCACTATCTGCTATATTGTCAGAGCCCCCAGTCCCAGGCTGCAGCCACATTTTGATGAGAGAGATAATGCTGCCCCCAGGATGTTCTGAGGGAACCCCATGGCTTGAACATTTCCACTACCTAAATCAATCTACTGACCTGGGCTTGCTAACAACTACATCATCTTACTGGGACTATAGAGAACAGAGTGCTGCTTGTGGCACCTTCCCACCCTATCTTCAAAGGACAAGATATTTTATTTTTAAAAATGTCCCTGAAGGAGTTATTTAAATTTGCTTCTGGCTTTGCTTTTTATTTCAATTTCTGTTATTAGAGGAATCACGGAGGGATATTTAAAGCCTGGCACAGACACCTTTTTGTCTTGTGGTCCTATAAACCCAAACATGCACACAGCTGGTGAGCAGCTGCCCCCTCTTTGCTTTCTCCTCTCCTTCATTCCAGCCTCAAAAATACAACTTCAAGCCAACTGGCTGAGGGGTAGCTCCTCTAGCCACTGGCTGACACACACTCAGCAAAACGCATGCAGAGCATGCTGGGTTTGCACAGACAGAGGCACAACAAGGAATTCCCAAATTAGAGTGTGGTTCTGCTCTAAGAAGTGACCACAATAAAATGGCAAAGTCTTAGGCTACAATTATGCAATTGCTTAAACACATGCTTAACTTCAAGCATAAATTGCACACTGCAGTCAAGTGCCTCAAACACCTTGCTCCTTGTGTTTTAGAGTTGTATCTGATGGCTTTAGTGAATCAAGGATTTTCTGCTCTTCTACTGTCATTAGCCATGCAGAGCCAACCGAGATATGGAAGAACGGGTTGGGCAGTGTGTTAGTGAGTTATGGCCTGCCTGGAAACAGAATTGTTTACTAAAGTCTAATGAGGTGCACCTGTGTAAACCGGCAGCTGCCCACACCAGGATAGCACATGTATCACCAAAGAGCTAATTGGGCCAGCAGCACCTTGGTTGCTGGTGATGAGGGGAAAAGTAGAAAGAACACACTACCACCTGCACAGCCCAGACTTGAGTTTGCAGGGTTGGAATGGCAGCCAAGCTAAGAACAAACATCTCTTTACTTGCAAACTAAGTATAGCCAGTATAAAAATCATCATCATCATAAAAAAAAAAAAAAGAAAAAAACAACCCACCACAACCCCTTTATAACATTTTGTAGTTATTTTTCAGGACAGAATACAGGCTGCTGGTGCTGCCCTGATGGAGCACACTTAGAAGTAGTACTATATAAGGTGTGATAAGGTCAGCTCAAAGGGCTACAGAAGGGTGTGTCTATTTGGACACTGGGAGGTGGGTGGGCACAAGCCCACCCACCGCTAACACCCCCCCCCCACCTTAAGGGGGGGGGGTCCTAGGTCTGGGGCCAACTGAGTTCGGAGGGCAACTAATGAAAAACAGAAGCGGGTGTGGGGGTCAAAGGTTTGGAATTAGGGAATCGGACAGGGACACCGAGCAGAGAACCCCGGACAGCACCCACTGCTCCCGGAATGCATCAAGGGCGCCGGCGGACGCCGCCCAGAGGAACTCTGTCCAGAGACGTGAACGGACGAGGGACCGGAAATCAGCCCCACAGTCACAGGTCCCTCCCTCAGCCAGCCTCCTTTCCCTGGTCTTATAGATGGCCTCTTTTGCATAGGCCAGGAGGAAGCTGGCAAGGAGGTCCCACGACTTCATGGGGCCACAGATGGGAAGTGAATAGAGGAATGTGTGTGGGAAGAAGTGCAGCCAGAACCTCAGTAAGAGGGTCTGGAGGAGCCAGAAGAGGGGCTGCAACCTGGTGCATTCTAGATAAGCATGTGCCAGGATCTCCCTCTCGCCGCAGAAGGGGCAAGTTTCTGGGTTGGGGGGTGAACTGCGCCATGTACACGCCCATGCTCACAGCTCCATGCAGGAGCTGCCAACTGATATCCCCGGTGGGCCGTGGGATTAAGGTGGCACAGAGGCTGGCCCACCAGGGGTCCTCACCCTCCGCAGGTGGAACTAGGTCCCGCCACTTGGTGTCGGGGTGGGACGTGAGGGCGAGGAAGTGGATGGTATGGAGCACGAGTGTGTACAGGTGTTTGCGAGGCGCGGTTTGGAAGGGGACTGGCTGCAGCTCTAGCAGCTGGCTCGGGGCATGGAGCCCGATCACAAGCTCCGGAGGGCCAGGACTGAGAGGAGGGTGGGGGGTGCCCTCTCGCAGGACCTGCTCAAGGTAAGCCCCGGGGGGGGGGGGGGGTTCGAAGGGTGGAGAGCCCCATGCGCTGGGCGAGCACTAGGGGATCCACCCTGTCCCCCGGGCATAGTCCAGGAGGTCTCTGACCCTGGTGACACCTGCAAAGACTAGCCTCCGCCTCACGGAGGGAGCCGCTGCCACCTGCACACTCAGATGGGGGTTGTGTAGCAGGGGCTCTGCGAGGAGTTCCTCCCCCTCGGTGGGCACAAGGGCCCTGGAAGCCAAAACCAGCCTCTGGGTCCGGAGGAGGTCCTGGTAGAAGGCGGGCAGCTCGGCACGGTCTCACAGACCACCTCTCAGATGGATGTAAAGGAGCTGCCGGTCGTATCGGAGCCCTTGGTAGCGGCAGAGGAAGGCATGCGCCTGGTGGCTCCGTGCCAGACTACCTGCACCATAAAAGGAGTCTCTGCGGGGCCTGGCGGTGGAAGGTGTGGACCTGGCTGTGGACACAGCACAGGCCCTGCCCTCCCTCCTCCAGCGGGAGACTCAGAATCCCTGCAGAGACCCAGTGCAGTCCTGGCCAAAAGAACTCCAGAATTGTCTTCTGGAGGTGGGCCAGGAACGTCGGGGGCAGGACCAGGGTGCAGAACCGGTGCCAGAGCATGGACAGGACAAGCTGGTTGACCACCAGTGCCCTCCCACGAAGGGAAAGGCACTGCAGCAGTCCTGTCCATCTCCGCAGCCGCCCAACGACCCTGTCCTCCAAATCACACCAGTTCTCAGCCGGGGACGGATGGGTGGCAGAAAGGTAAACGTCGAGATAGACCAGCCAGATCCATAGACAGGACCAGGTGCAGCTCCAGCTCACGGAGCAGCAACCCCGTCAACCTCCAATGGAGGAGACAGAGGAAGGGCTTGATGGCCAGAGCGTACAGCTGGCCCGACAGCGGGCAGCCTTGACGCACTCCTCGCCAAAAGCTGACCGGCTCAGTCAGGGTACAGTTGAGCTTGACCAGGCACTCCACAGAGGCATACAGCACCTGGAGAAAGCCCACAAAGTGCGGCCCGACTCTGAAGGCCTGCAGGGTGCCTAGAAGGTACCCGTGGTCCACCCTGTCAAACTCTTTCTCCTGGTCCAGGGCCAGGAGGGCAAACGACAGACCGTCCCTACACCCAAGCTCCAAGAAATCCTGGACCAGGTACAGATTGCTAAAGATGGACCAGCCTGGGATGGCGTAGGTCTGGTCAGGGTGGACCACGTCCTGCAGCACGGACCCAAGCTGCAGCGAGATGGCCTTGGCCACGATCTTGTAGTCCATGCTGAGGAGCGAGATGGGACACCAGTTCTGAAGGTTGCAGAGGTCCCCCTTCTTGGGCAGCGGGGCCAGCACGGCCCACTGGCAAGAGAGGGGGAGCTCCCCGCTTCCCTTGGACTCAGCCCAGACAACGGCCAGGTCCAGGCCGAGGACGTCTCAGAACGCGCAGTAGAACTCCACGGTCAACCCATCCATGCCCAGAGATATGTTACTGGGCATGCGACGGAGGGCCTCCGTGAACTCGGCCAGAGTGAGAGGAAGCTCCAGCCAGTCCCAGTCGCCCGTGCTGAGCGCAGGGAGTTTATTCCAGAGCACCCTGCAGGCTTCAGTGTCGGTTGGGGCTGGGAAGAAGAGGCTGGTGTAGAAGGCCCTGGACCTTCCATGCATCTCCTCCGGATCCGTGGGGGGGTGCCGTCCTCGGCGAAGAGGCAGCTGACATGCTTTCGAGCCCCCCTCCGTTTCTCTAGGGCATAGAAGAAGCGAGAGCTGCAGTCCATCTCCTGAAGGAGGTGGATGCGGGATCGAATGAAGGCTCCCTAGGCCCAAAGGTCCTCGAGGGCCCAGAGCTCCTCCCGCTTCTCCCGGCACGCTCTGCAGAGCGACAGGTCCTCAGGGCTGGTGGCCAGGTGCCTCTTCAGCTCTAAGACCTCCCGCTCCCGCCGCTCATGCCCCCCCCCCCCCCCCCGGGCCCCCCCCCCCCCCCCAAGTGTAGTTGCGGCAGAAGAGCCGGGCACGCACTTTCCCGCCGCGCCGAGGGAAAGGTGGGCCTCTGCTCCCGCCAGGCCAGCCAGAACTCCTGGAAGGCTGCCACGAAGCCCACATCCTCCAGCAGGCTGTTGTTGAAATGCCAGTAGGCTGGCCCCGGCCTCTCCGCCAAGAGAGAGGCCATCACGGTCACCAAGTGGTGATCCGAGAAGGGGGCCGGCCTAATGCTGGAGGAGTGAACTCATGCCAGATGGCGACGGGACAGGTAGACACAGTTCAACCGGGAGTGCTGCAACCGATCTTCCCCCACCCGGACAAAGGTGAAGGTGACCTCGTCATCCAGGTGGTGGTCACGCCAGACAGCCACCAGGGAGTAACAATCCATCAACTCCCAGAGAATGTCCGCAGCGGCCCAGTACTGCTCGGTCCCAGAGCGGTCCCAGTCCTCGAGGGTGATGTTAAAATCCCCACCCAGGACCAGGCACTCCTGTGGATCCAAAGTGTTGAGGAAGGCGGCCGCCTGCCGGAAGAAGGGCATCCGCTCTGGGCCCGATGTCGGCACATAGACGTTGACCAAGTTCAATGCTAGCTCCTCCATGTGGACCCGGAGGTGCAGCAGGCAGCCTGGCATGACCTGGACTGCCCCCAGAACCTCGGGCTGTAGGTCAGGGGAGAACAGGGTGGCCATGCAGCCGGACAGATGGCTCATGAACACCCCGTTCCCCCATTCCAGCCACCAGCTGGCCTCGGCGGCTGGATCCATGTGGGTCTCCTGCAGGAACACCACAGAGTAGCCCCCCTCCTGAAGGAAGGAGAGCACCTGGGTCCTGTGGAGACCCACCCTACAGCCCCCAGTGTTCAAGGTAGCGAAGGTGGTAGGGGCCATGAGGAGGGCTGGGGAGGATCCACAGGAGCAGCAGGATGCCTTGGGCCTCCGTTGGGCCGCGGAGCAATCCGTGACCCACCCCAAAGGCCATGAGGGAGTCACAGAAGATGTGGGCCCTCTGATAGGTCATGGCGTCCTGCCTCCCGGTCCCCTTCCCTCCTTCAGAATGGCCCTCACGGTCTGGAGGATGAGGTGGAAGCTCCCCCAACGCTGCAAGGCAAGCCGCACCTGATTCCTGGCCCCATGAGTGTCGGCCAGGAAGGCGCGGAGCTCGCCGTGCAACGCCACGGGGTCCGGGGCGGCAGGCTCCGGGCTGTCGTCCAGGCGGGTCCCCGTGTCAACCCACTGCCTGCCAGGATGGACAGACAGGGCAAGGAGCCCCATCACGGCACCGCCGATGGAGGCACCGCGTTTTCCAGCCCGGCCCCTGGCATGAGGAGGGAAGGTGGCGGAGGAAGAACTGCAGCCCCGGGCAAGGTAGGGGACACGAAAACCATCCCCGGGGAGTCAGTGGCAGGGAAGGGGAAGGTCATGATCCCGGGGGAGGGGTTAGCAGCAGGGGAGGGTCCTGGGGTGGGGGGCGGGATAACAGCAGGCGGGGTAGTGGGTGGGGCAGGGGCCGGGTCAGGAGTGGGGGCGGGGATAAGGGCGAGATCCCCAGCGGCCGGACCACCAGGGTGCAGCTCCCCTCAACCGGGCATGGGGTTCTTGATAGGTGGAGCAGGGGAGGGAGTCCCGCCAACGCTGGGCCCGGGTGTTAGGTGGAGAGCAGTGGTCATGGCCTCAGTGTCAGACCGGGGGGGGGGACATTGGGCAGGATCATCAAGGGGTGGAGAGGGGAGCTCTCCCACCTGGGACGACCCCTCGGGGCTTGGCTGCTCGGTGCCTGGGGCTGCCCACGCGGAGCTGGCACCTGCTTGTGGGACACCGAGCGCCGCCGGGCAGGTGGAGGGGTCCAGGGACGTCTCTGGGGTGAGGTCACGGACAGCGGGGAGGAAAGGAGGTTGTGGGGAGCTCAAGGCCCGCTGGGAGGGGATCGTCCTCCCCCGCACTGACCCGGGTCAGATCCAGGGCCTTGAGCTCCACAAAGATGGAGCTTAATGTGCTCCCCATTGCCAGGGGCGCCGTCGCTCCAGAAGCCGGGGTCGGAGTCGCCTCGGCGGCAGGTGCAGATGTTACGGGCAGTGCGGGGGCAGAGGGGGCGGCTCTATCCGTGGCCTCCTTGGGAAAGGAATCTGGAAGGGCCTCCAAAAGGGGGGCAGCACTGCCCCCCTCTGTTGCTGCCTCCATCTCCTTGGTCTGGCCCTCCCGCTGGTTCCCGTCAGGGGGCACGGTGGAAGGCCCATTGGCAGCAGGAGTCTGACGGCTAGCCCCCTCAATGACTTCTGGGGGGCCTCCTCCCCATCCAATGAGGAGGGGAGGGGATGGACCTTCCTCCGCTTGCTGCACCCCTCGACGAGGGCCCAGCCCTCCGAGGTGTCGGTGGAGGGCTGGCCAGTGGGGGCAGAATCAGGGTGCAAGGGCAGTGGTGCCGGGGGGCAGGATAGCGAGGGCGGAGCAGCAGAGGGAAGTGAACCCTCCCCCTGGGGTAAGCCCTCTCCCTGACTGGGGCCAGCCACCTCCCCCTCTCTCTCCTCTGAGGGCCCCGATGGTCGTGGGGTGGGAGGAGGAGGAGGGATGGCTCTGGTGGCCGGCTGGCTAAGGCTGCCAGCGATGTTGCGGCCGGCGCCTACCGTGGCCTCGGGGGGCCCGGTTGCTCCCTCTTCATGGCGGCCCAGGGAGCAGTCCCTCTGGATATGCCCCGTGGCCCTGCAGAGGAAGCCCCGAGCTTCCCCTGAGGAATAATGGATTCTATAGAGTGCTCCTTGGTGGGGCACTAAGAAGGACCCCTCTAGAGCCACTCCGTCACATGCCCCCACCGGCGGCAGTTGGATCTGCACCTGCCGGCGGAAGGACAGAACGTGACGGAGGATGGGGTCCTTACAGCCCAGCAGGAGAGGGCTGATGGTGGAAATCGGCGTGCCCAGGGTGGAGAGGAGGGGAAGCAAGGCAGAGTTGGGAAGGAAGGGCGGGATGGAGGTGAGGACCACCTGTACGCCAGGTCCTCCAGGGGCTCCATGGGGACGTAGACGCCCCCCACTGCCAAGCCCTTCACCACTGCCTCCTGCGCGGCGGCCTCCGATGCCAGGAAGAACACGATCTTCCCGTACATCTTGGAAGCCGCCACAATGGCTGAGGGCCCCACTACCCTCGCCGTCGCCCGCACATAGGTCTCCACGTGCGGGGAGGCAGCCACCAGGAGACAACGGACCCCGTGCTTTCTGGTCAGGGTGGAGAAGGGGGCCCGGGCACCTGAGGTGGAAGGCAAGGAGGAGGCGCGGGCTGATGGTGTGGCGGTGGGTGGAGGGGTGGCGTCCACCTGGGCATACGCCCTGGGGGCAGGGATACCCCCAGAGCTGGTGGAGGGAAGGACGGGGGACGAGGGGGCCGTGGCTGATGCTGTGGCCATGGCGACGGCAGGCCCTTGGTCGCCTTTTTCTGCCGGTGTTTCTGGCCGGCCGAGGTGGTGGCAGCAGGAGCAGGGGTGGAGGCCCCTCCCATGCCCGCAGCCGCTGGCGCCCCTGTACTGGGGGCGTTGGTGATGGCAAGAGCAGCGGCAGCGGTCGAGGGGGTAGCTGCAGGACTGGACGGGGGAGCAGGCTGGGGAAGAGGAGCGGAGGGGACTAGGGAAGTCTTCATGTCCCTGGGTAAGGGACACGCAGGAGAGGAGACTGGTCGGTGGGGGGAGGGAGTGTGCCATAGATGGGATGGGTGGGCAGGGGCCGGGACTATGGGGGGGTGGGAGGGGCTAGGGAAACCACCTCCTCCCAGCTGAGCTGTGGGCTGGGGAGGAGGGCACCAGCTGGGGCAGAGGCAGGGGTGCAGGGGGGGACGACAAGCAATGGGATGGTGGGGGACAATGGCAGGGGTTGGGGGAAGGCTGGCAGACCACTCCTCCCTGCTAAGCTGCGGGCTGGGGAGGAGGGCGCCTGGGAGAGGGATGGGGCTCGTGTGGGGCAGGAGGGGGCCGGCTCCTCCGGCTGCACTTAGGGGGGCTAGGTAGGAGGTTGCAGGGGGATGCAGTGAACCAGGGGGAAAAAAGAAAAGTGACTGGGGGCCTGCAAGGGCTAGCTTCTTCTATCTGGGGGTGGGGTCAAGGGAACCGCGGGTTGGGCAGGGAAACAGTGAGGGCTGCAGGGCGGGGCCAGGGAGGGGTGGGTCAAACAAAC
>ML681989.1:55031277-55088206 GCA_007922195.1 Podocnemis expansa
AGGGGAGGCCAAGAAAGCAGCAGCTGGGGGTAGTGGTGGTAATGTTCAGTGCTCAGTCTCTTGGAGCTTACCCCCAGCTGCAAGCTACAAAGTCTCAGTTCTTTGGAGGCCTCCCCTTGGTGGTGGTGGTGGTGGTGGTGGTGAATTCTTCTTGGAGGGCAGCAGGCTCCAGCTGGCAGCAGGGACTGGCTGGCTGGCAGGAGTGATGGTCTTCTCCCGGGAGTGGTGGTGGTCTTCCTTCTCCACCTACCCCCACAGGCAGGGGGGTGAGAGGGGAGGGAGGCCAGCCAGCAGCAGCAGTGGAGGAGGCAACAAAAACAACAGCAAGGTGGTGGCAGGAACAGCAGAGGCAGGTCCAAGTGGAGGTGGAGCAGGAACAGGAACACCAGGAGCAGGAGAAGCAAGTCCACAAGCAGGGAAGCAGGAAGGGGCCTCTTCTCTTCTTCTGGGAGGAAGATGAGTGTATGGGGGTGTGTTTGGGGGGGGGGGGACTTTCAGGGGAGTAGGCCTGCAGGAGGGGATGCCAGGGCTGAGATGTGTGCCCTAGGCTGATAAAGGCTCTTTACCCTGGCTACAGAGAAAAGGTTTCTGCAGGCCAGTTAGAGACACCTGGGCTCAGTCAAGGGCTGCCCCAGACCTATAAAAGCTGCTGCTACCAGTAGGAAGGGGGGCAAAAAGACTGAAGCTGTCTCTAGGTCTGGAGCCACCCCAGGTGGATGAGAAGGCTATTACCCCCACCCCTTTTGCTGACAGAAAGAGAGAGACAGAAAAAAGAGACCAGATCAGATCAGAACCCAGGCCCTGGCATACAGCTAGCCCTGGCCCTGCTACTAGCATAGAAGGAACGGCTGGAGCACTAGGATCTTGGCCAAGATTACCCTCTACCACACTTATCTCAGATTGCAGTTTTGGCTGGCAACCTCCCCCCCATATCTAGGGACCAGCCCTGCACACTCATCCCATGATTTAAATTTTAGGGCAATACACTTCCTGAGCACACCTCGCACCACAACTTGATCCTCTGCTTTAGTGGAGGATTTGACTTGTGGTCTGAAACACTACTGATCTGAGACCCCTTTGGTATGTAGTTATAAATGGGAACCACACATAATTCCATATTTGCAGCCAAAAATATACAGGAGCTGTTCTGATGCCAATTTTGGCAATGGGGGTATACCACCACCGAATTTGTACACAAGCAAGTAGACTCTGGTCTGCATGAGAGTCAGAAGACAAAGTGCTGCTCATTTGGGATGCAACTGAAGGAAGGTTGTTGGTTCTAGTCATTTTCAGCAGAGCATTTTTTTTTTTTTAAATCCAATAAAATAATAAAGCTTGCGCTTTAACAGGAGGCCTAGAAATTGATACAAGCTTTTCCTCTGAAGAAAGAGAAGCTGAGGAAAAAAATGCCAACTCCCTCAATAAAACAAAATAAAATAATAAGCGGTTAAACAGCTATGTTGACTGAAAACATGGTTTTAACGAGAAGCACCTATAAGGACAAAAGTAATGGCCAACACCACATGCAAGGCAAATCACAGACTGGCTAACATCACCATTTGTCAGGCCATGTTTTAATTAAGAAGATAGCTAAATACTTTTTAAAAAACACAGACTTCACATATTTTAATGAATTTTTTCCAAACACCAGTATAGAGAGGTGTACGGCCGACCCCTGCCTATTTTTCCTCCTCAGCAAGGCTCTTTCAAGAACCTTCTGTCCAAAAGAAATTTAATACCAGTCCTGACAAGGCATCTCATTTATATGCTCTTCTGAGTACATACTGGTTTTCCAAACTGTCACTTACAGTCCAAAATGACAGAGAATCATTGAAAAACTAAACACAAACTTTTGTAGCTTCAGCTGGGCATAGCCCCTCTTTTCTAAGTGTGTGTCTCTCTCTTGGGCAGGGTCTCTCCTGGGCCTCTCTACCTAGGGTGTGTTCTCCAGCTTTTGTCAGGCTTCCACTCTCTGTTACTTTATCCATCAGTCACATGCTGTAGTCTCCTGCTGCCTTTTATATTAGAACAGTTGATTCACCCCAGGAATGACTCATTCTGTAATCAGGGCTGGCGTATGCCCAAGCTCTTCAGGCCATGATGCAAGCCACCCTGGTACAACACGGTTTCAACATCTTTAAGAATGGATTAGCTTCTTATGGAGGGCAGGGGATCCTAGTTTTGTCCACAACTAGCTAACACACTTTAAAGGTATTAAACCCTGTAAACATTAGTTACATTTTTAAATGGGACTTAGTTTCCCCAGTCATGTCTAGAGATGTTTTTAGTGCAGTTCTTCAAACAACCCTGTAATCAGTGCATTGAATATTGTATATGTTTGGAAGACTTAGAGCCCACACTGAGGAGGTTGTGCTGACGCTACCATGTAAACAGGATTTGGTGAAGGTGACATTGTGACCCAAAGCTGCGGCTGCAAAAGATGCCAACTCAGATATGACAACTCAAAAGGGCACTGTCAAATGAGCAAAAGATTAAGGGGATATTTGAAAAGTTGCTACCAGGAAAAAAAAAAAGGTGATTAAAACCATGCATCTTCTGTCAGTCTCATTCAGGGGTGGTTGCTAATTCCTATAGTCCACTGAGCTGATAATTTCACCTCTGCTTTTAGTCCTCACAACAGCAATCATTTGCATTATAGATGAGCTGTTTCAAAGCAGGCAAAGTGATGAAAAGCTGCAGGGTGAAGGAAAAAAAATTGCTCTGTAGCTTTCTGATCTGCTGTTATTAATATTCTAAGGAAAACCTAACTTTTTTGTCCATATATTTCATCATGGCAATCAGGGGGTCTCTGGGCTCAGCAGAAGGTCATCCCACTACTGGACAACTGAAGGTACAGACTTGGAATTAGATTTCATGCCTCATAAGGGCCAAGGGATAATCAACTTATGACTATCATTACACCTGTTATTTTTCATTAAATGTACTGAAAATTTGGTGAACTGTAAGAGGAAGCAAAATCATCTGTGTACATTCTGTAGTTCATGTATCCACATTCCATAACCCCTACGATGAAATAATATTTATATTTTGACATTTAACAATAATAAAGTTCAAGGCTGCACATTAACTATTTATGCATATTATATAAAAGATTGGTGCCAAGAAAGCTTAGATAATAAACAATTTGTACTTCAAAAAACAATGGGGTCAGTATACTAACCTTTTATCTTTGAAAGTCAAGTTCAATTCCTGGCTCATGTTTTCCAGAAAGAAAAACATACGGCCTTTTATCCCAATTTCTTCTTGTAAATGTTACAAAACAACCATACAAATACAAATTTTGCTTAATTGGAAGTCTCTGCCCAACTCAGACCCAGGACTAGAACGGCGGAACACTGCAAGTTGAGGCAGGAGAATATTTCAGAGCTGTTTGGGAAAGTTTGCAGTACATTTCTCCAACTGATATCTTGCTCAAGTCAATGGTATAAATCTCTCATTCATGAGCACTACATTCACTTGCCACATTTTAGGTATTTTCCTAAATATAAAAGAAAAGTGCTTTTATAGCCTTTCATTTTCTCTAGGTGTGATTTCTTTTTGAAGCTCCTGATTTTCCAGATTTATTTTTAAGCCCCAAAAGTATTTTGATGTGTGTTGTCTCTGCCCTTCAACCTCCTACATGATATGTAAACTCATGCCTTTTCAAGGAAAGGACAAAATTAACCCATCTGTGTTGAAAAGAGACTATGTCCATGAATCTTTTTATGCAGTTTTCTTCTGTGCTCCGCCCGATCACATTTTTTCTTCTTTAAAAACTTATAAAAATCTTTGGAACTGCATTGCAACTCAGAACCAAATCAAACTTCCCTTACCCCCTAAGGGAACAGAAGTTTTTCAGGAAAAGACCATTATAAAAATGTATCCTGCAAAGATGTATGCAAGTCTTTGCTGTTTTTAAATCCCTCACCCAATCTCCCTGCCCCTCTTCAATACATACTATTCTGAAACCTGAATGTCTCCTCTAATGCTCCCCAAAACTATACTGAGATGCTTGAGTGAAAACAAGAATTGTTAACAAGTCTTTTAAAAGAAAAGAAAATCTTGTGTTTATGACACATGGCAGGCAGGAGGTCTAAGTTTTTCCTCAGAATTGGTCAGGGAACACCTGTATATCACTTAGGCTATGCCTACACTAGGAAAAGTTAGTTCAAATTTGTTAATTCAGACTAATAAGTTTGCATTTAAACTAAACGTAAACTTATTAGTTTGAATTAACAACATGAACTAATTCAAACTAAGATTAGTTTGATTATGTCCACTTTGTTGATTTGAACTAACTGCCCTTAGCTTGAATTTATTAAGTTTGAATTAAGGATTAATCCTTGTCTACATTGTCCTTTGTTCGAACTAATGATTGAACTGAGGGCTTAGTTTGAATTAACTGGCAGGTCTTACTAGTTCGAACTAAGCTTTCATTAGTTTGAATTAAGGAATCCCTTAGTTCGAAATAATGAAAGTCTAGTGTAGACAGTTCCTAAGTTAGTTTGAACTAAGCCTTAATTTGAACTAACTTGCAAGTGTAGACATACCTTTAGGGTTCATTGACACAGCAAGCTATTGTGCAGCTAGCCAGGTTGTGAATGTACAATGGACCTGGTAGCCACACAACAGCATCTCCTGTGAGTATTGCTACAATGCAGCAAAAATCCCAGAGCATGGTGCAGTGACTATGCTTTCAAACAGTAATATGCTGAGCTACACTCTGGGACTTCCAGTGTACTGTCAGAGTGTCCACATGGGACATTACTGCATAGCAAGCACTCTGGCATGCCACACATTACCTTGCCATGTACACATGGCCAAAACACATGTACAAAGTTTTTCAGTATGTAACTGCATAAATGGATGGATGCTTCGAAATAGGAGAGAAAGAGATGGGCAAAGTGATATAACATCAGAGAGATCAGGGCTACCAAGAAAACCCCGATTAAGTCAAAAGGTTCTTGTTTTAAAAATATAGACTATTTTTCTGGAACAGTTTCAGGCATGGGAATTGGAGTGACAAAAACAGCACATTTTATATACATTCCACAAACTAATCTGCTACTCATGTCTCAAAAGGAAAGCAACCCACAAAGATTAAAAAAAAAAATACTAAACAAACCCCTCCAAATTAGATTTGCTTTCTTACACAAGGAGCAAGTTGCTGCACAGGAAAAAAAAACAAAAAAACCAAACCTCTGCAAATTATGAAACAGTTTCTTTTATTTGCGCATGAAGCACAATGTCATTTAAGGGTGAGACGCTTACTGTAATTGTGATGCTGAACCAGTGAGGGATAAGGAACCAGAAGGCTGAGGGACCCAAAATCAGCCAGAAGGACACATTACAAGAGTACTGAAATGGTAAAAAGGGCTATTCCTAATAGATAGCAAAGTCATTTTAAATAGACTAGAGTCCTTGAAATGTAGATCTGTATTAATAGGGAACTAATATCTATTCTTAGTTTTATTTGTCTGTGTTTACCTATGTCTTGTTAGAAGTGAAGATGCTAAACTTCTGTTCCTATTTGTAGTGTTTTATGACTATATTCTATTGATTCAGAAATCAAAAGGGGATAAATTTTTAGACTGAATTTGTGACGTAATAATATTTTTCTTCATTTCTGTTTGAAATTTGTGACACCACATTGTAAAACTACCTGTGAACTGTTCAAATGGTTAACTACGTTATGATAATGAATGCATCTGCCTACCATTGCATACCTAGGAAACGGAGATTAACTTCAAACAAAAAAACAAGGAGTCGTATGGCACTTTAAGACTAACAGATTTATTTTTCACATGAGCTTTCGTGGGAGAAAATCCCACTTCGTCAGATGCTTCGAAAATGGGTGAACTTACAGAATGGAATGAATGTAAGTTCACCCATCTTCGAAGCATCTGACAAAGTGGGATTTTCTCCCACGAAAGCTCATGCGAAAAATAAAATCTGTTAGTCTTAAAGTGCCACACGACTCCTTATTTTTTTTGCTGGGCTACACTAATACGGCTATCCCTTTGGAAATTAACTTCAGACTGACAATGCATATTATCTATTCCTTATCCAAGGAATGCCTGCAGTGGTCACTTGCTGCCCAGAGGCTTATCCACAGAACTTCAGTTACGAAGGAACTTTCAGGCCTGATCCTGGTATCTCAGATCCCTTTAAACTTTTCATGGAAAGTCTAAATCACCAGACTGAAATCTCCATGCATATCCTGGATTAGCTTTGCAAATTCTCATGAAAAATTTGAACAAACTGCACAGAGACTGCAATTGGATTATAACCTATTGAACTGATCCTTGGACTTTTACAAGTCAGCAGCCTCACCATCCACGCTATGAAACCTGAGAACTCTTTACATATCTAAACCAAACAAGGAGTCCGGTGGCACTTTTAAAGACTAGCATATTTATTTATTGCAAGAGCTTTCATAGGTAAAATCTCACTTCATACATCTGATGAAAACTCATGTAATGAATAAATTTGCAAGTGGCACTTTAAAGACAGGACTCCTCATTTGTTTTGCTGAAAAAGACTAACCCAGCCACCCTTCTGAAACTTTACATTATCTGTTGTAGTAACCCTTGGGGAGGAAGGGGTTAACACTCTGGTCAGTGAGTCCCAGGATAGCCAATAGAACAAAGCACAGGTTTTTGAATTGGAACAGCAGGCTTGCCGCTTCCTATTTGGATGCAGCAGAGCTCCTGGAAGGATCAGGAGGAGGCCAGAGGGGCCTGAGGAAGAATCCAGCAACATCCTTACCAAAGATAAGTTAAGTTTGTTACTGACCAGGCGTGGGTAGAACCAGGAATGTTTATTTAGATACAGTCAGGGTATTTTCTTTGTTTTTGGATTTCTCTGTGCTGAGCACATGTACCCCCCTCCTTCCCCTGTAACTACCTAAGTTAAATCCTAGAGAAGCAACTCTCTGTGTTTTTTATCTGTTGTTTTTAATTAAAGATTTTACTTTTTAAGTAAGCTCTGGTTCTGTGTCCTGAAGGGCAAGAAGTTTGTGTGCGTGTGTCTCAGACTGCACAGCCAGCTACTAAAGGGAACTCTGTTCCAGTTCCAGCTCATATTGCAGCTGGAGTTCAGTCACTTTCCTGAGGAAGGAATAAAAGTGATTGCAAGTACCTCACAGGAAGAAATTCCCAAGTGCGCCTTCCTGGGTTTTCAAGAGGTTTTTTTGCATTTGGATGGTGGCAGCGATACCACTCCAAGGCCAGGAATTGGAGGCCTTGGAGAGTTTTAAGACCAGGCTTTAAGGCCAGTGGCTTTTAAGGCCTGTTGCAGGCCCCCACCTTCTGCACTAAGAGTGGGGATACAGCCTTGACATCTGTATGTCTTATAACCACAGCACCAGATTTAGTTAACAAGTATTGGCTATAAACATGTATTTGTGTAAGATATGAAATATTTATTGACATGAGGGCTAATGTGTCCAATCTCTTGGGATTGGTAGAACTTTATATATGGTGAATAAGGTTTTGTTAACTCTCGCTATGTTAGAGTTGGCTTTCTGGGTGAACGCAAAAGGCTAGATTGCCTAAAGGGAACTGTATTTTGGCTTATTAAAAACCACTTTGATATTACAGAAGTTTTTGATTACTGGCTTGTTGAAAGCTAATTATAGAAAAAAGATTACCAGTTTTGAGGAACACCTGCCCTGTTCTTTGAAGTTTGCCCTGACAATGCATTCTCAGTGTGGCTCTTTTGCTGACTATGGGCACAATAAATTCATACAATAAATACACCTCATCAGGCAACATGGCAGTTGATTAAAAATACTACCTTATATTTCAGGATCATCAGAGACTAGAAAGTTGCATTTTCAAAGCAGTAGTTAGCAATGATATCTTTTAGTTTATTAATTGAAAATGAGAACAAAATGGCAAGCACGATTCAGAAGAGCAGGCCTATTAGTTGATAACAAATGACAAATTACAAAGAGCTAACAAGGCCATGTTTTAAAGAAAAAGGGGGGGGGAGGGGAAGGGCAGAGAAGAAAAGATAAGGATTAAAGAACATGGAGTCAAGTGTCACACAGTGGACTTTTTCTCCCCATACCTATAGTTATCTGTGCCCTCTAGGATGTGGCAGTCTCTTATAATCAACATTTCACTAAAATAGCTGAATGTCAGCTCTTTAACAGATGTTAAGCATTTGTTTTCTCACAACAATGTAGGTGACTGGACTCTCATAAGATCTTGGTCTTTAAAAGAAGGCAACAATTGATATTCCTCATTTCATTCAGTACGATATTTTACTCCGGAAAATTGCTACACTGTACAAATAGTAAATTAGGTGAGCCATCAGAGCTGCTTTCCCCACAACAAAGACTCTGCATTTGATAACCTGTTATCAGTGGCTATGTCTACACTGCCCAAGATATTTCAAAATAACTATTTTGATTTTAATTCAAAATAATTATTTCAAATTAACATTATTTCAAAATTAGTATTTCAAAATAGGAGTCTAGGGAAGACTCTTTCAAAATAAGGCAGAAGTTCTTGTTTTGAAACAGTCGTCACTAGACTGTCTATTTCAAAATAGGGGATAGCAATGTAGTGGTTCCCATTAACCTAGGGTCCGTGGACCTGTTGCAGAGGGTCCACGGTGCTGCTCCCCACTGGGGCCTGAACCCAGCTGTGGTCCCAATGCTCCTGCCAAGGCTGGACCCCTGCGAGGAGTTGGAGTGTGCAGAGGGCTACCTGCTGCCACTGCTCGCTGGCTGCCAATGCCAGCAGCGGCTTGGCTTTGCTCACCTGCAGAGGCTAACTGGGGGCCATGGCCATGGTAGCCCCGCTTGCCAGCACGGGGATGGGGAGGAAACTATGCCTGCAGCAGCTCCTGCTTCCAGCCTGGATTCTGGGCACAGGAACCAGATTTTGGTTGTGTGGGCCAAACCCTGCTGCAGTGGTGATGGCCTGAGGGTCAGCATGTCTTTTCTGATTAAAAAAGGGGTCCCCAGCTTGCTAAATGTTGGGAACCACTAGGGCCATTATTTTGGAAAAAAAGCCTATTCCACAGCTTGGAATGGCTTTTTTCAAAATAAATATTTTGAAAGAATCAGTATTTCAAAATAAATCCAGGTTTTAGTATTTTGAAATAGCACTTCATTTTTCCAAAAAAAAAAAAAAAAAAAAGCGCTTACTTTGAAATACCAAAATGCCAGCATGGACAGGCATAAAGCCTTTTTGAAATAAGGCTCCTTATTTTGAAAAACCTTTACAGTGTAGACATACCCAGTGTGCGCATGCACAAACATGGCTCAAACACCAGAAGGCAAATTAAAAGAACTCCAATTTTTTTTAATCATCTTATGATTTTAAAGGCAGTTGCATGATTTTTGAACTCCTGAAGTTGGCAATACCTTGCCCCTTTTGATGAAAGAATTACTAATTTTGTTACTCCTCCTACCATCATCAATAGCTGCCAAACCTCCACATGGCCAACTCCTTCCATCATAACCCCTCTCTCTGCCAGCAAACCTTTCCAATTCCCTGTGACAACTTACAGTTCTGGAATTTATGACAATTTTATCAAGTTAGCAAAATGCTGAAACACACCACCATGCTGAAAATGTGAAAGGAATGCAAATCAGCTCTACAACCTTTAGACTCCAATGATGTGAGGGCACCCTTGTACTGTGTCAAAGGCTACCAGCTAGCTAAGCAGCTTTTGGTCAGGACCAGCTGCATGTGAAATAAATGTTCTCTATGTTTAAGTTGTTACTCTCTCCACAGCTTCCCCAGATGACCAGCATACTTTGGCTTTCTGAATACACCTGGGATATTCCTTTACCATTCTGACCTTGCCCCAAAGAGTGAACTCTTGGTTCCACTGACATCTATGGCTAAATTCTACAGGACTTAAAAGGAGGCAGGATTTCACTCAATGCTTCCTACCAACCTCGTTTTTCCCTCCTGAAATGGTTGGGACTGCACAATGCAAGAAGGCAGAATTTGCTCCATGGTCTAGATTTACTGAGAAACACACGTTTCAGTGCTTCTCTTGGAATTTCAGCTGCAGTTAGTTAAGATGCATTAATTCTTGTTGTTTCAGCAGCATTCTGCACACTGCTTCAGTTGTGTTAAAAGTAATACCACAACTCATGCAATGTTTTGAGTTTGTTGAAGAGTTAAAACAGAGAGCTTTCTAAAGAAAACTAAGAATGCTCTTTATCTATAGTTTATACACACTTAAACGCTCTGAGATCACCCTCAGTAGGGACATTTCTGCTGTGTTATACAAGACAAAGCACAAGAAAAGCACCCTAGAGTGGGAGGCTTGGCCTCCCACCAAGACAAACAAGGAAGGACTGCCACTCAGTTCCAGGAAGGCGAAGCCAGAGAAGCCACACCCACCACACTGGAAGCAAAGGGGCAAAGTCCAGGCAGCAACCAGAGTACAAAGGGTAGGAGCAGAAAGGACCTACAGATGAAACAGAAGGTAGCCACTGAAGGGGAAAAGATGGCTCCAGCCAACTTCTGCAGAAAGGAACCTAGTCACCTTGAGAATTCACCTGACCTACCTGAGCTGGTGAAGGACCCAGACAGTGAGGGCTTGGTGGGACTAGTGCTGGCAACGCAGCCCAGGGAGGAAGTAGTCTGGGGTAGCTGACTAAGGTCCAGCTGGGCTCACACTTGAGCCCTTGTGAGTATGTTTTGCATGGAGCCCCAGTGACAGAATACTTTGCCCCTGATAAGGCCCTAGCCTGGGATGCAGTGCAGTCAGGTGGGCTTGCCTTTGCCTCTCCAGTGGTCACCCTGACAGTGGGGTGACTGCCTCTTGCCCTCCAAAGCCTCAGTAGGCCACAGCCAGCTTGCTTTGCCTGCCCTGCCCTGCGTGAGGGCCTGGGCTATCGACTGCTCCCTTGCCCCGGCAGAGCTATTAGACTGCTTGCTTGCCCTGCCCTGCTTGAGACTTGCATAACAGATGTTGAAGAACTAATCCCCAGTATAAAGTTTCCCCATACAGATACAACAACAAAAGGGGCATGGTCTTCCCCCTGGAAACACCAGCTCCCACAGTTAAAACAAACCGCAGAACACTGGCGTTTCTCTTCATGCTCTAGTGAGTAGAATCGGACTGTGGGAGAATCTCAAATACTCATTTCAAAAAAAGTTTCTAGCCTTCATGAATGCAGAGAAAAGCTTGGAAAATGTGATAAAAATGCACCCCTAAAGGCTCACAGCCAGAAAGCAAATAAGAACCCAAAATGTATTCCTTTAAAAAAAATAATACTCAACTTTAAGCTACTCATATTTTGTGGGAGTCAAGCTCAATACATCTGAATGTTTGAGGTTAGCAAATTGGAATGGAAATACACAGAAGCAAGTGACTCATTGTACATGTGCCATTGCCAGAGATTCCTCCACTCACAGTTAACCTGTGTTGGTGGGTGATGCAGTACTTGGGTTCGCTTTCAGTGCCTGATGTTTATACTGACATGGTATCGCCTTATGGAGTTTTATTTCATTTAAATAGGCCAACAAAAAAAAATCCATGCACCACTAAGCAGTAGAATGTCTACATTTAAAACACTGCAGCTGTGTCACTGTAGCACATCCATGTAGCTGCTTACTACAGTGACAAGAGGGGTCTCCTGTCACCATTGCAAATCCACCTCCCTGAGAAGTAAGTAGTAGCTAGGTCAATGGATGAGTTCTTCTGTCTAGCGTTGTCTACACAGAGACCTAAGCTGGCTACCTCACTCAGCAGTACTGGTTTTCACACTTCTGAGGGATGTAACTATGCCAGTTAATTTTTCAATTTGAACTGTCCCTTAGGTGTAAGCTTTTAGGTTTAAGTCCTTATCCAGAGCCCATTACATGCAATGGGCTTTGGCTCAGGCTTTGAACACTGCCCCCCTGTCTTGAATTCAAAAAGAAATCACAGAATGATCAAGCTTCTTCTGAATAACATGCAGTCAGGCAGACAGAGTTCAGTAGTCCTAATCCAACAGACTGGGGACACACAACAGTAATTCTGAAGTATTTACCTGTGTGGTTTGAAAACTGGACAGAATTCACAGGGTCAACTTCAAATCCCAGAACCTATAACACAGAATAAAGGAATGCTATTATTAAAAACAGAACTTTACTTAGAATGCCACTCCTGTTATAAAATAGGAAACAAATGTTACCATGGTCTGTTGCACATTTAGAAGCTTAGCATGTGATTTAAAGTAAAAGTGGAGTAACCAAACAGTTCACCATACAGCATTTCAGTTAAGGATGGGGCATGGAGAAACACAAATGACGGACCCACTGGAAGAGTGGAACTCCACATCTGAAAGAGAAAGTTCATCTGGAGTCCAGGAGGCAGAGGCTGGGGTATGAAGTCTTGTCCAGACAATGTTACAACTACAATTCAAGGGGCCAAATGAACATAAAATAAGAGGAGGGAAAGGGGGGGGGGTCATGGCTCTGAAAGAAGTCAGACTCTTTCACAGATATCAGGGGCCCAACAGACCACTGTGATCATTGTCTGACCTACTCTATACTACAGGCCACAGAACTTCCCCCAAAATAATTTGTTTGAACTAGAGCATGTCTTTGAAAATAAATTCAATCGTGATTTAAAAGTTACCAGTAACAGAGAATCGCTACAACTCTTGGTACACTGTTCCAATGGCCAATTACCCTATTAAAAAATTCCACACCTTATTTCAAGTCTGAACACACCTCACTTCAAATTCCAGCCATTGGACTGTGCTAGATTGAAGGCCAAGCAGGGGTTAAAGTAAGGAAGAACGCCCCAGAACGCCATTCTGGAGCCCCCTATTTTTAGGGAGCCAGTGTTTCGGCCCCCCTAAAAATAAGGGAACACTCTGGAATGCTGCATTCTGCCCCCCCCCAATAGGGGGATGTGCCAGAATGCTGAGTTCCAGGGTCCCCTAAAAATAGAAGGGCATGCTGGAACCAGAGTTCTGGGTGCCTCCCCTCTAGGCTGGAGGAAGGGAGGGGCTGTGGGCAGGGGCAGCCTAGCCACTCCTCCCTCCCCTCCCAGAAGCCTGTGTGGTTCCACCCCTTCCGGCCAGGCCTGGCTGTGCATGTGGCCAGGCCCCAGCCTCTAGCCCAGGCTCCTTTTTGCTGGCCAGCGCCCTGGCCTCCTGCCTCCCTCCCAACTCTTTGGCAAGGTAAAGGGACTGGGGGGGAGGGGTTGGGGTGGTCAGGCAGCCAGCAGGGAAAGCATGGGGGCAGGGAAGGCGTGTGGAGGGGGGGTGAAGGGGGCGGGGGGGGGGGGGGGGGGTTAGGAGGGCTGGAATGAGGACAGGGAGCTTAGGGAGTAGGAATTAGGGTTTAAAAGGGCATGGGGAAAGAGGTCTGACGGGGGTAGGTGTTGGGGGCAGTAGCTGGCGGGCAGGCATTTGGGGAGCAGTAGCTGGGGTCCGTGACGGGGGAGTCCCAGACAGGAATGAGAGGAGTCCTGCACTATCATGGGGGGGGGCCCACCCCAGCATGAGGAAGGCCTGCCAATTTAGGAGGGTTCCAGGGCCCCTCAAATTATACGTTAACCCCTGAGGCTAAGATTCTTCTTCTCCTTGCATCTGCAGTGCTTGCAGAGTCACCCAACAACCACTTCATCAACACAGTGAAGGGCTCTAAGGCTACTACGAAAGCTAGTCAGTTGACCAAATTGAGCAGGATGCATAAAATCAATACTTTTTTTAATGGATTTTTTTAATTTAATGGGATTTTTTTGATAAAATGCTTTTTGAGGAAAAAGAAACCTACCTAAAGACAGTTTTAATTAAGAGACATTAAAGCTCAAAGATAGCTTGTCATGGAGTAGCAATTATAAATTCTAATTCTACAATATGACACAATATATTTATGTAATGTTTAAGAAAAGTTCTGTAAATAAATTCCAATAACTCTTAGCTTAGGGACCCAGTTTTATGGGGTTCCAGAGGCTTCTCTACAGATTACTTAGGTTAATCTTTCTACCTACACAATGGGACTCAGTGTTCAGTCTAGAAGATGCTATCATAGATGCTTAGTTTTGCAGTTTAAGAACTATGGATTTGTTTCTCCAGAGGTAACATGCTTGTTCACAGTAACAATGGTTTTCAAGAAATAAATAAATATAGATAGCTGAGAAATAACAGACCTCAACCCTATTGTCCCTCTGCAAATTTGTGTACACAGAGTCAATCCTTTGTCTCTCTAAAAGTGCAAAGTTTTAAAAAGTTCAATGAATAGAAGATTGTTGGGGTGGAATAGATTGGGACAATTTTGTCAAAATATTATATGTTAGGTGTTGAAGAATTTAGATATTGTAAGCATAAAACTTTTATGAAATACAGGACCATAAGAAATGATTATTTTCTAAAGTTTTATTCCAATGAACATCTTATCTTTGAGATATCTGTAGCAAGGGACTCTGGCCCTCCTCAGAGCCTGGGCCTGAGGAAGGGCCTGAACACCCTCTCTGGCCAAACCCAGGTATTACAAGCCAGAAGCCCCAGAAGCAGAGGGATGTGGCTAGGACAGGGAGAAGAAGTATAAGAAGCCAGCGCAGCAGCTCAGTTGGGGCTGAGCCGCCCTGGAGGATGAATGCTCCCTCAGACAGATGATACTGTGGCTCTCTGGCCAGAGGGACCCCTGCCTCCCCAGCCAGGGAGCCAGAGGGCCTACCCAGTTTACCTGGATCTAAAGACTGGGAAGAAACGCCCTGGAGTGTGGACTAGGGTAACTGTCCTAGCCAGCCCCATGGCCCTGAGGGGCCAGCCTTCCAGGGGGAACTAAGGACCATGAGGACCCATGTGGGCCCTGTGACATGGTGAGACCACTGGCTGCAGAGGGACCTTGTGACTTGGAGGAGCTACCCTCTGCTGAGGAGCTCTGGGCCCCAAGGAGCCACCACCTGCAGAAGGACCCTGTGACCTAGAGGAGCTGCCTTCAGCTGAGGAACCCAAGACCCTTCTGGACCTGCCACATGTAGATGGCGAGGGACTCGTGGGGATTCCCTGGGCGATATACACGCCAGACCCAGAGAAGCCCCTCGGAGACAGGCCCCCAGGCTCAGGGTGGGAGGAAGTGACCCAGGGGGAGCTGAGCCCAGTTCACCCAGAAACTGGCTCCTACAGGTGTCAGTGCATTGCGACAGGAGCCCCGCTGACCCAGTGACTGGCCACAGTCACTGACAGGGCCCTGTGCTGGGACGCAGTGGTGCTGGGTGGGCCTGCATTCCCCTCCCTCCCCCTTTCCTTGTGAGCATCTTCTCTTGCCAACCACTCAGAGTGCTAATACTGATTTAATTGTTGCCTGCCCAGCTCGCCTGGAGGCAAGGGCTGCTGACTTTGCAGCCTACCTCCCTGTGATCCCACGGGTGGCATCCTCCCAATGGCTTGGGAGGTGCAATACAGACTGTGACAATATCTTAGGAAACAAAAGAACAAACACACAAACATCCTCAGCAGTAGCTGCAACACAAATATTGTAGCAGCGGGAGACCCTGAAAGTCAAACTTACAAATATATTCTAAGATGAGAACGGGGGTGTCAAAAATACAAATTTGTTGCCTTCTCTTCCCTCCATTAACAATAGTCTATTCTGTTATTACTAAAAAAAAAAAAAAAAAGGGGGGTGGGGGGGGGGAAATCAAGAATTTTAAAATGACACTGCCCATTTACTAGAAATAGATAACAAATACTGGGTTTAACTGATAGACAAGCCATGCTACAGTTTTATCCCCACTGAAGAAAGTCTAATACAGATGAGTGGTTTGACATTTGAGATTTGATTTCACATCCTTTTTGCTATTAATATAAATTTCTCCTCAGAGGAAGAGTTGCTATATATGGCTCTGAGTCACAGGGAGACAACAGTAATGATGCAGAAATAATCGTGTCTGATCCATTTTCAAATAATTTGCTAGAGGGTTAATTGAAGCTATTGTTAGTCACGCTTTTCAATGGGAGGTGCATCTCTTCCTTGCCATCAACCAGGTAATAAATACCTTCAGGTAAATCAAAATCATGTGAGCAAATAGTACCAGCAGTTAAACTAACAAACACATACACACAAAAGAGACTGGCAGGAGGCCTGGGGCAACAAAAGGCTGAATAAAAACTGCTGCAGATGACATTCCTGCCTCTCTTCAGACACTATAAATTTGTTAGTCTTTAAAAGTGCCACAGGGCTCCATACTAGGACCATTTCTATGAACAAAAGAGGCAGTGAGCAGGAGGTGAGAGGTCAACCTCTTAGCTAGCTGCAAAGAGCTCATAGGCTCCCTTGCTCCCCCCCGCAACACTTGCTGGGAACCCAGTCACTGTGCTTGGGGCCCAGCGGCTGCTTTGTGTGCTGCCAGGGACCCTGGAGCCCCAGTGGCTGCAGCTGTGCTGCGGCCAGGCACCCAGGAGCCCCAGCAGACAGGAAGCAGCCACCTGGGCTACTGGGTCCCTGGTGGCAGCCCAGCCACAGCTGCCGGGCTCCCAGGAACCCAGATGGCTGCATCCATACTTCCTCTGAGTACCTGGGAGCTCCAGGGGCTGCCCCTGGTTCCCTGTGGCAGGGGAGTTGAAGTCATCAGGAACAGAGGAGCCCTGGGGGGAAGAAGGGGGCTGAAGCTGCTGGGTCTCCAATCCCTGGCTGAGGGGGTACTGAAGCCACCAGGGCTCCCTGGTCCCCAGTGGTGGTGGTGAGGAGCTAAAGCCACTGGTGACAGAGGAGCCCTAGTCCCTGACAGCAACAGAAGGCTGAAGCCACTGGGAACAGAGAAGCCCTGGCACAGAGCAGGTGCTGAAGTTGCTGGGGCTCCCCAGTCCCTGTATTAGAGCAGTGAGAGTGACAAATAGGACAGCCTCCCACCCCATAAGGAAAGACCAGATTGGCCCTTACTGGCATTGTGGGACATTTCCAGAGGCTGTGTAATATGACAAAACATACCCTGAGCGTATACTCATTGTTTTGAGGAAAAACAGTTGTGCAAAAGGCGCTATGACTCTCGGAAGGGTGGTATTACTTTGTCACCAGAACAGGGCAGTTTGATGATAAAACGAGCATTCAGATGTGTACGGTGGGCTTGTTTTGATGCAAAAAGTTTATTTTTTTGCATCAGAACTCTCCAGGGTGTACAAAGCCTTAGACTTTATACACAGCCTCAGAAGCAGTCTCAGAAAAAACAGCAGGTGTTGGTGTGCAACTAGAGAAAAAGAAATCCAGTAATAGTACTAGATAAAAGGAGGGTGGGTACCCATTGGTTTAATTAAAAGTAGCATTCGTTAACATTTTTATTAAGAGATAGTTATAAAAGAACAGACAGTCATAGGGTTAAATACAGAGACTGGCTGTGCATCGAGGTTCAAAGTACAGGTCACTGAGAAGGATCTCATGACAGCAGGAACAGCACGTACAACCAGTACATGAGCTGCAGTATCTTGAATAGAGAAAGTCAAAATATCAGGGGTTTGAGGTACAAGAGTTAAGAAATTTGGGAATGCCACTTTTGCTGTACCTGCTCCACAGCCAGCTCATGATCTTATAGTTAGGCATTTTTGTCTCCAGCGTGGGCATCTTTTACACATCCACAGACAAAAGAAACTGGGAAGTGGACTATAAACAAAATGTCATCAAATGTACTGAGTAAGGAAACTAAAAACAGACACAGAAAGGTTCCTAATTTCTTTCAAATGTTGTTACTTGGAATGCCCAAGCTGATCATAGCGCACAGATATCTCATTCCTGTACAATATTTAAGAGATGGCCTGTGTTACACGGGATCACGCAGGCATTAATACCTTTGCATCAGATCAGCTTCTCAGTGTCCCCTCAACGGGGGAGAGGGGTCGTAATTTGCTTCTTCTGAAAAATAACTAGTTGATTGTGGTGGTTACTGCAAGATGTTTGTGTCAAAAACAATTTGAGTGGCCTGTAATGAGTACAACAGTGTGATCTGGATCAGTTAGGAGTGAAACCTACCACCCAAGAAAGGGAAATCTGAGAGCTCATCCCCTCATGAGAAGAAGGACTATCTGTGAAGACTGTTTGTTTTACTGTCTAGACAAATACAGACCAGATATTTACAAAGAGAAATGCACTCCAGAGTTCTTGAAAGAGGGGGTGCCCCACCTGCTGCCTACACTGCCCTGGCTACTCTGCCATTTTAGCTTGCTTGCTCTGTCAGATGTAGTGCAGGCGTGTCTCGTCCAGCTAGAAACCACCCTTTTCCCCTCCAGTGCAGATATACTCTTGCTTTTCAGCACTCCTATTAGGAGATGCTCTGTGCTAACAACAAAATGTTCTTGTGACTAGTGTTTTAGAGAGAGCAAGGCAGCAAATTAGGTAAAGCAGGCTAACATTACACATGTAAACCTTTGTCTAGAGTGTCCTAGTGCTCATTTTGGCTATCTCTAGAGTCTAGACATAGCCAAAATGAGCACTAGGACATAACTAATACTATGTTCCTACAGTGTTCTATCTCTATACACAAACACACAGCCCTGAACAGTGTTTCCCAACCAGTGCACCATAGCACAAAGGTGTGCCATCAGGCCTGAGCAAGTGTGCCACAGAATTTTTTGAAAAACTATTCAGAGTTCTGGATTGCCTCATGAATATTAATGAGTTCATTTGGAGATTATATGGTGGCATGCCTCAGAATAATTAAAGGTATCGAGGTGTGCCATGACGGAGAAAAGATTGGGAAGCACTGCTCTATAGCAATGATTCATCCCAAACAATAAAACATTGCTATTCTGTTTAGAACAAGTTCTTCTTATAGAGACTCTCAGTAATACTAGTAATACTAAAGGCATTTCTCCTAAATAAGGGCAGGGGGAAATGAAACTTAGGAAGACTTCTCTCTGCTATCAACCTAACATTTGAACATTAGACTCAGGAATCGTCTAGATCCATATGGCAGTTTTCTATAGTTTAGTCAAGGAAGAAAGAATGCAAGCAGGTAATTTTGTTGTGGTTCACTGAAGCACACAAAAACTAGACTCTGCCTGATAAATCCATCTTGGGTCACACAAGTGCTTCCCTGTTAGTTACGTAGTCGGCTTGCTGCTGTGTGACAAATGCCCTGTAGCCAGGCACTAAATATTTCACCTATGAGCCGGAGTTAAAGTATAATTTGGTGGGCCACCCTCTGGCACAGGTGAGCCCCCCCAATACCCACCTCCAAATGCGTGCGTGTGCGCGCGGACACACACACACACAGAACCCCCCGCAGTCCGCCCCCCCCCCCCCCAGCCCTTACCTGGGCTGTTTCCAGGCTACCTGGCCAGCTGGAAGCTGCTTCCAGCCACAAGCTGCTTCGCCCTGCAGGGGGGAGATTCACAAACTCCCAGCTTGCCACAGCTCTCTGCTGGCTGGGCTTAAGGTGGAGCCACTGGAACGCTGCGTTCGGGCTGCTGCTGTAGCTATTTTTAGAGGGGCCCCAGAATGTAGCATTCCAGTGCGTTCCTCTATTTTTAGGGGCCCCAGAATCCTGCCAGCCTAAAAATAGGGGGCCCCAGAACTGCATTCCAATGCATTCCCCCTTACTTTAACCCCTGCCTATGACACCCAGAAAGCTTTTTCCATTTCCTTTTGAACTTTGCTAGACTCACAAAGTAGGTATTAATAAACCATGCACTATTTATGTAACACAAATTAAACACTGCAAGATATCAGGTCACTGACTGCTGAATATAGCAGTAACTCATAGCAATCTCTTCAGAAATCAGCAAAAAGAGACTACTGAGCCCAACTGGAAACATTAAGTTGTGAGAACATTCACATAGGTCCCAAGTTTAGATCTTAAGATCATGACTTTTTATTTTTCTATAATGCACCTTTTGATCTCTGTATGAATAAATAATTTAAATAAAACATAGCAAGCCAGTTGAGGACACTACCCACCGTTGATCTAGCCCCAGATACAAAAGTCTTTCAGCAGCTAATGGGGGCAAACTTTTCGGTCTGAGGATCACATCCGAAGTGGGGGAAGAGATGGGCCTGGGAGGGGAGAGCAGCCACCATGCTCTGTCAGCGCATCATTGGGCCAATGTGGAGATGGGGGGAGTGGCTGCTGCTTTCCAGTCAGAGCACCACCACTGGGCCTACATGACAGAGAAGGGGCAGGGTGTGGTGAGGAGTTGGAGGGCTGCTGCCACACAACAAGATGGAGAAACTGAAGAAGGGAAACCTTATACAGTAAATATAACAGCAAGGTGGATGATGTGATGGAACGTGCTATAAAGGATGAACTAAAATATCTGTACTTTGGAATCCACCACTGAACCAGAGCCCTGACTCTGAAGAGCCATGTAGTGCTATCTCCTCACACCTTAAAACTGGATTGGATCTTGACTGGCCATTGGGACTTCCTCTTGTCTTTGGGCTTTGCTGCAGTATATTTGTGATGTGTATGGTGACTTGGTGAGTTTACACTGTAACCCAGCAGTTTTCAAACTTTTTTTCTTGTGACTGAAATTGAAAAAAAAATCCTTTATGCCCATGACCCAAGAATTACATCTTTGAGCAATGCATTCCAGGCTTTTGGTGACAGCAGTAAGGGGTGTGGCAACCCACTGCCTGAGGGTCTGTGACCCAGTACTGGGTCCCAAACCTAAGTTTGAAACCACTGCGTCACCAATAAAATTAATCAAAGTATTATTCACCAAAAGCCATGTCCGCTGTTGGGTCCCTTTTGGCCTTCTCCCACTATGGGGGGAGTGCTCTATCACAACCCTAATACCACAAACAGATGAGTCTGATAAGCAGAAGACACGACTGCCCCAGGAATGTCGCTGCCCCGGGGAAAGACCCAGGGCACAGGCACAGGCCCTGCCCCCTGGGTCTGGGCCTCTCCCTGTAGGCCACAATCTGGCACCCCAGGCCCAATTGTTCATTGGGCTGCTGCTGCCTCCAGCCTGGCCCCAGATCCCCGGCCAGGTTCGGGGCTGGGAGAGATGAGCGCCACCACAGGTGTCCAGCCTCAATCCCACACCAGGAGAAGCGGGCGCTGCTGCAGGTGTCCCAGCCTCAATCCCTAGCTGGGGCCAGGAAAGGAGGGCGCTGTGGAGGGCTCCTTGGCCCGGGACAGGGCCGGCCCAGACACTTGGGGCACTGGTGCTGAGAGTCGGTGCATGTGCACCATGTGCCAGGCACCAGCAACACCCCTGGACTGCCCTACAACCTCTTCAGCTAACACTTAGCAAACTAAATAAAAACCTTCATGCACACTGGAACAGGATATGATAAAAAGCTATGAAACATGAAATATTACATGGCAAATATTACATGGAGTTCAAATTAGGCTTAAATCTTCCCCCACAAAGACAGAAGGAAAAGAGACTGACCCTGTCCTCCACAGACAATGCCTGGGTCGCCATCCTGGACCAAGCACAGGGGGAGAGAGAGGGGCATGGGGGTCACCCATGGAAATGCATACACCTATTCTGTAACACTAATCCTGTCACAAGACTTTTGAAAAAGGTACAAGAGAAGGGCCACCACAAGTAAGACAGAGTGTTATTTAAAAGATAAACAAGAACTAAATTAAAATCTGCCATTTTGGGGGGTGGGCAGGGAGACATAACCTAATTTTCTTGACTGCACATAGGAAAGCAGAAACTCATCAGAATTACAGACACACAACCACCTTCCAAAACTTCAAGTTAGAATATGATCATAGATCAGGACACTAGTTTCTATCATGAGCCAGTCTAAAACTCTGCCTCCTACAATACCTCTCAGGTTTTATATCCACATCTGCTTTGCACAGCTGTAGCTCATTATCTAAATGAGCCCTTATTGTTTTTGTCTATGATGTATAAGTATTCCTGGGATCATTATAATTTTGTTTAAAATTTGTTTTCCCTGCCCCAGAAGGTATCCAGGTAACACATTTTTGTTAGTGATGAATGTTATTTCTTCAACCCACCTCCACCATTCCTAGTGAAGAAGAACTAGCTTGAAATGCTTTAAAATTTATCAAACTATTGTTATGACTGGTGCCTATAGAATCATAGGGTTAGAAGGGACCTCATGAGGTCATCTAGTCCAACCCCATGCCAAAAAAGCAGGGCCACTCTCACTAAATCATCCCAGCCAGGGTTTCATTAGTAGAAATGGAAGATGTGGGAGGGGAGAAATCATCATTTACCATATTTAACTTGTGTCATTGCTGTGACCCTACATATCTCAAGTTCACACCTACTGCAGTGGTATTTGCAGAAAATATGCTTTGTGAGGCATCTTTTAAGAACTGCCATCACATTGGTCAGTACTGGGGATCTGCCTCTCTGACACACTACACTATGCCATTTCCATGCACTCCAGAGATAAAGGGAGAGGGTTCACTCTGCCATGGTTGCAGCTATATTAGATGCACTGAGTTTTCACAGACAGCAGTGCTCAGCTCTAGCAGAAATCTCTGGGTTTACCTAAAAGGTTGTCATGAGGAGGAGGGACAAAAATTGTTTTCTTTAACAGCCAGTGATAGGACAAGAAGCAATGGGCTTAAATTACAGCAAGGTTTAAGATGGACATTGGGAAAAAATTCCAAATTGTCAGGGTGATTAACCACTGGAATAAGTTGCCTAGGCAGGTTGTGGAATCTCCATCACCGGAAGTGTTTGAGAGCAGGTTAGACAAACACCTGCCAGAGATGGTTTAAGAGGGTACTTGGTCCTCCCAAGAATGCAGGGAGCTGGACTCGATGACCTCTCACACTCCCTTCCAGTTTCTATGAGTTTACGATCATGGTGAAAAGTAAGTTACAGCACTGTTTGGAATTATGGCTATTGCACAAGATGCACCTTTCCCCTGTCCCCCGCCACACACATTCCTGGAACAGGTCTATAAGTTTTCTATTCACTTCTGCAATGCCATTGTATGGCATATTTTGCACTAAACCAATGAAGGTCTCTTTTAAATGCCCAAGACCAGTGGTTCTCAACCTGGGGTCCAATGACCCACTGGGGACCACAGAGCTACTCTGGGGGTCCGTGGACAGGCTAGGAGCTGGGCCTGGATAACACCAAGAGGAAACTGCTCTGACAGAGGCTGGGAGTTTTTAAAACTCCTTTGCTGCCCTGTGCATGCTCAGCTCATGCTCAGGGAGGGAGCAAGCCTATGGCATGGCCCTTCCAGCTCTGGCAGTCAGGTAAGGGGGCCCTCGGTGGGGGAATTAGACTCAGGGATGGGCAGCCGCCAGGGAAAGGGTGCAGGAGGGGTCTGCTTGGGGCAATAGGAGAAGCCAGTGGCAGGGCGGGAGAATTAGGGAAAGGGTTGGGGTGACACAGGGCCTGACCCCGCCACGGGTGCCTCCACTCCGCAGCTTGGGCCCAATTCTGCTGGCGCCCCCATGCCGCAGCTCTGCAGCTCAGGACCGGATTCTGCCAGTGCCCCCTGCTGCTGCTGCTCCACAGCCGGGCCGGATTCCACTGCCACCCCCCTGCTCCAGCTCTGTGGCTCAGGCCTGGATTCTGCTGGCACTCCCCGCTGCTGCTCCGCAGTGGGGACAGGATTCCACTGGCACCCCCCACTGCCATTCTGTGGTTTGGGCCTGGATTCTCCCAGTGCCCCCCCATTGCCATGATTCCATCGGTGCCCCCTTCTGCCGCTCTGCAGTGCCTACTTCCCCAGTGCGTGCTGCCGCTACCACAACCTGAAGCATGCACAGCTGTGGCCAGGAGGGGGGCCACAAACATTTTTGGAGGCTGGGAAGGGGTCCCCACCCTTGAAAAGGTTGGTAACCCCTCCTCAAGACATACTCTACGGCTACGTTATTACTATGGTAGCACATTTCCTGCAGCATCATACAGGTGTATGTATATGAAACATGTCCCAAAGTATTTCACATAGCTCATTTAAGGGCAGACAAGCACAGCTGTGTTTCCTCACATATGCTGTGAAGAAATGCATAACAAAGGTGATGCAAATTAAGCTCCCTGGCTCAGGTGGGAAGAATGACCTCAGCCCAGGAATGCTGAAAAGGAGAGGTGGGCTGAGCAGGGCTTTGAAAAAAGAAGACACTTTCAACTGTTTGGGATATATTACCAAACTCTATCATGAACCATCTCCATCTACAAGCAACTGTATAAAGACTGTGCCCTACTGAGTGGCACACAGACTGGCTGGAAACCATCATAGCCAAATTTGAGTGGTGAGCTGTGAATAACTACAGTAGTGATTACAGGTTAGATTGTGAAATATCTTTTGTTTGGTTGTGGTAACTCCTGGACTGATTTATTAACTGACTGTGCATTGATTTGTTATATACCCACTTAATCACATTTTAATCAACAAATTGGTGTTTGTTTAAGCTGTGTGGAATTTTAGAGAGAGGATGAATGTGTGGATGCTTAATTTAGAACAAAAAGTACATGAGCTTAAAATGATCTGGGAAGGGTCCTGACCCCTGCAGGATGGAAGTTCCTGGTTTGGCATCTGATGGCAGAGGGCTCTTGCTGGGGGACCATCCAGCCCCTGACTAGCTAGTGAGTGCACTTCTGCTGCCTGGAGCTGACTAAATGATGGAGGCTGATGTGAGCAGATCCAGGACTAGGTGCCCACCTAGCAAAGTAGAGTTAGACAGGGCCCAGCAGTAGGCAATAAGGCACAGCAGCACACCAGACTAGACTGTGGGAGGGTAATGTCACAGGATACTCGCTGATATTATGCTTTAAAGTTTGTGACTAAAACAAGGCTTGACAAATGTGGGGTGTCAGGTCACCATGGCTCCCAGGATTTTGCCCCTGGTGTCTAGCAGCGCCTAAGAGCCAGGGAGATGAACATCCCCTGGTGTCCAAAAAAAGAGCCAGCAGTGTTAACATTTCCAGTGCTATCATCTGTCCCCCCCATGCTGCCAAAAGCAGCTTTTTTTAAGGTGGAAGGAGGTCTTTTGCATGCCATACTCACTGCTGAAAGTAGCTACAGTGGGGGGGGGGTTGCCAGTGAGGGGCCCAGTGCACTCTGTGTAATAACCCTTGGGGAGGAAGGGGTTAACATTCTGGTCAGTGAGTCCCAGGACAGCCAATAGGAACAAAGTGCAGGCTTTTGAATTGTAGCAGCAGCCTGGCCTGGGCCTGTTTGGAGGCAGCAGAGCTCCTGGAAGGATCAGGAGGAGGCCAGAGGGGCCTGAGGAAGAATCCAGCAGCATCTTCACCAAAGATAAGTTAAATTTGTTACTGACCAGGCATGGGTAGAACAGGGAATGTTTACTTAGACACGGTCAGGGTATTTTCTTTGTTTTTGGCTTGTTTCTTGGATTTCTCTGTGCTGAGCACATGTAACCCCCCCCCCCCACTACCCTGTAACTACCTAAGTTAATTCCCAGAGAAGCCACTCTCTGTGTTTATTATCTGTTCTTTTTGATTAAGGATTTTACCTTTTAAGTAAGTTCTGGTTCTGTGTCCTGGAAGGCAAGAGTTTTGTGTGCATGCGCCTTGGACTGCACAGGCAGCTACTAGAGGGAACCCTGTTCCAGTTCCAGCTCAGATGCAGCTGAGGTCCAGTCACTTTCCTGAAGGAGGAATAAACAGGCTTGCAAGTACCTCACAGGGAGGAATTCCCAAGTGCGCCTTCCTGGGTCTCAACAGGTTTTTTGCATTTGGGTGGTGGCAGCGATACCACTCCAAAGCCAGGAACTGGAGGCCTTGGAGACTTTTAAGAGCAAGCGTTAAGGCCAGTGGCTTTTAAGGTCTGTTGCAGTCCCCCACCTTCTGCACTCAGAGTGCCAGAGTGGGGAAGAAGCCTTGACACTCTGTATCACTGCCAAAAGTAGTGGCAGTGGTGGTTTGTAGGCAGCCAGAGGTCCCTTTTCTGACAGACACCTAGGGGTGTCAGTTTTGGGGCTGGTCCCGAGGTGTCCAGCAGATCTGTCAGGGTCTGAACTAAAAGGTGTTTAAACCTGGCATGTCAGTGAGAGCTGATACGCAGGGTCAGCCAAGACAAAAGAAAAACAAACCTACCCCATAGACTTGGTACAGTCAAATTCAAGGGGCTGTTCATTTGTACTGAGGTTACAGGCAGGGCCAAAACTAGGGAGGGGTGACTGGAGCAAAGCCCCAGGTGCTCCATTTTAGAGAGTGTCAGAGCCCTCTGCCCTGCCCCTAGCAATGCACATTAACCCTCTGCCAGCCTTGGGGAAACATCCTGTACCGTCAGCACGCAAGTGCAGATGGCAGGCCTGTCAGCAGCAGTTTGCGAACAAGCTGCATCATGTGTGCTCAGGAGAACCCACCTAGGGCTGGGGGTGAGGAAGCACATGCTTGGTCCTGGTCAGGAGGGTCACATGGTGTGGAAGGAGCCAGCTCAGCCCAGCACCTTCCATTAGCTCTTTCAGACTGCAACGCCTTCACGGCCAGGGGCTGCACCAGTTATCTGGGGCAGCGGCAGCCCAGTGGAGGAAGTGGGTGGTGCCCTGTCCTTCCTCTGCCGCCACTGCCACTCTTTCTTCCTGTGAATACCAAGAAAGGAGACAGAAGACAGGCCGGGTATCGTCACGGCCCAGCCATGCTGTGCTGCCTCCAGCTGACACGGGTGGTGGCAGCGCAGCTGGTGCTGTGGGTCCCATGAGGCAGTGGCGCCCAATTCCTGGAGTGGTACACAATGTGGGTGAGCACCGCCTACACGGAGCTACTCAACAACTGCATGGTGCAGAGCAGAGCCAAGAGCAGCTGCTATGGGGACCGTGCCCCCAAGGAGAACGCACAGGGCCTGGTGGGCATTTCCCACAGCATGTCCATGGAGGACTATTCTACAGACACTGGCACCAGGCGCCAGACCCAGCTCCACACCACTGGCCAGTGGCAACTGGGGCCAGATTCAGCTCTGCACCACCAGGCAGCACCGGATTGGGTCCCAGGTCAGGGGAGGGCGTCTTTGGGGCTGCTTACCCCGGACGCCAAAAAGTCAAGTTCCAACCCTGGTTGCAGGAAGAATATTTACATCATAAAATAACAACAGGAAGCATAATATTAGAAGACATCAGGAAACACTTCAACCAAAATGGAGTTGGTCTTCTAGAAAAAAAAGGAAACCAAACTGGATCTAATTGAGCCTTGTAACAAAAAGCAGACCATGAAATACAAGGACATGTAGAAAGAGGTTGAATTATCCTTCACCTGAGAAGAGAAGGAAAACCAGCATCTTGGACTCTGTGGATCCTGGCTACAAGTTAATCAGCTATTGCTGGGAACAAAAAATTGGTGAGGAAGATACCTTGAACAAGCAGTGTAGCTTGCTCAGTTCTTAGCCATTACCAAGTGTATTTTTACTTTGGTTTTGTTTGTAACAATTCCTATCTTCATTCCTTCTAAATGATATCACTTAACTCATGTCCTTTTGTCAACAAACTTGTTTTATTCTTACCATCGGCCAACTCGGTGCTGTGTTTGAGAGAGAGGTGCATTTACTTAGTTAATTTAATAAGATGCAATACATTAAAACTTTAAAGGAACAGAAAACTTATGATCTGCTGTAAATGCACCATGAAAGGGGTTGCACATTGCATAGAGACCTCTGAGGAGCTCAGAGGCTAGAGTTCACCGATTGTTACCTGCTATGTAAGTTTAGGTTGGGAGAACCTTTAGGAGTTTGCCAGTGAAGAAGACAGACTGCGGTGACAAGGAGCTGACACAAAGTCTAATCTCCAGTAAAACTCACTTTTGCTGAGGCAGGGGAGAGCAGGGCCGAATTAACTGGCCTGGGGGCCCCAGATTGCCTCCCACCACAGGTCCCTCCCTTGCCTGGCCCCTCCACCCCCTGCCACCACTGTGGCCTGTAGGTGGCCTGTCACTGGTGGGGGGCCCTGAGGCAGACAGCACTCTTGCCCCAGCCAGTCTTCCCCCAGGGACAGGGCTGGCTGGCATCCAGCGTGCCTCTTAGTGCCAGGGCCCCAGGCCCTGCAAGGCTGTGCAAGAGCAGAGGCCATGCCATGCACCAGCCAGCCCCACTCCCAGGTGGAATGAACAGTCACTTGCCTGCACCACTCACTGGAGCACACCAGCCAGCCTAGGGGCAAGGCAGGAGCCCAGCCTCTGGCCCTAGTGCAAGCCCCACCCCCAGCAGGGCAGGGAGTCTCCCAGGACCCCCCAAAAGCCAGCTGGTGCTGAGTGGGTCAGAAGAGGATTTGGTAGGGGTTTTATGGTCTGGAACATGGGCCTAGGACTTCAGCCCCTGTAGCAACTGAGATAATCCAGCCCTGCAGGGGAGTAACACTATGGCTAACAGGTTTCAGTGCCTCCAGCAAAAAGTTACATTAATCAATTTCATTTTGCCCCAATGGTGGTATGTATACTGCGGGGGCAGGGGGGTGGAAGGTAAATAACACCACAGAAGTTGGCAGGAGACTATGGGTTAGATGCAGTACCTGAAATTAACTCATTTTTGAAGGTGCATATGTTGAGTTGATATCACTGTACACTTTATACCATGCTCCTGAGACAGATAAGCGTTTTAATATTTTGCATCCCTTATTTCCTAGTTGCATGTTAACAGTTTGAGCCAAAAAAGCTTTAGCCCCATAAATTAGTACTGCACCAAAATAGGGTAAGTTCCTATTAACAGTTCAATAATGCATCATTTATGGTAGAGTATGTGTTTAGTCTAAGAAATGCTAAAAGCTATTCTTGTACCTGTTTTTGTGTAAAAAAACTTATTCCTTTTTCTTTTTTTAAACTAATGTTCCTCAAAAACAAAAAATTATAAAATGCTAGCTTACTACAGGGCATGAAACCAACATTTTCATTTCATTCTACACATATGTTCACCAAGCAACAAATCAATTAGACACAAAACTCTCATACAATTTAAAGAAAAGTGCCACTGGCAATTACATTAAACTACACTGAACTAGTTTTTATTACTGCTGCTTACTTGAACAACAGCAGCACCTAGTCAACAGACCAGGATGCTGCTGTGCTAGGGGCTGTACAAACACGAAACAAAAACCCAGTGTGTTTAATCACTAGAAAGAGGTACAGTGGGGACCTGTTAATGCGTGGGCGTCGGGGGACAAGCCCCGGTGATCGCGCATTAAGTGGACTGCAGGTAAAAGGGACCAAGGCTCCCCCAAGTTCTGTGCATGCACGTGCAGCAGACACCACTCCCCCCGCACAAATCAGTGCTGGCAGCACAGAGCCAGCACCAAGGGACCCTGTGTCTTTGGGCTGGCAGGGAGCAGCGGGGATCTGGATGCGTCCCCAGCTGCTTCTGGATGAGCTGGGAAGCTTCCATCGCGGGGGCCATCCGGATCTGCTCCCCCCCCCCCCCATAGCTTGCCAATGCTGCAGAAGCTCCTCTGCTTGTCCTGGCAGCTGGAGACGGATCCAGATTCCCCCAGCCTGCTGGCGATGGCACAAAGCTTCTGCTACCACTGCCAGGCTGCAGGGATCTGGATTTGTCCCCATCTGCTACCAGACAAGCGGAGGAGCTTCCACTGCACTGGCAAGCCGCGGGTGGGAGCGGGGAGTGGATCCGGATGGCCCCCGCGATGGAAGCTTCCCAGCTTATCCAGAAGCAGCTGGGTACACATCCGGATCCCTGCTGCTCCCTGCCAGCCTGAAGACTCTGTCCAAGACACCTGAAAAGGAAAAAAGCAGTACTGGTAAGGCTCACTCCACGTGTTTCCTGCCCCAGCCAAATTCCACTTGTAGGCAGCGCGTGTTACTGAGTCCCACGCGTTAACTTGCTGCCTTGGGGGACATGACCAGAGCGCGTGTTAAGCGGATCCGTGCGCTAACCGGTCACGTGTTAACGGGTCCCCACTGTACTTAGAACTATCCGTGACACCTAACAGACACACAGATTGCCAAACAAGAAAATCATGATTTTATTAGTTGTAATACTGCAAGTATAAAATGTCCTAATATAGCTGTGCTTTTGCTTCCAATTCAAAAGATTTCTGACCACCACAATAAAAATTAGGGGTATGGCCAACATACTTCTAATACTTACTAACTACATTAATTTTGCTCAGAGAGAGAACATGTTTGCACAAATTTAACCACAAAACCTGCAATTACAGTTAAACGGGGTATATTTAGGCAGGTAACTAGTTTTGTTAGAGTGAAATTCAATGAAAAACAGTTTTCTTTTTAGATGACCTTTTATCCTCTGTAGCTGGGACAATGCAGCACCTTGCTCTCTTTGGGTCTTGTGATCTCTCAGCCAGCTGGCATTTTAATCTGTGGTTCAGATAAATATAAATGCTGTTCACATACACAGCAATGCAACCAAGCCATTCTAAGGCTAAGGAAAAAGGATCTGAAGCAATGAGTGAACAGAGAGGAGGCGAAAAGTAGAGCTGAGGATGAAAAGAAAAATGAGCTGGTAGAGGGGGAGAAGGAGAGGATAAAATTGGATACAGGATTTTTCCTTATCACTGAATGAAGACTGAATATTTCTTGTTACTTCTGTATTTCAGCCTGGGGCATGACAGAGGATGTATTTATTTTTGCAAGGAAGGTGTCATGCACTTCTACACAGAGGTTTTTAGTTTATCTAGAACAGGGTGAATGTCTTGTAATCATGTAAAAAAAAAAAGTGTTAAATGAACTCAACAAGTGAGAGTAAATTGAGAATTATGGACCAAATCCTGCAATTTTTACTTTGTTCCAGCTTGTGGATATCAGTGGGCGTTTTACCTGAGTAATGAATAAATGATTCAGGCTTGACTGACTACTTACATTCGGGGGGTGGGGAGAGAGATAGGCCACTGCATGAAAAAATAGAGAACAAAGCTTATTTTGAAAGGTTATCACCCCATTATTTTCTTCGTGGTACAAGGTTACACACTGAGTCATAATCAATAATCCTCTGCATGATGACTGCTTGAAAAAATACTTTAAGTCTTTCAGAAGTTTTTAAAAGCTCCCTGCTGAGTGTGGGTTACAGGACATTAGGCACAAAATAAAGGACACCCTTTAGAATACAGAATGAGTGATTATCCTAATTTCACTTTCTATGAGATTTGTGGGAGTTGCTATTCTGATACCTTAAGAAAATTCACCTATAGGAAGTTTCCTTAAAGGATTAGTAAAGAAAAGAGGTGTGGGTTGGCCTAATGGTTACAGAAAGTGTTTCAAAGCTGAATACCACACAATGACCTACTTCAAAGCCTTGGCTCACACGGACCAAGAAAGGAGGGCCACAAGGTTGTCAAGAGGAGGGACTTTCAGCAAAGTATCTATATGCCTGGACTATCAGGTGGCAAAGGGTCACAGACCTGATTTGCAGACTATGCAGGGTACCACAAGCAAATGTGGTAATGTGCATACAAATGTACCTCATTACTGTGAGTTCACACTCAGAACTGACCCTACATTGGGCACCTACTTTGAAAGTCTGGCTCTTTTAATGTGTGTTCATCTCTATTAAAAAGACTTATCCTGAAGGCACCCAGGGTACAAGGAGAGAAAGAGAAAGTTACTACCACCTCTAAATGATGATAAATTTCTAGATTCCAGTTTTGAATTGAGTATTTTTAATATTTTGGCTAGGTTGCTTTCTCTTTCCCCAGACACAGGATATTTTTATTATTTGACTTTTTTCATTTTTAACTTTTCTACCACGTAACAAACCTCTCATTTTATAATAGTTTGCAAAGCTGTAATCACATTGGGTATGTCTCCAGGGTGTACTTAAGTCAACTTAAGGGCCCTTAAGTCGACTTAAACAAGGCCCTGCCTACACTGCAGGGCAATAAAATCAACTTTAGCATCAGTTAAAGTTGACTTTATAACTCCCACTTATAAAGTCCACTCTACAGTTAAGTCGACTTAAGGCAATGTGGAGAGGAAGTTGCCTTAAGTCGACTTTACTGGCCTCCCAACCACAGAAAACATGGGGATGGTGGCTGGCTAGAAGGCACAACACAGCTGGGAGCATTCCCAGCTGTGTGCAACCCAGCCAAACTCCCCATGTTCCCTTATTGATCCGGCATCTCCCCTGTTCTGAGCCCGACCGGCCATAACAGCCTGACCAGGCATTTCCCTCGTTCTCAGCCCAACCCCAGCATCTCAGCTGGATGCCAGCATCTCCCCCCATGGCGGCCGGACCTCAGCATCTCAGCCCTACCCCAGCATCTTTCCCCACAACTCAGCGCAACCCGGCCTCTCTCCCCGCAGCTCAGCCCCCCTCGGCCCAACCCTGCCTGTGTCCCCTATTCTTACCCCGACTCCGCATGTCTCCCATTCTTAGCCTGCCCAGCATGTCTCCCCCATTCTCAGCCCAGTCCTCCATGTCTTCCCCTTGTCTGTCTGACCCTGGGTGTCTCCCCCCTTCTCTGCCCAACCCTGTGCATCTCCTTTCTCCGAGGATTCCCCCCATATTGTTGTAAAAAAAAAAATACAGAGTCCAGAGGCACTGTTTAAGACTAACATTTATTTATTGGATGGGCCTTCATAGGAGAAAAATCCCACTTCATCAGACAGTTTGAAGATGGGGGAATTTACAGAATGGCAGGAAATAAACGCAGGGGAGTGTAAGACATAGGATCAGGTCACACTCTAACAGCAAATCAAAGTAGTTAAGATTCAAACACTGGGAAACAGCACATGGAAAGAAAGAGAGTTGCTATTTCTTTTAGATTAGATTGTGTGAAAGCAGGATTAAATCTTGACTGTGGACTTTTCCCCATTATAACAGGTGATTTGACTTCACCTTGCTCTGTGCTGTTTCTTGGTGTTTTGAGTCTCAACAACTGTTGTGCCTTGCCTCTGCACTAGCAGTTGCCCTGCAGCACCTGTTCCAGAGCCAGAGAAGTCTGGGCAACACAGAGAAGGTGTGGAGTGCTGCACTGGCACATTGCTGGGCTACATCAGGCTCCCTGACCTCCCTGTTGCCACACAGTATGGGGGGTGGTATGGTCACTCACTTCCTGTAGTAAAGGAGTGGGTGAAAGAGAGGGGCACCTCTGCTGTGGTGCAATGGGGCCAGGTACCCACAATGCACCACTCCTAGGGCAGCCTAGTAGCTGCAAGTGTGGACATGGGCAGTCTCCTGGCATTTTGAATGTGGACATGCTAAGCCAGCTTAATAAAGTCTACTTTAAGCAGACTGTATTAAGCCGGCTTAAAGTGGGTTGACATGGGCCTTTTAGCTTAATGAAAAGATACGGTAGAGGGGCATTTAGCAGCTTTCACCAACAATTAAGCAGAGCGCATAAGAAAAAAGTAAATAGACATGACACATGGCGTGACATTTTCAGACTTGAAACTTGATCTTTTGGGAGCCTCCAAAAAATAGTTAAAATATCTAAAGACCCTTCACCAAAAGATATTCCAGGTGCCTGAACAACAACTATTCCACAAAAATGTGAACATGATGAGTGCCATGGTAACACACTGTTGGTAACTTGAAGAACAATGAAATGTCAAGGCAGTGGGTGTGTGGGATGTGGTCAGGGTGTGCTATCTCCTTCTTTGCCCCTGTCTCTCCAGTGACCTGCTTGCAAAAGAAAATTTACTGCCATGGCTACTGCAGGTGTTAGAGAAAAGACAGCTATAAATGCAGGCCATTCTGATTGTGGAGTAATAGCTTCCTGAAGTCCAAACACTGACCTCATCCTGTACTGAAAGAGCGCACAGAACAGATGACCCTCTCTGGAGCAGAACCTTAACTAGCCAGCAAGATCAGTCTGGAGATTGGAACACCAACTGGTCAGCTGTGGCTTTACTGCTGTATTCATTTCTTATTGATCTAATCCATGCCACTGATTGTTTAATAAAGTATATGAAACCCACTAGCTCCCTTCTGAATCCTGTAAACCTAAATCAGTGAATTTCCAGGAGTGAGAGAAACTTAGTTTTTCTCAGGAAGCCCTCTGGATTGGGAAACTCAGGATGATTTCCTCTCCTGGAGTGGGAAAATTGAGGAAAACCACCTGAGCATTTATTCAGTGAGCCCTCAGGGGGAGTGAATCTGATCTGATGACCCAAAGGCCAGGGTAATAACATCCAAGAACACCCTAAAAGGCAACATGGTTTAGTTACAGTCTGGGCCCCAAACTGCTGCCCATTTAATCTCATCTATACCACAGATTTGCTTTGTGATCTTAAGCAAGTTACTTCAGGCAAAGCTTAAACATACATTTTTAAAGTATCTACTAATTTGGCTGACTTAATTTCAAATGCCTAATTTAGAATGGCTTGGGTTGTGTGCATGTAATCTCTTTGCAGATCATGCACATCTCCCCCCCTCCCCAGTAACTTCACTTTGAGTTGATCATCAGGCTTCTCTTCATGGCTGAAGTAACTCATGCTCTTACACGGGTGTTGCCCCCAGCTCAGTTCTTGTCTGTCCATAATCTCTCTCACCTGAATTTGGGGTGCTTTAAACCCAGGCTAGTGAGTGAGGGCTAGAGCTCTGGTGCCACTTCACTTGGGCTGGTAACATACCCACTTTGCAACAAGGATACAGACTCACACTACTGTGCTGCCAATAGTCCTCCAGTGTCCCTCCATAATTCCCCCAACCCATATGCAGAGAAGGACAGACAAGTTCTCTCACAACTCAATGGAAAACAGAGTGGCTAAGTTTATTGCAGCAGAAAGAACCATGGGATATGCCTCCCAAAAGTGTGCCTCATATGGGCAAGTAAAGCACCATTGAGACCGCAGTATTTTGAATGTAGCTGCTCACTCCCAGGCTAACCTGAGTGCTGATCACCTGAATCACCTCAGACTGAAAAAAACCTTTAATAGGAGGAGATGGATGTAAGAAGCAGAGCAGCCCTGGAGCCACTCATTTCTTTTTGAAATGGGAGTGTGGGGGACAAGGAGAACCTGAAGAGAGGTGCAACAGTTTTAACAGGATTTGGCAGATGAAAGGGAGAGGTAGTAGATCAGCCCAGATGTGGGAGGAAGAGTCTGAGTGTCCAAAGATGACTCCTATACCTAAAGGAGCAAGGACAGCCATAGCCACGCCCAACAGAGTGGGAGGTAACTAATTATGCTTGTTCCAAAATCAGCTGATATGGAGAACAGAATTTTGGCAGTGGGGGTAACGTTGCATTGGTAGGGGGCCAGGACTGATTTAAAACATGCATAGACGGGGGGAAGGCAAATTATATTTTCCATCCAGGCTAGTAAACTTAGCATGTGGGAAAAAGTGTCAACAAAATTTTCAAGCCCTCCAGACAGCTCCTGTGCATGGAAGTGAAATACACTGATAAGCAAAGAAACGGAAAGAGAGAAGGCAAAGCATAGCAGCCAACACTCAATCCAGCATCCAGACACTGAGGGCAGTGAAGCATCTAAATGCCCTCTCTATTCATTTAAATATCCAAAGTGTCCAAATACCAGTTTACTCAGGGGCTCCCTAACTGTAGCCTTTAGATTTGGAAACAGTACCCTTGTCTTCTGCTTCTTTCCCCTGGTTCAGAATCAGGCATTAGCACCTTCTGATCTTCATTTAAAGTGACAGGCAAATGTGTCGTTAAGCCAGCTTCCAAGTCAACTTCTTATGCTCAAGATCTCCTCCAAAACTCCTTACTGCATGCACTTACCCTACTGACTTGGCTGGTGAAGCCAAGCCAACTTAACAACAATTAACCCATTGTATTATATCTCATGCAATACATCAAGTGGTCGGACTCTTGATAGATACAAGTTTTAAAGCACTATGGGATCCTGTTAGAAGGTTATAGCACTGGGAAGACCATAGTAACTACCACAGCACTGCAAGTTTCCATGCTACTCAAGTGACAGTCTGAACTGATCCTATGATTTGCATTCCTGCATTCGTTTTGCTCCCATTCTGTGAGTTGCCATCTTCAAGAGTCCGACGAAGTGGGATTTTCTTCCACAAAAGCTCATGCAATAAAAATTTGTTAGTCTCTAAAAGTGTCATGGGACTCCTTTGTTTTGATGAACTAGACTAATATGGCTACCCCTTTGAAACTATCCAACCTACTCGGTATCAATTTGACAACAAGCAGCTGTGGGAAGACATTTACTGAAGCCATTTGTTATCCTGTTATTCTGCACAGAGCCTACTGTGGATTTCAAGGCAGAGGCTGCAAAAAGCTAAGCAGAGGCAGCTTAGTTTTCTGCATCTTAGAGCATTTCAAAGATAGATCTTAATGAGGTGTTGTGATGTTGTCAAATTGTGCGATTGAGGTGAGAGGATTTTAATCAGAAAACTATGATAGACAGAAGACATATGTCCCTGTGGAAAGTGATGTGCTTATGATAGCTGCAAGTTAGATTTTACACAAAACAAAACAAAACAAAAAAAAGTCTTACTACACATGTCAGTAGCAGGAGGTCCGACTGGAATGACAAGGACTCTTCTGCAAGTGAAGTCTTTCCTGATATGGCACTATCTATAGATGAATTGTTCTTTTTGTAACTTGGCCTCTTTGACATGTGAAGGAAGTATTGCAAAGCAACTGTTACTACTGCTTGTCTTTTTTTCCCTTTAGAAAACTGATCAGAATAGTTTAACTGCACTGACAGGAGCAGGGGATATTAAACAGACAATTTCAAATACTCTGAACTTCATCCAGTAGTCTATGCTGTTCTTGATTTAATATATAAAAGAAAAGGTATCTTAAGTTAGACACCAGAAGACCCATGTTTTCCCTTCAACCAAAGGTTAATACATCAAGTCCTTACTTGAGGACTGCACCTTGACCGGAAAAGAAGGGTCAACATGTTTATCAAGGATGCCAAGAGTTATGCAACCAGGAGTTTTAGCTGCTGCTAAGGCCACTCATTCTGAACAAGCCAGATGGTAGGAACCAAACAAAAAGTAGTCTACTGGACATTTTGAACAGGGTTGAGTGACCTATCTTCATTTAAAAAACATACATATGTTATATATATAGCGATGCAACAAGACAGTCATTGTGTCAAGCAACATAATAGACAAAGGGAGGAGCCTCATTCATGCTTCAGTGACATTCAATGATAAGGGAAGGATTCAGATTTAGACTACATCAAATACAGGATTTTCATACAAATAAGACTATTGGTTCTTTTACCCAGGCTTCAGGCTCCCTGCCAGGTCAATACATGATATTTTGGGGGTAGGGGAGCAAAAACTATTAGTCCTAAACAACTGAATGTTACTGTAGCTTCCTGCCCTGACCATCATAAAAATACCATTGAAGTAGAAGGATCAACAAAGAGTTAGAAGGCTATATGGCTGGAAGACCAGAGCACTGGTCTACACTGAAAAACATACAATCACCATAATTATGCTGCTCAAGGGCATGACAATTCCACACTCCTGAGAAATGTAGTTAAGCTGACCTAATGCCCTACATAGACAGTGCTAGGTCAATGAAGAATTCTAGCTATAGGAAACTCTTCATTTTTCATTTTCTGTTTACAAGCTAATTGTTTATTCACTGTATCACCCATTCCTTAATGAGTTTTCTGTGCAGTGCACTGTCAAATGCCTTACTAAACTACAACTATATGTCTACTATACTGCATTACCAGTAGCCACTTGGAGTACAGCCTTAAAAATCCAGAAAGATTGGGCTAGTCAGGGGCAGCTTCAACTCACTTCATTGACCCACACAGGCAGTTATGCAATGGTTTCCTAGTTCCCGTCTAATCTTTCTCAAATAATTTACTGGGCTAACTGCTGTACAAGTAGCATTATGATTGGTGGTTCATTTACCTTACAGAACCAAATTACGATTCCACCAAGCCATAGTCACTCCAGGGCATTCAAACTATGCTCTACATTCAAACCATTCTCTTCAAGATCTTCAGATGCTTCCCGTCTGCTCGAGGAAACTTTCTATGGTGTTTTTTGTGCTGACACCTCACTGTGAATCCAGTGCTTGTGAAAAGTGCTAAAGGTTGATATCCTTGGAGAACGAAACCTGCTGTTTATGAGTTTGTTGCTGCTCTTGCTGTACTCAGTGCAAAACACATTTCGCCCATCAGTGTCTGTTAAGCTAAAGTGGAAGGACCTCTGCTGTAAGTGAAAGATAAAACTGTATCCTTGGCCTCTCTGCCAGCCTTCAATTTCTGGTGTCCCCAATCCCACTCCCCTAAGGACACCTGTCCAGAAAGAACTTGACTGAAGGCCAAATAGACTTAGGTGCTTAGTTACTTTAGAAATCAGTGACAATTAAGCAACTAACCTGCTTATGTGGTTTCGAAAATCTCACTACATTTCTATCTGCATCTTTAGGCACCTACATTTAAAAATCTGTCCCTGACACCATAAACCCACTTCATACAGGCCACAGAACTGCCATCTGGAGACACTTTTCTTACTTAAACGTAGCTACACCTTTCAAAATGTCACTCAGTAGGGTGTTGACTCACTTGGAAAGAAAAACAAACTACAAGACAATTAAAATTTTTGACTTCAGAGCTGCAAAGCTAAGGATTAGGGAGGTGCCTAATCTGGTAGACCTCCTTGAGACAAAATTTCCACTGATGTCAGTGGGAGTTCTTCCTTACTAAGCACCTCTGGATTTGACCCTAAGCGACTCCACTGTTTTAAATTTTAGGGAAGGTTGGGATCTAAGTTCCTCTTGACGTTCACAAAATTTTCATTCAAGTTAAAGAAAGGAGCAAGGTGGATTTGATTTAAATCATGATTTAAATCACTAGTCAGGAAGACTATTTAATCATGGTTTTCTACATAAAAGTGCATTCTTGTTGGTTGTTACAACCTTAATACACATTTTTCACAATTTGAAGATAGATACAAGTTTCATTTTTAGAAAGTACATATTACACATTTTTAAAACACTCATTTATTTTTAAAAAAATTCAGATTAGTTTTACAGCTGTATCAGAAAATGAATGCTTGTTTGGTTATTTCATTTACTAAAAGTAACTAAAGCAGATATTATGAACTCATTGGGAGGTAAACTATCTCAAACTCAACAGGTCAATCATTAATATTTGGAGAATTTTCTTGCCCTGCTATATTAGGAGGATATCACCAGACAGATATTTAAATTGTTTTATTTAACTAAAACAACAATGTTATGTATTCTGGATATTTTTTTTCTTCAGCAGCAAACATAACATTTTGACAAAATTGTCCAGCTCTTTTTTACCCTCAACAATCTTCTATTCATTGAACTTTTGAAACTTTGCACTTTAAGAAAGAGGTAAGGGAATGACTCTGTGTATATAAATTTGCAGAAGAACAATAAAACTAAGCTTTTCTGATAGTATCTTCTAGAAGACTGAGTATCACTGGGCAGACAGAAAAATTAACCTACCTTAAGTAAATTACACAGAGACCTCTGGAACCCATAAGATTAGGGATCCAATCTATGAAACAATGAAACTAATTTACGAAACTTCCCTCAAACATTACATGAATATATTGTCTCATACTATAGAATTAGAATTTAACACCACTATTATTTAATCTATAATGTATCTTAATTAAAATTATCTGTAGATAGGTTTTTTCTCAAAAAGTATTTTATCAAAAATATCCAATTTAAATGTAAAAAAAATCTGATTTATTTAAAATGATCATTGATTTTTATCCACCCTGGAAAGAGAGAGTCTGTGTGTTGAGTGAAGACCAGACCCTGCAAAATGCAGCTCTCATGCCAATAGGTGAAAGGGGCATACTTAACTTCTAAAAATAAATACATGTTTAACATGCAACATTTAGCTGTTGGACTTTATTGCTGTATGATAGCAATGTAGAGTTAGATTTGTTTCTATGTCAACTCAGAAAGTAAAATTAACACTACATTTTCAGTAAGTCATGCTAACTTAAGTAATGAGCTCTTGCCTTTCTAAACTGAATTTCAGTATCTTGGGGTTAATACACAATTGCTATTTATATAGACAACCGAGAGGGACAACTTTTGTCCTCAGTTAAACCTGAGGAATCCCATTGACTCACACTAGAGTGTAACTGAGGACAGACTTTTGGCCTCATGGTCACACAACGCCCACCACTGAGAGATGTGACTTGCTAAAATAGAGATTTGACTCACCAGTATTCAAAGAAACTTACACATTTATATGTGATTTCTTTTACCTTTCACTTTTTTAATTCTAAAACTGTTAATTAAATAAGGACTTCTTCCTCTACAGGTAATCTATTCCTGTGTGGTCCTAAAGTGATGCCATGGTGCCAAATTTGTGGCAACAGATTAACATAATAAATCCAAGATTGTTATTGCTGCTTCAGGATCAAATAGAAAGCAAAAAGACAGATGTAAGATACATAAACTTGTATGTAAAACACCGAAAGTGTGATATATTTAAGACAATATAGAAATGACTAGGTAAATCGCTTATACAGCATTCCTTCTCTTTCTGCACTGCCCAAGTTCAGCTGATATGGAAGTTCCCCTTTTTGATGTATTTTTGTTTTGAATCCAATGTAATTAAATTTCATGGTGTTCATTGGGACAGCTGAGATGATTCCCACAAATCATTATCTACTAATTTGTGTTGGCTTTTGATTATGCTGAATTTGATAAGGTGTTTGGAGATAATGTGTAGAAGGCTTATTTCTGCACCATACCGTGATCTTGGATATACTGGGGCAAATTCAGTGCAATCACACCTGTGTGACCCCAGTTGCTTAATATTTGTGCCTCTCCTTTGTCATTAGTTTCTCATTGAGTCATTATATCTCCAGTGTTTCACCACTAAAATTAATTCTTTTTATATAGGGACTAGTGTGAATGTGTATTGTCTGTTAACCTCAATACAGTTTATGATAGGAATGTTTTCTTGAAGAAAACAGTCTAAAGATTTCATGCATCTCTCCTTGCCATTGAAAATGTGTGTTGCTGTTTTGGTCTTTGAGATAAAGTCACTGCAAAGTTTGCCACATCATGCTGAGGTAGTCACCCGTAGACTACTGTGACCCTCTGTTGCCCCTTTTTGATCCACGCAGCTAGTTAAAGTTCAGGACCCTGAAGATGTTCCAGGGGCGTAGGGAGGAAGGAAATTGGCTATTTATGGAGTCTAGTATTTTCTTTGATGCACTTTTATTTGCTTACAATAAATGTACTACAAAGTCCTGTTTTTGTGAACTTGGGAGGAACCAAAACAAAAAGGGATAGTTTCTTGACTAGGGACAGTAGGCAAACACCAAGCCTTATAAACACTGTAGCTTTTTCTAGGATTATATACTATGCTCACAGGCTACTTCTGTGACTCCTTAAGGCCTGGTCTACACTAGAAAGTTAGACTGGCATAACTATGTTGCTCAGGGGTATTAAAAAAGTCTGCAGAAAGCCATTGATCTGTGCAGGACAAATCAACTGGTCTGGAGGACCTGGGCTGCCTCCCACCATACTCCCCCCCACCACCACCACCAAAGGTGGTCCCTTGACTGTAGGCCCCATTGCAGGGGGGGCGGGGGCTTGGGACCAGGGGGCACTCCTGCCCTGCCCAGCCTGCCCAGGGGTAGGGGGGTTGGCTGGTGGCATGCAGCACACTGGTGGGGCCAGGAATGCCCCCAAGGAGGCCTTGCCATGGGCTAGCTGGCCTCACCCTCCAGATGAAGTGAAGAGGTGCTGGCCCATCCCGTCCCACCCCCAGGGAAAGGCCAGAACAGAGAGCCTGGCCTCTGACACCAGGGCTCCACCATCCCTGCCGCAGTGCCAGCAGGGCAGGAGTACCTTCAGTGTTTCTATGTGCTGATGCTAAATCAGGCAGGGGTGCCGGATTATTGCAGGGGTTTCGGGGGGGGGGAGCTCAGGACTTAAACCCCTAAAGCCCCTGTGATAATCCGGCCCTGGATCTGTGGAAGCAGAGCCTATTTTACTGACTTTGCCAACTATGTGACCTGTAGTTGTGTTTGCTTGCTGTCGCATTAGCGTTATGATTTGTTGGTCTTAAAGAGAAGCATGATGTTGTATGTGCCTAAAGCAATAGGTGTTACTGTTTGAGTCCTCTAAATTCCTTGAGCAGTTCGCTTGTTTTTGTGTTAGCTTTCTCTAAATCTGGCAAGCCAGTCAACTGACTGGCCAAGTAAAGTCAGTTGACTGGTAAAGTCTTATTCTTTGTTACAGTTGTTACTAGTCTAACAGATTAGTGCTTAAAACATTTGATCATTTACAACATTTGACCAATTACTTTTGGAAGTCAAATGCCCAACCCTTGTTAAGGCTAATTTTAGTTAATAGTGCTCAGCAAAGGATTATAGTTTATACCAATAAGTACAATACAGATTGTGTATATATGCCAACAACATTCCTATGACAAATTAAAATAGTTTATATCAACTGCACACGTTATTCCACGACAACTCTGAACTTTGTAAAGAACTGAAAAGTTTTGTAAACAAAGACAGGGATGGTGAGAGCATTTCTATAACATTGCTTAACACCATGACCTGAAATGTATTATAAGACCTGAGAGAGTTGGTGTGTGTACAGAAAGACAACATGTTGATTTTTTTAAAGTTGTAATGCCAAATGTTGCATCCCAACAATTAAAAATGTGTTACTGAAAACTATAAGCTGTGAGCAGACACCCAAGCATAGCACACTCTATACAAGTCTCACCTACCACCTTTTTAAAATTGATTTCCATTCCTTCAGGGTTTGTAAATAAGCAGGAAGCTGAGGGGGGTAATCAAGTATTTAAATAAGAGCAGAAAGATTTATTATGCATCTGCACTTTGTGATGCTTGGACTAAGATAATAGAGAAATGCAAAGCAGATGTCAGAATTTTCCATCTGAATGATTTTTCTATAAAAAAAATTCCCTTTTTTGCAGAATTTGTCTAAAATCTTTAATTTTCCTGCCAGGAACAACTGAAATGATAGCTCCCCAGCAGCCAAATTGGGGAAGGAAAGAGAAGCTGAGCACTCCAGCTCTCTCCTCCACAACAGCCGGTCTCGCGAGGAGGCAGAAGCACAGGCAGCCTTCCTGGAAGGCTCTAGTTCAGTGGTTCTCAGTCACTGTGTTGGGACACATGATTGTCCCACCACACAGTGGTGTCACAGAGAGCCATGGAGATGGATGGATTTGGTGGCACTGGTGTGCCCTGTAGGGTTGCAATATGCCACCAAGCATGTCGTGACCTGCAAAAGGTTGAATCTAGTCAATGATGGAGAGTGAAGTTGAGAAGCGCCTTCCAGGTGAGCAGCCAATTAGTCAAACAAAACCCCCTCCTTTCAGTTCTTCCAGGAAAGTTTTAGTTTTGACTTCTTGTCCCCATTCGGGATGAAATTGTTTCTTTAAATATGTAATTTTTCATGGGAAGGGATTTCCATTTTCTGGCCAGCTCCATCTGCAAAGTGCTTTATAAGCATTACATTAACTTCACACTCCCCTGTCCCATTAAGTACCTAAACTGTACTGTATTTATTTTGTAGATGGTTAAACTAGAGCTGGCAGCATATTACGATCCATGTCAGTGTCAGAAAAAGATCATCCTGCCCAATTTTAATACTACCTCAGTTCTTACATAAGCCAATCTGAGAATGTGTTCTACGGGAGAAAACTGCATCATTCAAATTTAAAACACACTTAGTTAACCAGGGCAACCCCTCCTCAAACAAATACTCAGTTTGGTTTAAGAGTAGTTTATTTCAGTTTAGATTAGGCCAATTTCTAGTTGACTAATTGAAAATAAGTCTGGTTTAAACACAAACAAGAGAATCCATACACACCTCTGCACCCATTTTACCAAATTAGTTAGTTAAAAGCAAAAAAAAACATGCTTATTTGCTCTCTCTGAACACTGCCAATACACAATTATTCTTCTTAACACAAGCTATACGGGCTAGTTGCACTGTTCAGGAGCAACTGCTGGCTGTCACAAAGTAATATGGCATTTTAAGGGAGACTGAGAAGCTGTGGGTAATTGCTTAGTTACCAGGTCACTGGCATGGAGGATACTGGATTATCCTTCCCCAAATGGTTCCATGGAAGGGATGGCAAAAGCCACCTGGATATGAGAAAAGATGAGTTAGCTGCAGAGTACCAAACATCAGTGCCCAAGCCACGAACTGGCCCAGCACTGGACTTCTAATCCCTCTGCTCCAAGCATGTGACTATAAACACTGGGTATTAAACTAAAATATTCTGTATGCATGCATGCACACTCATTTTCAGTTTTCACAAACAGATTTCTACATTCTACACTGCACAAGACCTATGAACAGGCTAATACAAGAACAAAGCATCCCTCCCCTGAGAGAGAACTGTAATTTTTTCAGCTTGCTGTGGATTGGCTGACCCAGCTGTAAAGTAATGGCTGTCAAAGAAGCAAAGACTACAGCAGTTTCTCTTGAAGCACAGTGAATTTTCTCTCAGTTGGTATCTACTTTGCTTTTCTCTAAGAAAGCTCAGAACATAAGTGAACATCTATAATAATTAAGCCAAATTCAAGGAAAGGCTAATGCATTTTTAAAGATGTTCCTTCAAATCAACCTTTAAGCCACAGTAATATCACAGCATGAATATGAACAAGTCATTCAGGTTTATATTTCTTCCCTCTGACTGAGGGATAAGTATGCAACGCTAATATTATTCAATTCAAGACATCAAGAACACACAGTGCAAGCTTCTATCCTATTTCCCTGTAAGCCATTTCTCTCAGCACAGAACAACTTCCTTCATCCTGTGCCATGTACATTTTTTCAAAAAAATATCCTCCTGTGTCTGGATGACGCACACAGCAATCAGATGCTCTCCCTGCGTCATACCATTTTATTTCCATACCAACCCAACTAACAATGACGTATAAGTTTTTAGCGTAGTTTCTTCACTAATCTCTGTTTGGGCAGGAGGCTGTCCTAAACATTTGGGATGGTATGAAATGACTGAATTGTACTAGGATTGAATTATTAGGAGTACAGGAATAGGAAGGCATAGAAATCTCAGCATCTACCTCCCCATCTCAATCCTCCATTCAAAGCAAAAAGAACAAAAACCACCCTGGTCACCTCTAAATGTTTGATAGCTTCCCAGTCAGGGAATGTATTTTTCTCTCCTCTGCAAGTGACAGATTACTCCACTCCCAGCATACCAAATAGGAGTTTTGCTATTAACGCCACAGGGAGCAGACTCACTTTATGTACTTTGTGGTTTGCATTAAAAACTGCTAGATGTTATGGGATGCTATTTGCCTCAGTCCACAGATTGGAGATCTTCTTACTGCTTCTACCAACAAAGAATTCCACAAACTGATCCATGACTAGGGCTAACTCGATCATGTACTACGCATCTAAGTTCACAAGCACATATCAGAGATGAGCCTGCACCAGACCATCAGATCTGAATGTTCAGCACTAGAGCCAAAACTTCATAGCTAGATACCATAGAAAGAAAGAAGATTAATAAACTATCAATTTATGTATAAAAATGCCCATCCAAATTACTAATCTCTGGATTTCTTTTAAAAGCCTGCTTGGTCTTACAGATTGGTTGGGTATGTAACTATCTGTGTATCTTACCATTTACAAGAGCATATCAGAGTGCTCTGGGTGTGTCTGTTCTTTAAGAAAAAGAGTTTCCTATTCTTAATGGGACACTCAGCCTACACATAACTAGAGAAGGATGATAAATGGATACTAACCCATTATAGTTCGAGATTTCAGCTCAGTAAAGACAGTAGTATAAAAACACAAATGCCAAACCTAATTCAAGGAGGGAGACTCCTAAAAGCAGAAAAAGGAAAACAGCCAAATACTTCATTAAGTCCACTAGGTGAGGACCTTTCTTTGCCAATGGGAGGTGCTCAGGTATTAAGGTGATGGGTGCCAGTACAAAGCCTTTAGATAAGGGGTCTCAAACTTGCATCCCACAGGCTACAGGCTGCCCCGAAAGCTTTTTCCTGCTGCCTGCAATGACACTACCATTATCGATATCTGCAATATTGTTGTATGAAAAGATTTCAGTGGTGTGGCCCTTGGGCTAACATACTAGCCCCCATGCAGCCCTTGTGGTGATGAGTCTGAGATCCCTGCTTTAGATAGAAAACTTCTCAGCTATGTTTGGTAATTATCACGTGAATGACCAAAGGCCAAATTCTGTTTCCACTAATTACAAGAGGAACTGTAGCAAGCCACAAGTGAGAATTGATTCTCACTTTGTTAGCATAACTTGTTACATATCATGTACCTCAGTTCACTTGACTACTGAATTGCAAAAGGACTTCTCTACAGGAAAGGGCAAGCAAGAGTCAGGACTTCTAGTTCTAACACTGACCTGATTGTGACTCTGAACAATTGACATCACAGCTGACCCATCTTTAAAAGAAGTGACATACTCATTTCTTGCACTGAGGTATTATGTAGCTTCCTCCAAAGGACACTAACTTGAAGTCTAGTCAAGGAAAATTGCCTCAGGCTCTACACGGATCCCTGAGTTCCTGTCAGTTTGAGTTTACATAGAACCATAGGGTTAGAAGGGACCTTATGAGGTCATCTAGTCCAACCCCCTGTGAAAAAGCAGGACCACTCTCACTAAACCATCCCAGCCAGGGTTTTATCTAACCAAGACTTAAATATCTCCAAAGATGGAGATTTCACCACCTCCCTAAGTAACCCATTCCAATGCTTCACCACCCTCCTCGTAAGAAAGCTTTTCCTAATATCCAACCTCAACCCCCCCCCAGCTGTAACTTGAAACCACTGCTCCTTGTTCTGTCCACTGTTACTACTGACAACAGCCAGGCTCCCTCCTCCTTCAAGCACCCTGTCATGTAGCTGAAGGTCGTTATCAAATCCCCCCTCAGCTTTCTCTTCTGTGGGCTAAATAAGCCTAGTTCCTTCAGTCTCTCTTCATAGGGCTTGTGCTCCAGCCCCTTGAACATTTTTGTTGCCCTCTGCTGGACTCTTTCTAATTTGTCCACGTCCTTTTTGCAGTGGGGTGCCCAAAACTGGACACAGTATTCCAGATGCAGCCTCACTAGTGCAGAATAGAGGGGAATAATCACATCCCTAGATCTGCTGGCAACACTCTTACTGATGCAGCCCAGTATGCTATTGGCCTTTTTGGCAACAAGAGCACACTGTTGACTCATATCCAGCTTCCCATCCACCATAACCCCAACGTCCTTTTCTACAGTCACATTTTTCCATTTTAAAATAATTACTCCTCACCTCCTGCTGTCTGAAAGACCCACTGAAAACAAGGGAGAAAAGAAAGAATAACTGAATAACTACTTATACAGAGGAAGCAGTAAGAGTTTTACTCAATAACTGGCAAAGAGAAGTTAAACTGAAATAAGATTTTCCCCTCTCTATTTTAATCATTTAGCAGATAGAAGTCACACCTTTGTCTGAAGATGTTTAAAGTTGAGTGTCTCTGTCTCATTTGGAAAAATCAGAAGCTCCGATAAAAAGTATGATGTATTATTTTACATTTATATAAAATGTGAGGTTTTTAAGGGGGACAGGAGAAAAAAAAATCAATAAAGTTAAGGAAGTTGATTAAGTTACCAGAATTTAGGCCTAGCTTTACTAATTATACCACCCTAAACTAATTTACCATTTTGTAATAATGCTATCAAACTCTCAAATTCTACCCAGTGCTGATTTTCAGTGTAATGCTGTCATACTTTTCTTCTCTCTTCTGACTGAAGGGCAATAGCCCAAACTGCCTAAAACATACAGACTATGAAACAATTAAGAGAAAACAAAACCAGCATGATTCAGACAGTCAGTCATCTAGTGTTCGGTAAGTGATACAAAGTCAGAAACCATATAAAGAAATACTACCAATTCCAATACATAACTACACTTCTATAGAAAATAAGCCCTTTAACATTCAAGCCAGGTCTGCATTTGCCGCCATTTTCGGCAGCAGTCAAAAGGGAGATACATAAACTGCATAAAATAACTTGTTTATCTCACTTTGAAATTTAAACGCCCACTTACTTGTCTCCATAACACTGAGTCAAAGGGAAATTCCATCCCTTCTACTCAGTGCTACTCTTCTTCCAAGGGTGGACTTACTGAGTCGAATTCCAGGTCGACTGAGCAGGTCTTCATTAACCGTTTTATTAATCTGGAAAGACTGGACTGAGGGTGGCAAATTTGCTGTTGTCAGTGTAGAATTCAGCGAAGTAAATCTGCGCTAACCAAGGTGAGGAGAGGGAAAAGTCATTGGATTGCCAGAACACCACCTCAGTGTGACTGCACAGAAGTTTATTTCTCCAGCACTATGACTCCAACCTCTGACCTACAGGAAGACCATTGTTGCTAAAGGCAAGCACTGAATTTTTTTGCTCACCCTGTTATGAGGGGCGAAACATCAAGTCAGAAAATTAGAGCACTAGTCATTTCTGGTTCAATTAACATAGCTTGAGAGGTTTTATAGTTCAGGAGGACCACTTAACTTCTGCCCTCAAACAGCTGCCAGTATCTTCAAAGCTTCCATGCCACATCGAAGGAGACACTGTCATTTTCTGAAGTCTGTTCCGACACTGAGTCACAAAAATGATCCCCTAGTAAGAATAGAAAGATTAGCAAAAACAGTGCAAGTCCTATGGCACCTTAACTAACAAATTTCTACAGGAATCAGTTTTCATGGGCTGCAACTGACTTTGTCAGATGCATGAAGTGGAAACTATAGTTAGAAGGTATACATATACTTGCAAGGGTGAGAAACATTACAATGGGGAGGGCAGATGCTAACCAAGTCAATTCAGTTAGGGTAGATGAGGCTCATTCACAACAGTGAACTAGAGGTTGAGAATGTGTGAACAGGGACAATTACTTTTTGTAATGATATCACCATTCCAAGTCTCTAGTTAGGCCCAATGTGATTGTGTCAAGTTTGCATATGAGTGCCAGCTCTGCAGTTTTATGCTGAAGTCTTCTTCCTGAAATCTGCTACAGAGCATCCGGGGAGATGGACATGGTCTCCTACCGGTTTACGGATACTACCATATTTTGTATCTGATTTGTGTTCATTTATTCTCGTCTATAGAGACCGTCTGGTTTGGCCAATGTACACGGCAGAGGGCCATTGCTGGCACATGATGGCATATAACACATTAGTAGATGTACAGGTGAATGAGCTCCTGATGGTGTGGCTGATGTGGTTAGGACCAGTGATGGTCTCGCTGAAGGCAATATGCAGACAGAGAGGACAACGGTGTTTGTTGCAGGCATGGTTTCCTGGGTTAGCGTTCTTGCTGTATGAGTATGTTTGCTGGAGAGCATTTGCTTCAGGTTGAGGAGTCTGTGAGCAAGGAGTGGCCTGCTTCCCAAGGCTTGAGAGAATGAGTGACCATCTTCTAGGATAGGTTGTAGATCCTTAAAGATATGTTGGGAGAGATTTTAGCTGGACTGTAGGTGATGTGTAGTGGTATTCTGTTGTTTTCTTTGTTGGGGCTGGCCGGTAGAAGGTGACTTCTGGGTACCTGCCTGGCTCTGTTAATCTGTTTCTTCACTTCCCCAAGTGGATACTGTAGTTGTAAGAATATTGGATAGAGATCCTGTAGCTGTTTGTCTCTGTCTGAAGATCAAAGCAAATAGAAAGATTACATCTTGTAAAATCTGGAGTCAGTCGTTCATCTTTAAAAACAGGCCTCCAAACATGAGGGTGCACTGAAATCCATCTACGAAGATAGCAAATGGAGTAGAAAGTACAGACATCACAATTTTCTCTTCTTACTCTGTTCACAATTGCTCTAAATGGCAAAGGTATTGGTTCTGAGAGTCACAGCTGAATTATTATCACTGTCATTCACGGTTTTATTAAAGCTTGCAAAAAAAAATCAGCTAGAGAATTTTGGTTTAATCCAATACTTTATTGATACGACAAACTATGCCAGTGCTGCCAAAATGTGAAGGCGCCTCTGGTAGCTGTCAGAGGTAAGAACAGTCTGCCAAGATGGGGCTTTCACAGTGTGTTTGAAGTTTGATATTACTTATCAGTAGATGTCCATTCCTGTGTAGGTTGCTGCATAGCATCGTGCCAGCCATTCTTTCTCCTGAAGGTTGACTTTGTTTACTGGGTGTTTGGTTTCATGACACTAACTTTGTTCTACCAGCCACATGTTTCTTCTTCACATGGCAGAACCAATTAGAGCAGTGGTTTGCAATCTTTCGTGTTTCGCGACACGCTTGGTGGCACATCTTGACCCTAAAGGACACACCAGTCCACCCCTCCCAAGCCAAATCCAGCCATCTCCTTGGCTCTTCGTGATACCTTACTGCTGTGTGGCAACACAGTAATGTGTCCCAACACAGTGGTTGAGAATTGCTGAACTGGAGCATGCCTTTCTGATAGATCTCTTCAACTGAAGAGTTACAAGGTATAAGTGAAGTATGTTTATAAAGCTATGCAGAAAATCCCCACTGACTCCTGTCTTCAATTCTCTATGCTTAAGCGAAACAGCTCAAAAGAAAAACAGGGCACAGCCACACCTTAAAGTCAATGCCAATTTACATCAAATGAAGCGGTGGGCTCACTCATCAGTTAACCCTCAATGAAAAGCAGATCCATGTGTTCTTCACAGCATGCATAGAAAAATATTAACTTTTCAAACACTAACCATGGAGTGTTAAGGGCAGCAAAGTTTTTCCTCAGTGACACAACATCCTAGATACAATAACTATATGTTATTCCTCCTTCCCAGCCTTTTCTCTGTCATTTTAGGTGGTACAAACAAAACAGGTCATGTGGTTTTCTATACATCTGTACAACACCTAGCACATTTTTTGACTGCACTGCAGTAAGTCAAGCACAAAAATTAGCATAAGAGATGGGTTCAGATCAAAATTCTAGATCCAAACACCTACAAACTTGAGGGAAGTTCATACCCATATTCGAACACTGTTGCATGGGGCCATTTCTAACTATTGCAGAAGTCTTCATTTTGAATGTTTGATATTGTTTTCTCACATTTTTTGTACTTCCAGAAGAACCAGAAATATAGTCTTTTTTTTTTTTTTTTTGCATATAGAAGAGTGTAGGGCAACAGTGGAAGGCCTTGTGACAGACAGTTTAGTGGTGCCCATGCCTCCTCCATGAGCGATTTGACCATGGACCATTCCTGGGCTGTGCCCAGAGCTTCCAGGTGCAGTTTGTTTATATGCTGGAGAGGCTGCTGCTGGCTGTCGTACTTGCTTATGTGTTTATGACGTTAGCCTGGGAAGTCAGCCTGAGTATGTGGGAGGGGACAAGCAGGCCTGATCACTCCGCCTCTCTCGAAACACTATATTCTTGCACAGTCCATGAGGGGTGGTGTACTTCGTTACAGGACCAAGGTGCCATGGGAACCTCCTCAGGGTCGTCTACAGTCGTCCAGGGGTCCCCGACTGCTGAAGAAACGTAAGTTTCTCATCGCTGTATTTCTGTGCATGCTTAGGATTGCTTATTCATCCTGGCATTCAATAAATACGCTAAATGGTCTTTAGCTGCATCTGGTGAATCCAAAAGTGAACCTGCACTGGTCTGAGGTAACAAAGAGAATCACTAAAAGAGCAGAGAAGAAAGAGCATCACCTACTTCATTACACTGTTGCAAAAAAAGCAAACACTACCTGGGATGTATTAAAAGGAGTATTATAAGAAAGACACGAGGAGTAATTTTTCTGCTCTACACCGCCCTGATTAGGCCTCAACTGGAGTAGCGGGTACAGTTCTGGGCACCTCATTTCAGGAGAGATTTGGAGGAACTGGAGAAAGTCCAGAGAAGAGCAATGAGAATCATTAAAGGTCTGGAACACTTGACTCTTGAGGGCAGATTGAAAGAGCTGGGTTTGTTTAGTCTGGAAAAGAGGAGTCTGAGAGCAGACATGATAACAGTTTTTCAAGGACCTAAAAGATTGTAATGAGGAGGGAGAAAAATTGTTCTCCTTAACCGCCAATGATAGGACAAGAAGCAATGGGCTTAAATTACAGCAAGAGAGGTTTAGGTTGGATTAACCACTAGAAAAAGTTGCCTGCGCAGGTTGTGGAATCTCTGTTATTGGAAGTTTTTAAAAGCATGCTAGACCTGCTCCTGTCAGGGATGGTTTAAGAGGGTTATTGGTCTTGCCATGAGTGCAGGGGATTGGGCTCGATGACCTCTCATGGTCCCTTCCAATTTCCATGATTCTATGAGTATTATTTGAGCGGACAGCTCATTCCTTTCAGCAGAGAAGTCTACACTGAACAGATTTCAAAATGTTCTTTCTTCCACAGTAGGGAGGTTTGTCTCACCTAAATTATACCCATCATGAACAATGTTATCATCTAGATCCAAGTGCTGGTGTTTTGTCTGTGCATTTAGTTCCCTCTTCGAGATAGATGCTCTATTACTGTCAAGAGGAAATAAACAGAGTTGATTTGCCGTATTCCATGGGATGAGGTTTTCAAAGAAGTAGGTATATGAACTCCACATTATCAAAGTGAGGGTAGAAAATTCAGTTTAAAATTGTATTTGAAACTTTGCCCAAGCCTGACTTACAGGTGACCAGATGGTAATTTGGTAATAAAATATAAAGTTGGTTACATTCTAGGCTGCAGGCCAGACTGCAGACTAATCTGGTAGGTACCAAATGTTACTTTAATGGCCTACCTGAAGACAGCTTGTAATTTTCTGGCCTATTCTTAGATAATATTTGTATGTATCTCAAACCACCCTTGCTGAAAAGAAAAAATCATAGAGATCAAAGACTAAACATAAATAATGAACTGTTCTTTCAGGTGCTCTGATAAGATAGTGATAAGCACAGTGTAAGACTGGAGAGAATTCAAATGATAGAGACAGTCCTTCTAAGTCAATGTTAGGATACTTCTGCAAAGCAGTTGCCCTGCTGCACCTCTTCCATGGTTAGAGAAGGACTTCAGTCTCCAGAGCTGTAAACACAGTACTACACATTTCAGTGGCATTAATTTTGTTTTAACTTTTAGAAATGAGGGAATGTTTCAAGAGAAGGGCATATACTGGGTAAACAGTTATTTTATGGTAAAAAGAAACCCACATGTTTACGCAGGTTGACAGCTGAACACAGCATTGCATAAGTCATGAAAACCACAAAGTCTGTACGAAAGGGTAAAATGACCTCAACTGCATGAAAACCATTTGTGTACAACGGAAATTCTGTAGCTCAGTGGCCCTTTCCATATTACAAATGTGGCAGTATTACATTTTCTTACTAACACAGTTGTATAAACTAGGTAGATGTGAATTAGCTCCATTAAGGCCACTTTCAGAAAGCATTCAAATCTATCTTGAGAACTTCTAAATCCTATACAAATAGCAGAAGTAACATGTTTCAACACACCAACCTTTCTGAGTATTTTACCTATAAATACAGTAGATGTTCAGCAGAAAAAAAGGACCTGTTAAAAGAACAGATAATTTTTAAAAAGATTTGTTTTTGTTTCGTCTTGCTTAAGCGGACAGCAAAGTCTTAACAGGTATCAGTATCAGCAAAGCAAGCAAGCCACTAAGTACATGGGCCTGATTTTTGTACCGTTTTCTGAACTCTATGGTTTCCTCTTAGGACACGCACAGTCTACTGGTATTTTAAATCTGGCTGAATACAAAGAGATCCACACAAGAACTTAAATATAGTCACCCTGTGACTTCTTTCTTTAGAAAATAAAAGAACACTGCAGATATGGAGAGGTGACCAGAAGAGAGCCAGAAATTAGACAAGTCAGTAAGGGCTGCTGTTTTTAATTTAACTATGTGTGGAGGTTAGATACCATGGTGATAGTTGCCTTTGGCCTTGTCTACGCTGCTCATTTTCTTTAGTCTCACACCGCTGCACTATCAGAGTGGCAGTAGCAATGGAAGGAATGCTAGTTTAGAAAAGACAAAGACGTTTTTGCCATAAGGTTGTTTAATCTGCAATGTTGGTTAAAAAACAAACAAACAAAAAAACACAAAAACGCCGCTACCTCAGCCAGTGTGCACTAGTGAAGCTACGCTGGTGATGAAGACTCCACAACTAAAAATCACACTCACTTTTCATTTGACTTAGTTCCGCAGTCTATTTGTGTTCATGCCTTTCATCTTTCAGACACCTCGAGATCCAGCACTATCCTCCCTCAAACTTTAGAAGATGTGATAATGAATGGTCTTTTAAGAGCTTCCTTTAGCTTCAGTTTACCAAACTTATAAATTTCTCTTTTTTAGCCAAAAATTCTTAGTAATAAAGAGTTAGAATAAACCAAGCTATTAGGTGCTTTAGGATGCTAAGCAGAAATAAGATCCATTTCTGAACACACTATTTCAAGACTTCTTGGCAGCAGTTTTCAATTGTAATGATCCTCATACAGGTGAAAGCCTAACAGCAATTGTTTATAGTCATGCTGTCTTTTCTGAAGCTAGAAGAGTACACAAGCTGGAAACCTCATCTTAAGTAGCTTATATAAAAAGGTGGGGTAAGAAGACAGTTTAACAAAACAGACTCAAAAGCCTGGGATGAAAACAGGTAGTCCATCTGCAGATTCAAGATGCTGTCAACACTTAACAGCAGATTTTCAGTGGATCCACTGACATGAGTTTTCAATAAAAATATAAAAATATGAACAGATGCAACATTTTCCCTGAACAGAAAGAGCTTTACCATAATCAAAAAAGTGGTGGTATTCTAAAAACACCCATACTTTGCCTACCTGGCAGGTTTATAATAGTATTTCCTTCCAGTAAAAAAAATCCATCTAAGTATTAGTTCTACCATTGGACTAGCAGGACTTTCAGCTTTTCCTGAGGGGAAAAAAAACCATTTTGTCAATCTGTCTGATGACTCTCCAGAGCTCATCAGCTCTGCTCCAAGGAACCACATTTAGCTCTCCTTGAGTAAAGTGACACAGCACAAGAACTGGGAAGGAGGGGCAGCTGGGAATGGGTACATAAGGTTCAGACACCAGCAGAACAAATCAAGCCTGACATCATCCTCTTCCCCCTGTGAAATAAGGGTTTTTTAAGATGAGAGTTCCCGCTCACTGTTTTGATGAGTGCCAAGCTAACCAAACATCAGTACGGCAACTTGCTCTCCTTAGTGTTTTACCAGTCTGGATTTGCACAGTCTTCAAATATGATAGGCGTATTTGTTAGGGGTTCTCCCCAAACAGTTCTGGTTATGGTTCTGGTAGTAGCTGACAGGTGGAGTAGTTCCCCCCAGCAATAGCTTTCATCATATACCATGCACTGAGGCATTGGGGAAAAAAAAAAAAAAAACAACTTATGCTGTATGACTTCTGTAAACATCACCTACTGCTACAAAAACAGGGGCTTTTTAAATTAAAATACTTCATTGCGTTACGTCCAAGAGCATTTTGTAAATATTGGCGTTAACATCATGATCCGCTTGAAATGTATATCCCCATTTTACTGATGAGAAAATTGACACACACAGAGGATAAGTGACTTGCCCAAGACCTTAAATGAAGGCTGCTATTGTGCAACTGGAACCCGTGTGTTCAACTCCCAGGCCTGCAGATAAGCCACAAGACAAAAGCTATCACCAGACTAAACCTCAGTGGCTCCCCCTTCCCTTCAGATGTGTAAATGAAGAAACATCATTCCTTATATCAGGGGTCTCAAACACGCAGCTCATGGGCTGCATTCAGCTCCTAAAGTTATTTCCTGTGGCCCTCAACAACACTATCATTACCCATATTTGCAATAAGGTTGTATGAAAAGGTTTCAGTGGTGCGGTCCTCAGGCTAATGTACTAGTCCTCATGCGTCCCTGTACTAATCCTCACGGTGATTTGAGTTTGAGACCCCTGCCTTATATTATTCTGCCTAAACTCAGGACTCTGCTCATTATAGTGTTACAATTTCTTTATGACTTCATGACCCTTACATTTAATTTCATCAGGGATCATATATCCTTAATTTGCTGCGTAGCACATCAGATTCTTAAGCTTTTGTGGGAGCGAATCCCACTTTGTCAGACGCTTGGAAGATGGTCTGACAAAGTGGAATTTTCTCCCATGACAGCTCATGCAATAAATACATTTGTTAGTCTTCAAGTGCCACAGGACTCCTTGTTTGTTTGTTGCACTGAACCAGACTAACCCGGCTGTCCCTTTGGCTCAGATTCTTGTAAGTTCACCCATCTTCGAAGCATTTGATGAAGTGGGATTTTCTCCCACGAAAGCTCATGCAAAAAATAAATCTGTTAGTCTTAAAGTGCCACATGACCCCTTGGTTTTTTGTTTTTTTTTTTGCTGGACTAGACTAACACGTCTATCCCTTTGAAACATAAATCTGTTAGTCTTAAAGTGCCACACGACTCCTTGGTTTTTTTTTTGCTGGACTAGACTAACACGGCTATCCCTTTGGAAATCTGGCTTCCTGCCCCCAGCAGTGGCTAACATAGGATATTTACGAACAAGGTGAGACAACCCACAACACCCACTGCTCCATGTGGGGTGACCGGGCCTCCTTGACCCAACAGTAACAAACTGAGAGCGTGAAACGTGATATCTGATCAAGCATGCTTTCTAAAATAAGGCTGTCAGCCTCTGTCATGGCAGGTGCTTTGAGGCCACAAAGCACTCAGCATTTTCATTTAATGAATGAACACAGTCGAACCCACCTACCACAGCACTTAACACCATGTATTTTTTTTTAAACTCATACCCCATTGACAAGATAAAAACTGACAGGGCAGCCAGCACACTATGGAATAAAAAATAATAAAAATGCATCAAATATCATGGAATCAAAAATAATAATTAAAAAAAGGATGCAATTTTCACCCCCTTGGCACATGCCTGAGGACTAGACGGACTGGAGGGACGGAGAAGAGCTCTGCTCGGTTTGGCTTTCCAGAGCCGTGCACGGCGTGTCAGCGTGCCGCCCACAAGAGCCTGTCCCGTCCTGTCACACGCACGCGTGCACTTTTCACAAGCGGAGTCACCAGGGCGCGTGCGGCTCGCGCACACGCCGCAGCCTCCCCCCGGCCCCGGCCCCGGCCCCGGGCCGAGGAAGGCGGGAGCCGGGCCACTCACCTGCAGCGGGAAGGTCGCCGCCTTGTTGCCCACGTAGCCGCGCACGACATGGCTCTGGATGGAGAGCACCCGGCACTCCGCCTCCGCCGCCTCCATCCCGCCCGCCGAGCCGCAGCTGCAGGCGGCCGCGCCGG
>ML681989.1:55088306-55178215 GCA_007922195.1 Podocnemis expansa
TCCAGCCAGTGCCACTGCCACTGCCACACACACACACACACACCTTCCACCCCCCTGAATTTCCCAACCCCCCAGTTGTCAGCTAGTAACAGTTATACCAATTTAGTGAGCACCCTCAATACCCTCCCCTGAATTTCCCAACACCCCCCAGTTGTCAGCTCCTAACAGTGTTACACCAATTTAGTGAGCACCCCCAACAGCCCCGCCCCCCATTTCAAGTCTTGGGGAGGGTACTGCTGAACTCAGATGCCCACCTGAGATTTTTACAGCTGCCCCCCCCCGGGGTTTCCCTAACACCCTCCTTGCACCCTCTGAATTTCCCAACACCCCCAGTTGTCAGCTCCTAACAGTGTTACACCAATTTAGTGAGCCCCCCAGCAAGGCTGTAACTACTGCAGGGCTAACGGGGCACAGCCCCAGGCAGCCCAATAGAGTCACACTACTAAAAAGCCAGCTTTGCAGAGGCGGCTCTGAGCGCCACTAATGGGAAGGGGTGCTTTCTGATCAGAACGCGGCCCGGGTGGCAAAATGACACATTACAGCTCTGCCCCTCATATACCCCCCCCCCATTTCAAGTCTGGGGAAAATACTGCACATGGGCGCGCACCCAGCCATAACTACAGCAGGGCTGACCGGGCAAAGCCCTGGGCAGCCTCAAGCAGCTCTATTAAAGGGCAGCTTTCACAGTCCCAGCTCCAAGCAGCACTAACGGGAAGGAGCACATTATGATCAGAACATGCCCTGGCTGTCAAAAAAAATGATGTTACAGCTCTCTCTCTCTCTCTCTCTCTCTCTCTCTCTCTCTCTCTCACACACACACACACACACACACACACACACACACACACAGTGCTGCCCCACTGCAGCCACACGTCCCTCCCTTCAGGCCTCTGAGGAAGAGGGATTTTTCTCCCAGGAAAGCTCATGCAATAAATACATTTGTTAGTCTTTAGAAGTACCACCAGATTGCTCATTTGTTTTGCTGAACTAGGCTAACACACAGCTACCCCTCTGGAACATCCCAGGGTCACCATTATGACACATGGTACACAGCATCCCTCACAGCCAGTGCCATCCACTACCCTCCACAGTACACGCAGTTGCAATCAAAACATCCCATACACAATGCCAGCCAATGCACAAAAACAACACATTTGCCCAGCCCCACACTGACAGTACCACTTTATGATAACAAACCCAGCACTTCCCGCAACACACACAAAACACATACCCACAGTGCATACCCCATACACACAAAACACATACCTCACCACACCAGACACTCCTGCTATACATTGCACTGAGTACACACAGACCACATGTAGGAGCATCATTGCCCCAGGCAAAGACCGAGGGTCTAGGCCCGGGCCCTGCCCCAACCCCAATCTGGAATCGGGACCCCAAGCTCCTGCCACTGCCTGTCCAGCCCCTGATCCCTGGGCAGAGCCAGGCGAAGCAGAGGCTGCCGTAGGCGATTCAAGCCAGGAGGATGGGGCCAGGTGATGCAGGGGGCACCCCAGGCATTCGGGGCGCTGGCGCTGGGACTCAGGGCACGTGCCCCCTGTGCCAGGTGCCAGTGATGTCCCTGGGCCCATGTGGCATGTACAGCATGTAGCTCCCTCACCCACATTGCATCACCAGCCCCCACACACCTGATCATTCCTGGTACATCCAGTGCCACCTGCCACAGTTCAGGGCCCCTGCACATCTGTTTTCCCTTACATTCTCTTGGGGGCATCCACTAGGGACTTGGATCACCTCAGCTGAAAGCAGGGTCCCCTAGAGGACTTAGGGGGCATAGGGCAGAGTTGATGTGAACAGCCCCCCTCACTGTTCCATACATACAATGCATACTACCTCTGCCCACCCCCAGATCTCCTCCTATGTCAGCCCACTCCAGCCACCTCACTCCAGCCACCTTCCCAGTTACCAAGCCCCTCTTGGTTTACCCAGCCCCAATGTTCCCCAAGACATATAGAGTCAAAAGCTGAGGCAAGGGCCAGAGCAGGGGCCCCCCTCCTTGGTGGGGGCCTGAGGCAAGTTGCCCCTGACTATGTCTACATTAGCCTGAGTTAGTTCAGACTTGCAAGTCCAAACTAAGAAGCCTGAGGTTAGTCCAAACTACCCTCAAGCTAATTCAAACTAAACCCAGACTTTTTAGTTCAAACTAACTGCGCACTCTAGTTCGACCTAATTTTTTCATTTGAACTAGAATGCGTGGTTACTTGGAATTAATGGCTTAGTTCAAACTTTATAAGTTCGAACTAAGCCTGAGTTCAGGTCTTGCCTGCGCTCAGTTCGAAAATGTGTGAACTAAGCACAGGGGTCCGAACTAAGCTTGGTACTTATTAGTTCAGACTAAGTTTGCCTAGTTCGAACTAAGAAATTTCTTAGTTCGAACTAGGCAAACCCTGGTATGACCAAGGACTAAATTAGTCTGGACTAAGCTTCCTTAGTCTGGACTAATTTGCCAATGTAGACATAGCCCTGGTGGTGCCCCCTTTGGGTGGCCTTGGCTGTCACTTCTCTCAGATAGAGAGCTGCACCTCCTGCCTGATCAGGATTTTTAGAGATTAGGCAAGAAATTGCACAAACTGTAATATCCCCCAGCAAGCACATTTATTCTTGAAGTAAAAAGCATTGCAGAGACAACAATAAAAGAAGATACATTCTTGCTGATCAGTTAACCCAACTCCAATAAGGGCTCTGATAGAAGTCAGTCCCTCAAACCCCATTAAGGAGCTTTTCTGTGTTTTCAAGTTCTTAAGGGCCCCTTAGCTCAGAGCAAGCACCCTATGAATAGTTCAGTCTTTTGTACAGCCTGGGTCTTCAATCTTGAGAGATTACAAAAACAGGTAAACAGCAGGCAATGGGCCCCTCCTGTAAAGGACTGGTTTTGTAGAACCAGAGGTGGGAAATTTACATTCATCTCCAACTTGAGAGGTTATATGCCATCCTGGTCCACAGTAATACACAAACCATTCATTTAATACAACAGATTGCAAAGCTACTTTCAGTTAATTAAATAAATTCTCCCACACTGATATGGGAGATATTATGAATTTGGGGAATTATAAGCAAATAATGAGCAGGGAGAATACTCAGTGCTCCATACTGAACCTTTGCTGAAGGGAACTGAACTAGTCAAACAGGTTTTTCCTAGCACGTAAGCAATTTTCTCCTTCTAGTGCTGCTCACATCATTCAGTTACAGGTGTCTACGTGCCACAGTGCATGGTAGCTTGGAAAGTCTTTAGTGTTAGCCTGTCAGGTCAGGGTGCATAGCCAACGCTCCCTCCACACCGCGGCCGCGGCTATATAGGTGACCGTGACCCTGACCCTCCCAGTTCCTTTTTCCGCCATCAGCGTCAGTTTGGATCAGCATTATCTTGTGAAACGCAAGGGCCTGTTTTTTCATGCAAAATTCGAAATGCCAGGATACAAGCTGTGCTCAGCATGCTGCAAGGCTTTCCCGATGGACGATCTGCACGAGAAGTTCCTTGCTTGCTTGAGCGAGTCCCACATCACAGAGGACTGCCCCATCTGCTGATCCTTCAAGCACAGAACTCGGCTGGAAAGGGAGTGCTGCCTCCGCCTCATTTCGGGGACCAGAGCCGCTCCACTCGAAAGCGGCCGAGCCATCAGCACTCTGCCGGACCCTCGATTGGCCCAGGCTCAAGCTTCCCACCGATCCCTGGTACCAGGCCCAAGATCTCAGCCTTCCACGATACCTTCTAGGCACTGACCTCGCCGGTCTCCTGGTAGCCTCCCAGCCACCCCGAGTAGGGCCCTGGCTCAGGCACCGGCTTGCCAAGGGCACTTAAATCCAGCTTCGGTGCAGAACACAAGGCAACCAGCCACAACAGCATTGCCTCCCTTGGCGCCACTGGACACGGCACTGCCCACAAGCCTGGCACCGCAGGACCCGGCCCCATCACCAATAACCTCACTTCTGGTACCGTCACTTCCAGTACCATTGGACTCGGCAGTGCCAACACCAGCACCGATACCAGGCCTCCTCGCCTCTCTCCAACCTGGCACCGTCAAACCAGGTACAGGGCCCAAGTTCTACGACTCCGCCTCACAGGTTCTCTGAGGAGTTCTCGGTACCCGACTGCCATCTATCGGGCGGGGAGGTCATCCAGGTCATCCTCGGAAGATCCCTTTCTTCCCCACCAGGAGGAGCGCCCTAGAAAGCGAGCCCACAAAAGCTGTGTCACCAAGTGCGCGGCGGAGGCACCCATCGGGGGAAACACCTGGCCCCCTCATAACACCTATGCTGCTGTTGAGGTCCCTGCACAATGAATGGACCATAGATTGGCTGAATGCGATGGCAGACGACACCCTTCCCAGTACGCACGTTCGCCTGTACTGGAGTCCTCGGATTTCTCCGACGACGAGCTGGATCCTGATTCTACACAACAAAGCAGATCAAGGGCCCCATCATTTTCGTCGCCTGACAAGAGATTAATCGACATGTCCACCGACCGCAAAGGACATCCTCGCATCAAACAGGACCTTCTCCGCCGCATGGCAGTGAACCTGAAGCTCAAGCTAGGTGTGATCCAGGTGGAGGATGGCTCTCTCTTTGACGTGTGCCGTCGAGCCCCGCCGGCTAAGGTCAGAATCCCCTTGCACGCCGGGGTGTTCCGCATTGTCCAGGAACACTGGTAAACGCCTTCCTCGATATTCCATCTCCCCAGAAGGGTTTTCCCTTCCTGTTTCACCACCCAGCCCGGGGTCCTTGGTGGTCAACGCAGTCAACCAAAGGGAAAGACAAGGCCAACCTAGCATCACGCCCAAGAACATGGAGGCAAGGAGGCTTGACCTGCTCCGCAGGAAAGTCTACTCCTTGGCCGCCCTCCTGCTGCACATCTCAAATCATTCTGCTTTGATGACGCGCTACATGTTCAACCTGTGGGAAGCTCTTAGAAATCTCTGATTGGTCATCCCTGAGGATCGCCTGAGAGACTTCAAAGCGATGCTGGACGAGGGACAGAGAGCATCCAGGGACGCACTTGCAGCAACCTGAGATGCAGTGGACACAGTGGCACGCACAATGGCATCGGCAGTGGTGATGCGCCGATTGGCCTGGCTCCAGAACTCCGGTCTCTCCACGCAGATGCAACAAATTACTCAGGACCTTCCCTTCGAAGGCCCCAACCTCTTTGCATCTTCCACAGACACAAAGCTTCATGGTATGAAGGACTCGAGGACCACTCTGAGGTCCCTTGGGATCTACACCCTACAACCTCTTAGATGTTCCTCGAAGTCGCACCAGTTACAACAGCAGCTACAGCAACTGAAACAACAGCTGCAGCTGCAGACCCAGTTTCCAAGATCTCTCCAGTTTCCCCAGTGCCACCTTGGGTACCTGGACAAGGATAAAGGCCAGTCAGGTAAAGGGGGTAAGCTGGGCGCCTCCCAGTCGGGGCAGCACGGACAGGGGTCAGACCGTTCATTGGGCCACAAACAGCATTTTTGACAGTCCCCCCGAGGCCAGCACTCCACAGCCCCTATTCTCCCCCCACTGCCTCCGCCACTTCACTCTACGGTGGACCCAGGTCACTTCGGCCCAATGGGTCCTCAACACAGTAGCAAGAGGATACCTCATCCAGGTCCTCTCAACCCCCCAGGACAGGAAACCGTCCCCTCCCATAATCCCAGACAACCCCAATCTACAAGGCGAGCTCGAGGCCGAATGCCAAAAGTTACTCTCCCTTGGAGCCATCGAAAAGGTTCCCAAGGGGGAACGTGACAAAGGGTTCTGTTCCCTCTACTTCCTGGTCCCCAAACCCAACGGGGACCTACAGCCCATCTGTAGACCTCAGGGCTCTCAACAAAAACATAAAGAAAATAAAATTCCACATGATCTCCCTACCACAGATCATCCCTTCCCTGTCCCCAGGACTGTGGTTCGCGGCCCTCGACCTAAAGGACGCTTACTTCCACATAGCCATCTGGCCCCACCACAGGCGGTTCCTCAGGTTTGTAGTGGCACGACACCATTACCAGTTTACCGCCCTCCTCTTTGGGTTATTGCTAGCCCCCAGGGTGTTCACAAAGTGTGTCGCACCGGTTGCAGCGTTCCTACACAGGAAGGGTGTAAGAATCTACCCCTACTTGGACAACTGGCTCATAGTGGGCAAGTCAAGTCGACAAGTACAAGACCATGTCGACGTCGTAATGAATCTGTGTGAGTTCCTGGGCCTCCACATAAACTTGGAAAAGTCCAAGCTTTGCCCCACCCAGGACATAGAGTTCATTGGGGTATGCCTGGATGCTCAGCAAGGCATCACATCCTTGCCCCTGTCAAGATTTCAGTCCATCTGCACCATTATCACGGAGTTCCAGGCGCCCGGGCTGACCACAACGCGCAGATGCACGTAGCTCCTGGGGCACATGGCAGCAGCCACATCAGTAATCCAAACAGCCTGCCTGCGGATGCGACCGTTCCAGCTCTGGTTCACCACGAGCTTCCGACCAGAACAGGACCGTCTCGACAAGGTAATCTTGGTACCCCAGCATGCCTTGGAGTCCCTCCAAATCTGGCGGGACCCTGACTTCACAGTGGGGGAAATCCCATTCAGGGAGTCCAAACCTGCAGTAACCCTGATAACAGATGACTCCAATCTGGGGTGGGGCGCCCACCTGTCCGGGAGCCTCTCCACGCAAGGCTCCTGGAGCCCCAAGGACAGTCTTCTCCACATAAACGTGAAGGAGCTCAGGGCCACCAGACTGGCCTGCATGACCTTCCTGGACCAGATCCAGGGCAGTGTGGTCCAAATCCTCTCAGACAACACAGCAGCCATGTTCTACACAAACCGCCAAGGGGGAATCTGCTCCTCGGCCCTATGTGAAGAAGCGATCAAGCTTTGGCAACTAGCGATAGACCATCACTTCACGCCAACTGCCACCCATCTCCCCAGGGTGGACAATGGCATAGCAGATTCACTCAGCAGAAAGCCGCTGGCAAATCACGAGTGGTCCCTCCACAACGAGGTTTTCTCCCTGCTGACAATCAGGTGGGGATCCCCTCAGATTGACCTCTTTGCCACAGCACAGAGCCACAAATGCCCTCAGTTCTGCTCCCTCTGAGGTAGGGAGAAGGGGTCTCTCAGCGATGCCTTTCTCCTCAGCTGGTCAGGAGTCCTAATGTACGCCTTCCCACCAATTCCCCTGATTCACAGAGTGCTTCTGAAGGTCCTCACAGATGAGGCACTCATCATCCTGATAGCACCGGACTGGCCCAGGCAACACTGGTTCCCTCTCCTACAAGACATGTCAGTGAGGACCCCACTCTGCCTCCCACGGTGGGCGGACCTTCTGACACAGGACTCGGGATGCCTTTGGCACCCCAACCCAGGCCTCCTGCACCTGACAGCCTGGATGCTCTCCATAGATTCCTGAAAGGAGTGTAAAAACTTTTTCCCCATGTCCATAACCCCACCCCTCAGTGGGACCTGAACATGGTGCTATGGGCTCTGACAGAACTGTCCTATGAGCCCTTAGACTCAGCTACCCTGCTAGTGCTGTCCTAGAAGGTGGCTTTCCTGGTGGCCTTTACATCGGCCAGAAGGGTCTCAGAGCTACGAGCCCTATCCTCTGAGCCCCCATATACAGTTTTCTTTCCTAACAAGGTGGTCCTGCGTCACCATCCTTCGTTCCTGCCCAAAGTCGCCACCCCCTTCCACATGAACCAAGAAATCTGCCTGCCGGTCTTCTATCCAGACCTGCAGGTGACACAAAACCAGAGACGGTGGTACACCCTGGATGTGAGGAGAGTGCTCCTAACCTACATTGAGCATACCTAGTCCTTCCATAAGAGCCCCCAACTGTTCATGGCAGTTGCAGAACGCATGAGAGTTTCTCCGGTATCCTCCCAATGCATCTTCAAGTGGACTGTGAACTGCATTAAAGACTACTACGGAAGGTGAAACACGCTTCTCCCAGAGACTGTGAAAGCCCACTCTACCAGAGCTCAGGCGTCTTCCACGGCCTTCCCCGCTAAGGTCCCAATTCAAAAGATCTGCAGGGCCGCTACGTGGTCGTCAGTACATACCTTCACAACGCACTACACCATTGCCTAACAGGTGAGAAATGATGCCGCTGTGGGCAGAGCTGTACTCAGTGTGGGTAGACTAACTCCTCCCACCATCCTTACGTACAGCTAGCAGTCACCTGTAACTGAATGATGTGAGCAGCGCTCGAAGGAGAACGGTTGGTTACTCACCATAACTGTCCTACTTCAAGATGGGCTGCTCACATACATTCAGGTCCCTCCCACCGTCCCCACTAACGGAGTTGGCAAAGGTATATGGGACTGGGAGGGTCAGGGTCACGGTCACCTATATGGCTGCGACCGTGGCCTGGAGGGGGCGTTGGCCGTGTGCCCTGACCTGACAGGCTAACGCTAAAGACCTTCTGAGCTACCGCGCGCTGCAGCACGTAGACACCTGTAACTGAATGTATGTGAGTAGCCCATCTCGAAGGAGGACGGTTACGGTGAGTAACCAACCGTTCCCACCTATCATTATAGCAACTCCAACAATCTAGGGTACGTAACCCCAAACATTACAGGAGGAACTTGTTCTCTGTCTCTCACTCTCCCCCCCCATACACACCCTTACCTCCCCCCTCCCCACAGGACCACAGCATGCATTTTATCCATTGCAAATCCCTGCACAAAGGTCATTGCTTACCATACTCCTCGCATTGCCCCCCCATCTACAAACCCTCCTCCTCCTCGCCCTTCTTGCTGCACTCATCACACAAAGCAAAATATGCCACCTCCAACATCCCAGCAGCTCTTCAGTACCCAGTATACTCACACTCCCAGCAAGCAACCATTAGCTCTCACGATACCCACCCACTGCAGGTGTCCACCATACTCACACTGCATCTACTGAGAGCCCACAACCACCACCTATCCACTCATCCCATATTGCCACCTCTGCTACCCACTCACTGAGGCAGTTGCTCACATGTACATATCACACAGGGTCCCTACTGACTCCCCCGAAACAACACACGTCCCTCTGCAGCCTGGTAAGTGTGACAGCTGGACGCTAAGACATATGGTGCCATTCAGTGCAGCCACTGACACCTCTGATGAACACCAAGGCAGAGCCACCCACCATACACACACACTCCCAACACACTGCATCGTAACAAGAGAGAGTGAGAACCAGAACTACACCATGCATCCATCCCACTCTCCCACATAGACCGTAGCCACCTTTCCCCAGGCACATGGAGCATGTAGTGAACACACACGCTATGAACAATACACCCACGGATACCACACATATGCAACATGCACAATACGACCTCTGCTATATAAACATACAATGAACACAATGCAGCCAGACACTACCCATACATGGCATATACAATGCAGTTTTTAACTGAGGTAAATGACATTTCTTGGTATAATCAGCAACATGAATAGGGTCAAAGAGTAAAGATAGAAATCTTTGGTGGGTCAGAGATACATAATATATTAACCCACAGCTCAGGACAAACTTCACAGCATGTTTGTGGATTTAATCCTCAGTCCATTTGTCCCTATTGACTATTCCTGGATCAGTTAAAGATTGCTTTATGCCATGTAATCATCTCAGTTGTCTCATCTTTTTCCAATAATGTGAAGTTTTAGTCAGCCTTTTAAATTAAAGTCTCATTTCTGATAATTTAAAGCAATATTTCATCCTGTCTTAAGTGCAGAAGAGTGGACTAGATGACCTTGCAGGGTTCCTTTCAGTCCTACAATTTATTAATATTTTTCTTATCCTACTTTGTACTTTGAGCAGTAGAGCAGAAAATGCCTCTCCCTCTCTCTCACACACACACTCCCCCCCCCCCTCCTCTTCTGCCATGTGGATTGCACAGTTGTTTTGCTGCTACAGATTGCTCTTGTTCAGGTTGTGTGATGTCACTAGCTCCTTACAGATCTGTATAATTAGCGTAACAGGGTTTTGGAACATAGTACAGCTCAGGGGGATCATTAAAAGACAGAATTTGGGGGCCCCTAGGCATGCACCCCATAAGCCTGTGTGGTAATGTGCCCTGTGTATGTCACATGAAGCTATTTATTCAGGTGGAAAAATTTACTGCTCAGAAGACCACTGATCTTATGTGTTCAGCGTTCAATGAAAATCAAAGGCTAATGTTTGGTATTCAACTGCATGTCCCCTCAAAAGTGGATACCTAATCCCTGGGCAAAAGCTATTTTAGAAGATTAGTCATAATGCAGAATTAATACTCAGTTATATAGTGAACAAGTTCATTACTGTTTGCCAGCCAACCTGGTTATTTCACAGAGCAGCCTTTACAGTGGCCTGAGGGAGAAGAATATGCAAATACATCCTGCTTATCAAATGGAAGACCTGACCTTAAAACCTTTCTGTGAGTCACCCAACTGAAGGAAATGGATGACTACCATGATGAGTAATATATGGAAGAATTCTGGCTCTCAAGCAGCAGTTCTCAACCACTGTGTCAGGACACATTACTGTGTCACCACACAGCGGTAAGTATGTCGCAGACAGCTGGGGAGATGGCTAGATTTGGCTGGGGGGCCCCTGCTGGGTCATGATAGCCTGCCAAGTATGTTGCAACCTGCAAAAGATTGAGCACCACAGGTCTAGAAGGCTAAGTGCGATGAGGAGGGAAATGATGACATTAGGGTAAAATACCTGAAGTATGAACTGAACACAGTCCAGAACTTCGATGTTATACAGATCTCTGACCCTTACCCAGAGACAGACCTCCAGAAATGAGGCTAGAAATAGCCTTCCATTTGAAGACAACCCAACAATTTTTCACCATGTGTATTCTAAGAGGTACATTCCTTACTCACATAAGATAACTTTCCCTATTACCATAAGCTGCAGTAAGCCAACTGCTCCTGCCTTCTGCATATCTTCATCTTCTGTAGATAGTTAACTAAAAAGTTAAGGAGAATAAAAGGAAAGCAGAAACTTGCTGGAGTAAATCCACATGACCACATGGAAACCAAGAGACCTATGCTGTTTTACAGGTGCTGAGGATCTGGCTCTGAGACTTTTATATTAGCTGAATTCAGAACTGAATCTTATTGTGCTTTGATCTGTTAGCAAAGCAGTGGAAAAACAACTTTTCCCTATCTTTTTTTAACTAATTGCTTTTAATTTGTTCACTGTAGGATGCCTTGCCATTGCTATTTAGATAAAAGGGTAACTGTACATGGCCTTTATCGGACAGGAACATTTTTCTAATGGTGAACCAACTCCCTCCTTTCAGAGCCACAAGTAGTTATAGTGCAGCGCAGCATAATGCAAAGCAACGTGGCATGTGGTTATTATGGCTATGTCTACATCAGCAAATTTAGTTCGGACTTGCTAGTCTGAACTAAAGAAGTCCAAAGTTAGTTCGAACTAGCTACGCATTCTAGTTTGAACTAATTGCTTAGTTCAAAAACTTTTTAAGTTCAAACTAACTGTTTGTTTGGTTATTGCATGCTCTTAATTCAAACTAAAGTTTGAACTAAGCAATTCCAAACTAACAGTGGTACTTATTAGTTTGGACTAAGCTTTGCCTAGTTCGAACTAAGAAATTTCTTAGTTTGAACTAGGCAAAGCCTAGTGTAGCTAAGGGCTAAATTAGGATGGATTAAGCTTCCTTAGTCTGGACTAATTTGGCAGTGTAGACATATCTTATAGTTTCATGACAAAGCTATTGTTTTCAGGGGAGTGGGCGATTTTAGGCACTTTGGAGTTTTTTAATTCCATTGTTTTCTGTAATTTACAAATATATACACCCCTTGTTACTTAACTTGTATTATTAACCCTAAAATAGTTTTGGGAGAGAGTTTATATGAAAATAAAGCACTAAATACATTTGCATGCTAATACATACTAGGAGCTGCAAAAGAACAAGGTCTTTGCTGGCACTAACAATAAAACTCAGCTGCACACTGTCTCTCTCAGCAATTTGACCTGCATACGTGTCATGTGTCACACATGCTGTTGTCTTGCAGTCATGAGTCACTTACTTCAGTTCCATTGCTTTGGGATACAAGCCTGACAAAGCCATGTCTCTACATATTTTATTCCCCATGGAAACATACACACGAAGCAGAGGAAACCCAGGCTGCTGCTGTGATTTAAACAGAACAGATTTGCATTTGCGTTAGAACTTCAGGGGGTGGATAGTAAGCTGAGTAATATTGCATCTATTTTCAGTCTTGTTACCTGGGTGATAGTAATTGTTTTGTTATTTCTCTCCTGCAGTGCTGGAAAAATATCCTCTCTACTTGAAGTGAATTGAATTTGATTTTTTAAAAAAATTCAGTAGCTTCCCCAAAATTTTAATAACATTGCACACTGCAACTGATCAGAAAAATGACCAATGTCCAAAATAAAATAAAATTCAAAAGTTATGAGGACTGTTTTGTCTCTCATTAACTTACTCTTTTGCCCGTGTAATGACACAACCTTTATAATCTTACAACTCTGCCTTCATTGACTAGCCGTAGCTGTGGCTACATGCATGTTTAGCTTTGAGGATTCTTGCTGTTTCCTATCTACCTTAGAAAGATAGTATTAGGTTGAAATCGATTGATTTAAATGGGGCCATGATCTCACCCGTTCTATCTTGTTTTGGTTCCAAACGCAACAGGCTGAGCTGTCAGTGGTTTCAGAAGGATCCTAGGTTTGAATAAGCTAACACATTTGGAAAGATAAGGTTAGTGGAAAACTAAACCATATATTTCATACTGTCAGGATCTGCAGACACACCCGCCCATCGCACCCTCAAATAAATAGCAAATTCACATAAACAGTCAAATCCAGGCCCACATCACTGTAAGTATACGTCTTTCCATTTCTGTAACAAATTCAGCCTGGGAGAACAAACTGCAGGCCTTTGGGAGAACCCAGAATGTTAGGGAGGTGGCATAATCTGTAACAAATCCCAAAAATAATCTATAGCATGTTTCCATTATTATTCTATACTCATGCAAGGTGACAAATTATAAGATGGAAGGAGACCCTGTTAGTATTTACCCTGGCTCTTTAAACCCTAAACTGTCAAAAGGCAATAGATATATGCTGTGTTGCCACAGCTGTGTAGGTCCCAGGATATGAGAGAGACAAGGTGGGTGAGGTAATATTTACTAGACCAGTTTTTGCTGGTGAGAGGCAAGCTTTTGAGCAAACAGACCCTTGTAACCTGAAGAAGAGTTCTGTGTAGCTCTAAAGCTTATTTGTCTCACCAACAGAAGTTGGTCCAATAAAAGATACTACCTCCCATGCCTTCTCTCTCTAAAAGGAAAAATAGGCAGTCAAATGACTTAAAACTATTCTTTTCTGGAGTTTTGGAAGAACAAGTAATGATATCACAAGGTCATACCCTGTAAAGTCAGAGATCCAAAAACGGCAGTTCCATTGTCTTTTTCCCCAAAAGAATTGTTTTCTCTCTGATATCAGTAAACAACCTGGGGAAAAAAAAAATTCAATGGCAGCTCCAGGACATTCAAGTGGCAGTAAAAGGGATGGAATGAAAAACTAGAAAAATATGGACATTAAAATTAAAACAAATTAGAATAGAATTATAGATTGTTTAAGAGCCACAGAATCTGTATTTGGATAATCTAAACAGAGAAATCACAATTTTGACACATTTTAGTGTTAAAGATGGGATTCATGAAGGGATTTAGGAGGAAACGCTGAGTGTCATGCTTCCTAACTTAGAATAACGCTGAGATCCATCAAGCTGAGTTAGGTGTCTAGGATCCCTCCAGTGATGGGAAAGTGAGGGCCTAAAAATGAGATCCACAAAAGCAAAGCTGGAAGCTGCCTAATTCAACCAAGAGGAGATTCTGACCCAAGTGCTGTGTGCTAAAGCTCATCCTCCTCTTAAGAATTCAGGCTGTAGGGGTATGCATATCTTTGCTTAGCCATCCACAAATGGGAACTTGCTGCCTGGACTCAGAAAGCTTAGGTGCTAAAGGCATATCTGGAAGGAGCCCCTTAGGTACTTGCACTGCTCCATGCAAAATGGATGAAGGAGGCATGCAACCTCCAAAGCTTTGACTACTACTTTCTTACATAGCTTAGATAGTCACCATTACCTACTGTAAGTTAATGACAAAATACATTAAAATTAGGCCTTGCAAGGTAGAGTTCTACCCATCTTGCATTGCTGGAAGAGGAAAGATCTCTACAATCTTGAAAACTGCCTCTTGTTTGCATTGCTTGAACATCGCAGCTGTGCTGCAGAGCTGGAGCCAACACATAACATCTCCCTTGGCTCATCTTAGGCAGCAGCTATGATGTTAGTCAGCTGGGGAAAGTGTCATCTCCAGGCCAAATGTGCACACGTGGTTAGAAGACAAAGGGACTAAAATTGAAAAGTCCCATGGTGGCTGGAGCTCAAGAGTCAGTTAAAGCATTGCTTCCCAAGATACAGTTACACTAGGATTTTGGGGCACAACATTTTCCAAAGGCTGTACTGCCAGCAGTGGAGATTGTAGCATATTCACGACTTGGATGGGCTCAAACTCCCCCACCCCATTGTCTGATGCAATGCAAACTGATCAAACCACACCCTTAGCCATTAGTCGTATGAAAAATCCTAGATTAAGCAGGACTTCGTTGATAACAAATTTAAAAAAGTGTGACTATACCAATAGGATTCCACACCAGTTAGATCTCAACATTGGCAACTGGGAGGGCAGAGGAGGAAAAAAGCAAGAGATTTAAAAGACTGGTGTGTATGAATCATAAAAATGTAGGGCTAGAAAGAACCCTGAGGAAAGACTAAATAAACCTAGATAATCCCTAACCAGTGTTTGTTCAGTCTCTTCTTACAAACACATCATGCTAGAACTCCACTGCCTTCCTTGGCAACCTATTCCAGAATTTAACTAATAAATACAAAGGTTTTCCTCATATCCAACCTAAATCTCCCTTACTTTAGATTAAGATCATTACTTCTAACTTCAGTGAACATGGAAAACAACAGATCACAGTTGTCTTTGTAACAGCCCTTAACTAATTTGTCAGCTCTCTCCTCAGCCTTTTCAAGACTAAACATGCCCAGTTCTTGTAAACAAAAACAAAACACACAAAACAAGGAGTCATGTGCCACTTAAAGTGTAACATTTATTATTCGCATGAGCTTTCATGGGAGAAAATCCCACTTCGTCAGATGCTTCAAAGATGGGTGAACTTACAGAATGGAATGAAAATAAATGCATCCTCATCAGACAGACTCTCTGTATTTTTCATTTTTGTTGCTCTCCACTGCACCGGAACTTATTGTGGCAGCAAAAATCCCCCTGCTGCAGAAGAAAAAGACCACCACCACCACCACCACCAGAGTTTTCAGTGGCAGCTAACCAAAAGCAGCAGAAGAGGAGTTATGAAGTCAATGGGAGTTACACAAGCTACTGTGCATGCCATGCGCAACTCCTGTTGACTGCCACTAACTTTCACAGTAGGGGAAGATGAGGCCTGGCTTAGAACACCTGCCTAGACTGTAGGAGACCCAGGTTCAATTCCACCCCCTCTGCCAGAAAAGGAGAAAAGATTGGAAGGAGTGGCTAGCTGCCTAGTTTCTCTTGAAAGTTTCAGGTCTGCTGAATAACTATTGTCTAATGAAGAACTGTTTCCCGCGGAAAATTTTCATCCAGCTTTGCTAAAAAGCTCAGGAAGGAAGTTACACAGGCAATTCTTTCACAGTTAAAAAAAAAAATACTAAACTTCAGGCAAAGCTTATTTTTATTATTCACATGCAGATCTGAAACAACATCTTAGTAATTATACTAAGCTTTGTTTTATATGGGATTTTCAAATCACTCAGTATTGGCTTCATTCTGCTCCCACTGGAGAACATGCAAACACATTGTCACACACCACTGAATTAGATTCAAACTCATTCCCACAGGGAGTAGTTGAGATAAAGGACTGAGCAAGATCCAAGGTCATGGAACTTGTATGAAAAACAAGAATATGCCAAGTTGTTAGAATTAATAGAAGCAAATTTGGAAGAGATAAACCACACATTTCAAGACTATGTTAGTCTCTGTTAGAGACCAGGTGACACCACATGTGGAGGGAACATCATCCCACACCTGCCCACTGTGGGGTTTTTACATCTTTCCTGAAGCAAACAGAACTAGCTTTCATTGGAAGAAGGATCATAGAAGAGAGACTTCAAGTCTCATCCACACTGAAATTCCAGTGTTCCAGTGAGAGTTTTTCCATCTTTCAGTGGAACCCGAGTTAAGCCAACATTGGGCACTTGAAAATTCCACCCTTCCAATTCAATGCAATATCTGCTCGATATCTGGAGGGTAGGTAGTATTTACTATAAAGAAAGAGATGATGTACATTTGAAATTCAGGTAAAAGTAGCTTTCAGGAAATATCACCTGCCAACCTATGTGTTTTTATGATCACATTTAAACTATTTTTCTCCATTGTTACTGTGTGAAAGACCCACACAAAACAAAAGTAAACTAATTGTATGTTGGAAACCACAGCCACAGGCACATTTTCTAAAATCACTTGCAATTTTGGGTGCTTCCATTTCTGGGTGCCAAAATTTAGGCTTCTTAAAAAGGGAGTTGATTTTTAGAGGACATGAACTTAGCTCTCTCAAAACCAGACTCCTTTAAGGTGTCATAAACTGGGTATCAAATATCACTTTTGAAAATCTGGGCCCATTAAACTATACACCAACTCATGTCAAATACACCCATTGAAGACAGACTTTTTTTCTCTAATCTATTATAGCCATCTTTAAATAAAAGAAATTCAGATAGAAGTCCTTTTTTATTGTAGTTGCAACACAGAACTCAAGTTACATTAATCTGAAAGAAAACACCAAAGAAAAATCATACTTGGTAAACAGAGGGTAAAGTGTATATACACAACACAAAAACAAGTGGAAATTTGCATAGTAGACTCAAACTAAGGTCAGATGAGACCAATATGATCATCTAGTCTGGCCTCCTGCCTCACCTACCCACGCCAGTAATAAACCTCTAACAGCCTATGACTGAATTATTAAAGTCCTCAAATCATGATTTAAAGACTTTAAAGTACACAGAATCCACTAGCAAGTGACATGCCCCAGTCCATGCTACAGAGGAAGGCGAAGTCTTAGTGAGGAAGAGAATATTCTTTAAGAGTGCTAATTTCTTTATCCAGTTTGTTTTTATCATGCGTGGTATCGTGTAGATTTGCACTCTAAAACTGGTCAATAAATTTGCTTTAAAGCTGGCAACTTTTCCTATGGTTCATTACCCCCCTCCTCGCAAATTTTCAGAAATCATCTGTAAGCAATAGTGCATTAAGATTTTTTCCCAGTCCACAGCAATTGCAATCCTAACAGCCAACACCCATGTTGGCAAGGATGAAGGAGTAATTGTCAAACCTAACAAAGCTATGTACAAAGAGTTTCATTTAAAAATTAAATTGCAATGTTTTTTCAGAATATGGGGAGGCAGGGCAGAATTCAAATACAGAGTCACGTCTTAGTCTCTGCTGGGCTTCTACTGAGGATTAACGAACAAACAAAACCAACCCATAGCAGATTAAATTTAACTTAATATTCACACTACATACTCATGATTACTATTATCCAAATGGAATCTTATTTGAACTCTGCCAAAACAAAAGTCCACCCAAGACATTTATTAAGGCCTGAGGAAATGTATTTTTTAATCTTTCATATTGCAGGAGGTCCATTGTCTGTAAAGGATTTTATTTGGAAAGAGATCAGTTTTAGGGGTTCTTCAGAGTATTTATTTTACATTCCTCACACAGTTCATTGCTGTGGGTGGACAAATCATGTTCTTGTGACTGAAGAACTAGATTGCCAGTTATCTCTCAAGATACTGAAGATAGTTCTTCTGCCAGCAAAATGTGACCTGACAGTGCCTTAGATTCAGGTGCAGCATAATTCTTGGAATTCTTGGTACTTAGGTGATCACTGTAATTAAATACTGTATGTGTTTTACTGATGGAGAATACAGAGCTGTCACATTGATCAACTCTATCCAGTTAGGCACGTTAGCATGGCAAGAGATTATACCTTTGACGTACACCTCCTCCCACAACAACACTTCCTCAGCCAGAAGTTTTAATTGCCAAACAGTTGTGCTTAGCTAACTTACTTTCTTTTGAGGAGTCTTTATTCTTCTGCTCACATATTCTGTATGATTTCTATTGCAATAGCCAATGTGGACAGGTATGTTCTGTCATTACCTTCTTTACTTCCAAGATATGCATTATACCTCCTCAGTTCTGGGTATTTAAAAAAAACAAAAACAAAAACAAACCACACCACAGGATCCTACCAAAAAATAAAAATTCACTTCCAGATACAAAATTCACAGAAATGACAGTTTTACTGGACTTGACTAAATGATCCAATATTTAACCATCCATATTTTTATTAAGAGTGCAATTGCAGATGAACATAAAGTAATGCAAGAAACAATTTCCTGCCTGCAACAAAAGTTATGTTCAAGAACCAAGAGGGAAAAAAGGAACAAGAGTGCACAAAGCTTTGGATTAAAAATTTAAAGCATTTGCAGCCAGATATTTTAAATACAATTTCAGCAGGTTTTCTCTGCTGGATTCATTTTGTGCTTTTGAGTTCATTTAAAATTATTAAGAATTACAAACCATCAGAAAAGTTTGACAAGTACAAAGTTGACCAGATCTATTTAAAAAATGGAGAGAGAGATCCTCATTATAAAATACTGTCCTTTTACTCTGAACTGTGTTAACTCCTCCTTTCTGTTTAAATAAACTCAATGTGGTTGGCAGTTACAGATCTGGAATAAAATTAGTAAATGACATCAATCTGATTAGAACCCACTTTTTAAGAATGTTGTTTTTAAATCCATTGCTTTGTACTGCAATTGTGTTCACATAGTGGGTATCCATATGTATTTATTTCTCCCATTTATCTTCACTGTTTACTGGAATTTTCATTACTGAAACATTCTCAATAATTTAATAACTTTAATATAGCAACTGCATTGAGTTTTTTGGATTTTCTTCAAAACTTGTCCTTAATGAAATAAGACAAGGAAACACATGCTCTACATACATATTTACAAGACATTCCACTGAGATAATGGCACACAGTATGTATAAATCCATGAGCCCCCAAAAAGCAATCATATCACTACAATATATTCATTAAACAGTGACTGCTATTTTTACCCACAACATTTAGCACCTGCAGGTAATAGTAATTTTGACAAGCACTAGATCCAGAGCCAATAAAGAGGGATGAAATAATTTAAAGATGCCTGCAGAAAGATTAAAAAGGAAAACAAAGACAAAAAAAAATGACGACTTTTTTTGAACTTCTGATCTCCAGTATCTCTATATACATACACCACATTTCAACCCACAGATTGTGCTGAATCTACATCCTTGGAGAAATATTCAAACATAAGGCATTAAAATCCATGCATATACAAATACTGTTATGCATATTCCACAAGAAACTTCTTACCCACTGTACATGATACACAGCACAAACTATTATTGATTAGTCCTTGTTTACTTCTACTCACCACTGTCTTATTAGTGAGAGTCATTTTTGACTATACAATGCAAATGTCTCATTTTTATAAATTAATAATGTACCAAACAGCAAATAATATTTTTGTCAGATGTATGCTCCTTAGTTCATTACTGACCAGCCAGATCAATAAGAAAAATATAAGGCCCACTGAAATTCAGTTCTTCATTTTGACTGAGAAGTAACATTCAAATAGCAGGGATAAATCATTTTCTAAAGCTCTCTCATATCAGTACCACAAGCTGTGGACTAGTTTTAATTTAGTGCAACAGCAAGAACCATTTAACACTGCACACCCTCATTAATTTACAATTATACATGCATTTTGGAGAAATTTTAAATTAACTGGTTTCACAGAAAGTACAGGTTCATTCTAACAGCTGTTGGAACGATTTGGCAGAGTATAACAGGCACCAAAGATGGGTAAAACAGATATGGATCAGTCTATCTATCTATCTAGATAGGCTTTATATATTTATTTTGCCAGTTTAAGTAAATACCTGCCAGTTTTGATATAAGATAATGATGTAAGCTTCCTGAATCTATGGATTCCCAGAAGTAAACTGGAGGGAAATTAAACAAATAGTTGTGTTCTGACACAATACCGTGTTTCCAGACAGAGGGCCAATGCAGAGACCTGGTGCAAATTCTTTTTGCATAAGCAGGTCTTCCAAACAAAGAGCTACTGCATCAGATTATAGAACAGTTTCTGTCTTGTTCCCCCCCCCCACCACAAATTTGTCAGAATTATCAATCAGTTACAGAAGTTAACTTTGTTCTTCACTGATGTCATAAGAGAAAGAAAAAATTAAAACAAAAACTCAAATCATAGAAGAATAATAGAAAACTTCAAAGTTCCATGTAGAATAAAACATACCAAAATAAACTGCAGAAATAATTCTTCTGACTCTGCCTTAAAGAAAAAGATATGAACCATTTTGGCTTCAATGCTCTATCATGTATTTAAAGGCACCAAGATTTTCAGAAAGATCCCTATCCTTAAAAAAAGATGCACTACACTGATCTAGCTTGCTTTAGTGTAGTATAAACCCCATTCAGTGAATGAAAGTCTAACCTCTGTACAAATGTAGTGACATCAATCAGTAGAGAAGGAAACAAAGATTGCTTTGAAATCTTAGCATTCTCTCTGGGAAAGTCAGTCGCTGAACATTAAAATGCAAGAGACTTCTCAAATATGATGGATTATTTCAGTTGAAGTAGGTAAAAGTAGGAATACGGGGAAGCCAATTATACCACCAAAAGTGACAGTGAAGTACTGGCCAGATTTGGCACTTGTTTTGCAGATATTCATTTGGTTTACATACTCGCAGCTGACAGGCCAATCAATAAGAGTTTCATCTGTGAAATCACCACCTGAACAGCTACTTTATTTTTAACCCAAGGATTAGTTTGTCATCATTGGTAAGGCTGCTGAGAGTCAAGTGGTCCATTAAAATAGAGACACTAGGTTTTTGTTATTTTCAGAAGCCGATAAACAGCTCATTAGCAGGAACAGGCTAAACCAGAATGCCAGTCACTGAAGTAACACAAAAGAGGCAAACAACCAGGAACAAATCTGTAAATACACTGACAGCTGACTAGTAAGTTTAAATGTCTACATTTTCTTTTTAACAGCCTGATCTGTTGAAGACAGTCAAGCAGCTTGAAGAGCAAATTTTCTTCATATATATCTCTAAGAACTGACCCTCGTGGTCCTTCAACTAGCAAGTTTCTTAAGAATGCCCTGATGAGAGACCACACCTTTTTGAAAACCTGAGCAGAGTCTCATTTTCATCCCTTTTCTGTAACAAGGTATTTCAAGGTACAGCTGAAGAGGTGGCAAAGCAGAAGAATGTCACGGGCCACATTCAGAACCTTTTATATACAGTTTGTAGCAACTTAAAAAACAGATAAGTCCAAAATACTTCCAGAGAATGCTCTAGTTTACTGAAATGTCCTGTACAAAAGTAGGCCACTTGTAGTTGTCTTAAAAAAAGTCCATAGCAGTTGGTCTCTTCTTAGCTGGTATTACAAATGATTTCTTCATCTGGGGCACTCCTGAGGGTGTACCAGGTGACTTTAGTACCCCAGGGGGAGGCTTTTGTTCAGGGTTGAAAGCCACCCGGGAGGCTCCTTCTGGGCTCACCAAGATACTTTTGTCTGTCTTTTTAAATTCTGTCAAATAAAAGTCAAAGGACAGTTATTAGCAATCCAGATGTTTACAGATGTAGGCAGTTCCACTGGTCACTGATTGTTCTGACTCCCAAACAGGTACCAAGGAAATCTGCCATTAATTCATGAGATCCAGACTGTTACCAAAAATGAGAAACCTGAGACTGGCAGGGGGTGGAATTAGAGGATGTCAGCCTGAACCTTCAGCTCCTCATGGTACCATATCATACCCTCTTTAGAGTGTGTTACATGTCCAGCTGCAAGGTATGGAAAGACAGGCAGGGGAGAGAGAGAGCAAGCTCACTGGTCATGCAGTGCTGTGCCGCTTTCCTGGTTGACAGGTTCTATGTCACATTTAAAGTCAACTAAATAGTTTGCTAATATTCCTTTTCCTGCAGTTACCACAGTCATTTCACAATCATAAATGAAAGGTGAGATGCCCACAAAACAACCCTCTCTAAAAAATGCAGTGCGGACAGAGAGCCCTTGACCTAGGTTTCCTAACAAACTTTACATTTTCTTATGGAAAGAAAGAAGGGAAAAAGCACTATTCTTATAGTTTAAATCCTCTGGTCCTCGCAGCTGATAACCATTGCTGGAGGTAGGGTTTAAGCATTTTAATTCTCTTCACAAAGATGGTTTATAAGCACACACAATTACAGTGGTAAGACGCACAGAATCTGTTACTCCATTGCTGAAATAATTAGATGTAGTTCACATCTTAGAGAGTAGAAAAAGGTAAGAAAATGGGTGCCTTGCCTCATTATCTTAGAAATCAATTTCAATTTTATACACATCAATATATTACCAAACAAAGCATGGTACATATAAGAGTCTGTGAATGGTGATATTTATTTGTCAGCATGGTCAGCAGAGACACAGCCAAGATACAACTGGAATTTTGCCACAACAATGGTTATTAACCTGCCATGCAGCATGGACCATCAATGGTGCGCAGACATTTCCTGCTGGGATGCAGAATGAAGTGGTGGGAAATTTGAAGAGGGGCTTCACAGAATCATAGAAATGTAGGACTGGAAGAGACCTCATTATGTCATTCAGTCCAGTCCCTCTTCAGTGCAGGGAACTAAAAAGTTATCTAGACCATTCCTTCATCCCTGGAGATTTTTATGAGTAGGTTTGGCAGAGATTTCACAACTCCCCTAAGTAGTTTGTTCCAACGCTTAGTTACCTTTACTCTTACAATTTTTTTTCCCTAATGTCTAACCTAAATCTCCCTTTCTGCATTGTAAGCCTGAGGCTTCTTATCCTGTCCTCACTGGATAAGACAATGACTTTATTGCCCTTTTCTGTATAACTTTTTAAAAACTGGAAGATTGTTGTGTATCTACCCTCCCTTGTCCCCAGTCTTCTCTATTCCAAACTAAACAAACCCATGGTTTTTAATCTCTCCTTGTAGGTCATATTTTCTAGAACCTGAAACTTTTTTTTTGCTCTCCTCTGGACTTTCTCCAATTTATCTGCACTATTCCCAAAGTGTGAAGGCAAAACTGGACACTATTCCAGCTGAGGCCTTTTCAGTGCTGAGCAGAGAGAAAGAATTACTTCTTGTGTCTTTCTTACAACACTCCTACTAATACATCCCAGAATGATGATTGTTTTTTATACAACATATTGCATTGCTTCATATTTTGTGTGTGATCCAATAAAACCTTCCAATGGTTTTCTGCAGTATTCCTTCCTAGGCTGTCATTTCCCATTTTGTATTTGTGTGATTACTCACTCCTTCCTAAGTGTAGTACTTTTCATTTGGCCCTTACTGAATTTCATCTTTTTTTCTTCCCCAGTTTGTCAAAATCATTTTGAACTCTAATCCCTTCCTCCAAAGGACTTGTAACCACTTTCAACTTGGTATTGTCCACAAACTTTGTAAGTGCACCCTCTATACTATTATCCAAATCATTCTGAGCCTACTGAACAGAACCAAACACAGGACACATCCATGCAGGACCCCACTTGATATATGTCCTTCCAGTCTGACTTTGAGCCACTGATAAGTATTCTGTAAGAATGATTTTCCAACCAGTTGTCCACCCACTTTATAGTAGGCTATATTTCCTTACCTTGCTTATGACCAGGTCATGTGAGATAGCAGCAAAACCCTCACTAAAGTCAAGATCTATCACATCTACTGCTTTCCCTTGCTGAACGGATAACAAGCCTTGTGAAAGAAGGATATTAGGATGGTTTATAAGATTTGTTCTTGACAAATTCACACTGACTGTTACTGATCACTTTATTATTGTCTAAGTGCTTCCAAATGGTTTGATTATTTGCTCCATTATCCTTCTGGGTTACCAAAGTTAAATTGACTGGTCTATTGTTCCCTGGATTATCCTTAGTCCCCTTTTTATAGCCAGGTACTATATTTTCCCTTTTCCAGTCCTCTGGGATCTCTTCCACCCGCCATGAGATCTCAGAGATAATTGCTTATGGCTCAGAGATCTCTTCAGTAGTCTAAGAGGTATTTCCTCAGGGCCTGTGGACAGCCTAACTTGTCTAAGTAATTCTTAACTTGGTCTTTCCCTATTGTGTCACATCCTACCCCATTTATACTGATGTTCACTATGTTAGGCATCTGATGACTGGTAAACTTTTTAGTGAAACCACAAAAGACTCACAGGCCACAGAATGAAATGCGTTTGAACCACTCTGCTATGGCATTACTGAATCTGAAGGATTTTATACATTCCAGATCAGCACAACTTTATGCAATCAAGATAACTCCTTTATCTCTGAACCAGAAAGTTAGAAGTTTCAGTCTCTTTACTGGCTTGCGACTTGGGTGCACAATGCACCAAAACTGTAACAAAAAGATGAACTCTGAAGCCATCATCTGATAGGCTCCCAATCCACATCCTGCCTCTGTAGTTTCCACCTCCTCCCTCCCGCCACGCTACACCCCAAAAGATAGATGGCGAAGGTATGCAGACATATTAGACTCACCTGCGGTCATGTTCTTGTTCAAACCAAAGGTGACTTTTTTGGAGCTAGAGCACTGCAGCTTGTTTAACTACAAAGTAGAATGAAGATGGCAAGTAAAATCTGATTTGAGGCAATGTTATATTCTGCTTTCCGGCTGGAGCCCTGAGGAGTCCCCATGTCTTCCCATTGGATACCCTCCCCACCCTGAAAACCTAAACATTGCAACATTTGCTTAGCAGCCACCAGTTTACTGGATACTCCTGAAGGCAGAGCTTGACAAAACTGGCTCCCAGCTAGGTGCCACCAGTTTTATTTTTGATCACCAGAGGGAACTCCTTCATTGTGTTTCCAGAACAGAGCTAAGAGGCAGGCTACAAACCTCAGTCGCCATGGTGACCTGGGCTTTGTTGAGACATGCCTTAAAGTTAGCTACATAGCTCTCTAACAATGGAGATGTCCTTTCTCCCAGATTTTAAGCACATTGGCCCCACAGCACTCTTAGCATACTGAGCTAAGAAGGTACTACAAAGCATGATTTTAATAGGGTTTAGAAAAGCTGAGAGAAAATTGAAAAGGCTTATATTGAAACTAATAGGTTGTTTCAGAAGACTCCTGTTATAGCTGTCCATGAACGGAAAGAATTGCAAAACATAGAGCTTGCCTATAAAAAAAAGTTATTTGTGCTTTTATTTTTCTTCAAAACAATTTAAAATCTCAAAACTGCACTTGAAACCAGAGAGGTGTGTGTTTTAAAGAAAGCTGTTACCATTCCAATTTGTCAGCCTTTGGAAATATGCCTAAATCTGTTTACAGCACCCCAGCAATTTTTCTTTCAAAACTGCCCATTTTACAGGCGTCCAGAAGATTAGTGCGGTCAGATAGGGGAGACAGGGCCAGGGGAGAATACAGTGGTGGCAGAGTTTGGCTGAACATAAGAAGAGGGGCTTCAATTTCCACCTTACCCTATGAAGAAGAAGAGTAGGACAACCACCAGCTGGGACAACCCAGCTGGATGAAGTTGCAACTAAGGGGATGATCACTGTGATCAGCTCAGATGGAAAATAATCCAACCACATGAGCAACAGGTTAAATCAATGGTTTCCAACCTTTTTAAAGCTGGAGACCCCTTTTTAGCTCACAAAAACTTTGAGGCCCCCACAGCGCTGCCATGGGCCAAATGTGGCCCGCATGGGCATAATCTTGCCCGCCCTGCCGGGAAGCCAAGCTGCTGCAGCCATGGCCCCCTCCCCCTGCCTCTGCCAGGGAGCAGAGTGGCCCCATCCTCCTGCAGGCAGAGCTGTAAATACAAATTTTGGCCCCCAAGGCAAGCAAACCAAAATGTGCCCTCCCCTAACTCCTCCCCAAATCCTCCCCCACCCTACTGCTGGCTCCCCCAGCCTCCACTGCCCACCACCATCCACTCAGAGACATCTACCACAGCCTCTTCTGCCAACTCCAAGCCTGATTCACCCATTGCAGCCCTCCACCAATCCCATTCCCAAAGACACCCACGCTAGCCTCTGCCACCCACTCCCATCTGCCCAGAGATAGCCATCCCAGCCCCATCACCAAGCCCATTACCTGCATACACACCCACACCAGCCTCCCATGCCCAGCTCCATCCACCTGAGCCTTCCCAATCCCACCCACTCCAATACCCATAAAAACCTACAACTCCAGCCTCTCCCACCCCGGCCTCCCCCACTTACCCCACTGCCACAGAAGCAAGAACCTCAGCCTCTCCATCCACTTCAATCCCCCAGAGACACCCATCAGATTTCCCCACACCCACAAAACACCCATTCTAGCCTCCACATTCATCCACTCCAAAAGCTCCCCTCCTGAAAGTACAAACAGCGTCCCCCTGCCAGCTTCACCCCCTCCCCTCTATACCCCCAGCCTCCTCCTGCCCACTCCATTTCCCCAATACTCCCAGCCTCCCCCTCACCTGCTTTCCTAATGTCCTCTCCTCTATTTACCCCCAGCCTCCCCTTGCCCCCCATCCCTTAAATATACCCAGCCTCCCCCCAAAAGCCTAAACCCCTCATCTCTACACCCCCAGCCTCTTCATCTTCCTCAGGACCTCTCCTGGCTCCCCTTCACCTGCTTCAGGCTCTGGAGCTGCAGCTGGGGGCTGGAGCTCATCCGGCTGGGTGCTCTCTCATTTGCCCATTTGGCTTCTGGGGTTCCTGGGGCTGGCCACCATGAATCAGTGCCTGGGACCTGCATGCCCGTCCAGATCCACTCCCAACCAGGGCCCCTTACCTGGTGGCTGGAACCAGAGCAGCTCCACTGGCTCCTCTGTTTCCGGGCTGCCCTGGTTCAAGCCGCCAGGTAAGGGGTCCCTGGATTGGGTGGGTGGGGGAATCCAGACAGGCACGCAGGTCCCAGGTGTTGATTCCCGGAAGTAGCCCCCAGAACTGGCCCCAGCAACCCTAGGGCTGCTGCTTCCACCCTGAGCCTGGGGCAGGAGATTTAGGCAGCTCCCTGCTGGCCATGGGGAGCTGCCGCAGCCACTGTCTCCTCCTGCCAGGGAGCTAGGGCTGCTGCTGCCATGGCCCCTAGCCCCCAGCCCATTCTCTGCACCCCCCTCTGGTTCCCCATCACCAACCCCTCTCCCCCCAATTACCTGGCCACCAGAGCTCCTGCCAGCTGGCCACCCCCCAGGCTGCTCTCCCTCAGCGTGGGAATTTTGAAAACTCCCTGCCTAGGGGAAGTTCCCTGCTGGCCAGAAGACTGGGTCTCCCTGACAACCGGAGACCCCGGCGGTGTCCGGCCCCAACTCCCAACCTCTCCGTGGACCCCCTCTGCAGTCCCCCAGGGGGTCCACAGACCACAGGTTGGGAACCACTGGTTAAATAAAATTACTCTTCAAGTGTTTTAACTGCAGACTTTAACAGCTTCACTTTATCTGTGCATATTGAGGGAAACATATTACTTGTTGAAGGGATAGTTAACAACCTCATGGCAATCACAACTCCAACACCTGACTGACAGGCCAGTTTACATTCATGCTAGGGTTTCCAAACTTTCATCTACTAGGAAGCGTGCCCAGTTTGCACAAGATGGAGCAGACACTAGCTGCTCTCGCCAAAGACTATCAGCTCCAGCACAGCTAGACAGAGAGCAGGTCTTCACAGATGGCAGCAAATTCACCACCACCAGAGTGATCTTCCTAACCTATTGATCAGGTCTGTGTCTGCAAAGACCCTCTCAGCCAATCAGGAAGGCAATTGCTGAAGACCACCCTAGCAACTGGAGTACCATTAAGTCGAAGAGAGGGCATCTCTCTTCAACTCAGAGCACTGAAGACACTGTAGTAAATACGTGGTAGGCAGTCAAAGGGAGGTATGTGAGGTATTTTAAGCACTCTGAGTATCTCCCTTCTATGGCCGCTGAAATCCCACCACAGTGTAGACCTACCCTGAGATGCTATTATGATAGAGCATTGAGCAGACGTGGCCAAACTACAGCCTGCAAGCTGCATGTTGCTCTTTAAAGAAAAATTGTGCCTCCCAGGAGAGCGCAGCAGGGAAGGGCGGCATGACAGGAGACAGGGGCGAGAAATTTGCATTGGCTGGGGACAGCAGAGAGGCAGTGGCAGGGTGAGAGCCGGCAGCGGAAGAGCAGCCTTGTGAGAGCTGCTGGAAAAAGCAGCATGGTCAGAGCTGGGGGAGGGGCAGCACTGTGAGAGTCGGCAGGGAAAAAGCAGCCTGGTAAGAGCGGGGAAGGGAGGGAGGGGAGGGGCACCATTGTAAGAGGCTGCAGGGAAAAGCAAGTCATCAGTTAGGTGCAAAGAGAAGCACTAAGACCAAGTAACTGCCAGATTCTACAGTTTACCCACACAATATTAATTCTACCCTCCTTGTATGTGTGCACAATGATACAGTCTTTAATTACATCAGTGAATGATTTTTTTTAAATACTTTTCTTTTTTGATATTGTTTTCTGGGTAAATATTTTTAAAACTGGCAACATAAATTGATCAAGAACAAGTCTACAATGAACTACAGATAAGTGATGATAATTAGCAATTTAAACTTGAAATGCATTTGTAAATTAATTTTCTTTTTTTAAAATCACCTGGCATTTCCAGATATTGTAATATAATGCAAAATTATTTCTCTCGTATTTCTAATAAAAATCATCAGAAATGACTGAAAATTGACGCACGTGTTAAATCTAAAACCACTGACTACTGTCAAAAGGTTATTAAAAAAACCTCTATTAATTTAAAGAATGTTACAAGTACTTATTATGGATCATCATTCATTTTCAGCATGCAAAATGATTTAGACTTAGGATAGACTACCACTACAGAAAACTGGCTTTAGAAAAAAAATTCCTTAAGTCCACTGAACAAGCATGCCTGAGACATCAGCATGTCATCTGTTCGCAGAAGGAATTGCTAGTACATTTATTTTATAAGAAAATTTTAATTAATATAACAGTCAATTACATTCACTGCAAAGCTCAATAGCAGCACTATACTGCTACTGATTAAAAAGCATTCAACATGTATTAATTCTTTTTTGTTGTATAGTCAAAATCTATTTATATTTCAGTGCAGTCTTCATGAATGACTCTATGGGTATCTGAGCCCATTAGACAAGAGTAATTGCTGTGAAGGGCTGAGGACGGAAAATTGTGTTTGTAAACTTTCTGAAAAAAATCTCTCACCAATAAAGATTTTACTTTCTATCATAAAAAAACAAATAATGATATTTAGAAAGTATACAGGGCCTGACCCCAAACTGAATAAACTCAATGGGATTTTTTTCCATAGTATCTTCTGTGGATGGACTCAAAAGCACTTACTGAAACAGGCTCTGATCTTGCACTTTCTGTCCCTATAAATTCTCATTGATCTGTTGTGATTCTGAACAGTTGAAAAGCGGTCCCTGTGTGCATCTCTTCACAGGATTAAGATGAGAGCAGTGTTTTCCCTTACTATTACTCTCATTTTAAAATTAATTGTGTCTGAGTCCTCAGACCTTTTGTTTTCACTGTCCATGAGTATTTTAGCAAACAAGTTTACTGGCAGAAATATTGGCAGGGAAGCGGGGGCATGGTAGGTGCCAGGATGCGGTGGGAGGCAGAAGTGTGGCATGGTTGGAGAGAGCAGAGAAGCAGCAGCGTGGTAAGAGACAGCAGGGGAGCAGAAATGGGGGTGCGGGAGAGAAGCGTGACATGGTCAGAGAGGCCATAGCATGTTTAGATGTTCTCAAAGGCCCTAATGCAGCTTGCTCGTTAAAATAAAATCATGTTTTACAAGTCCTAAACATGATGTGGAATACTAAGAAATGAAAATACAAAAGAGAAAAGTATAAAACTGAATGTAGATTATTTTCAATTTTTGGCACAATTTACTGCTGTGAAGCATCATATTCCCCAGTGAAATTCAAAACATTGTGGAATACTTAGAAATCAGCATCTCAGAGAGCTTTTACCTGCTGCATTGACAAGTTACTGCCCAGATTTTAAAAAAATCTTGCCACAAGCCTGTAGTGTTCTACATCTAGCAACAGCTAAATTTTTACTGTATAGGCTTAGTTTCATGGTAATCTTAAATAATTATTAGAATCTGACATTAGTGGATCAATATTTGCCCTATTTTTATGATAAAATTAAAGTGTGCAATGAATTTTAAGCTTAGTAATTTTGGAGTAGGTAAAAATATGTGGTTATATCCCTCAGTGTGGCCCTCGAAGGTTTAATAATCGACTTGTGCGGCTCTTGTGTTCAGTAAATTTGGCCACCCCTGGCATAGAGGATCACAGGCTGGGATCCACATCTTGGCAAACTGTCGTATTTTTTACAGATAAGTAACTGTGAGCCACATTATGGAGTTCTGTAAGCCATACTTAGGGTATGATATTGCTCCTCAGGAATCATGCCTGGGTCCCCTCTAGACACCATTTAACAGGACTCTGCCAAAGTGGAGTCTGCCCCAGTCCAGCCCAGGTCTCTGTATCACCATGCAGACAGCACCCAAATCCAGTTTCAGAGGATCTGACCCCTGCTCCAATGGGAACTCCCTTGTGGGAGCCCCCCCACCCCCATAGGGCCCCAGGGAGTTCCTCCATGGACCAAAGGCCCTGCACCCCGCCTTCCAGTCAGAAGAGACTCTCAGCAGGTATGGAAGGGAGAAAGGTCTATTGGCTTTCAGGTTCACAACATAAGAAGGTCGGCTAGCAGATTAACTAGGGGTTACAGCAGCAAACCCCCAGGAGAAATGGGGCTATGCTCTGGGGAATCATTCCCCTTAATCCTCCTGCCATTGCTCTGCCCTTCTCTCCCCAGTTCATCGTCAGACCCCTTCCCGCGTCCTTCATTGTCTTCCCAGGCTAGGGGAACACCACCCTTTGGTCTTAACCGGCACAACCTGTATGACTGGTAGGAACGGGAGTGGGGTCTGGATAGCGTCAGCCCACGAGTCCATTCACAGTCGTCTTTGTGATAATTATACACCCATGTCCCATCAGCAAAAAAATATGAACAGAAAGCAAGAGAAACTGACGCACTGCCTACGACATCCTGAAACAGCCCAAGAGAGTTTCTCCACTTCATTGCATGGGGGAAATCCCAATTTTGGCAGACCAAATCAGGGTCACTCTACCTGCATGGAGGCTCGGGGTGAAGAGATGCTGCCTTTGGCTTTCCTGAAGAACACTGGCTTTGGTACAGTTGTTTTTTCAAATTTCACAAAGTCATTCCCTATCTTTGCCTTCTTTTTCTTTAATGGAGTGAGAGTGCCACCAACATCCTATAAGGAGAAAAATAAAACAAAAATCTACTCACAGTGTGAAAAGAGAGGCAGCTAACAGAAAAATAGATGGTGCAACAGTTAATGCTACTCATTTGCCAGTGGAGTCCATAATTAAACAATCATACGTGATCATAAATGAATGCTAGCTCACAAACACTTGTTAGTCTCCTGGATGACACTTGCCCCCATTACAAAAGTGTCTCAGGTTCAGTGCTGGAATAATAAACCCACTGCATGAAAAAAGGAGGTGCACCGACAGAGATTTGGGAACTGAAGGGAATGGCTGGGCAGACTGCCACTGAGCAACACAAAGAATGCTATCCTCTCCAGGGACTGAAAATGTTAACAATACTTCTCAGACCGAGGATCAGGAAAACTACCAGGAACCAAACCAAAGTTTCTTGCAGAGCACTTGGTACTACCTCATTGCCCTGTCCTCAAAGACCCAATGAGTAATCCAAGTTTAGATTACTAAAAAAGAAGGTAATCAGAGCTATTTTTTTCCACACAGTCTGAATCTCATGACCACCACGGGGATCAGAACTAATAAAATTATGCACTACTTTAAACAAAGCAGAAGTCTTAGCTTTTGAATTTCAGATGGCAAACTCTGAAGAAATTCTGAACATTTCTGGTTTTGCCTTTTTCTGTTCTTTTATGTTGCCTAAAGTTAGCTTTTTCCTCTTTCCCAAAGATTTTCATGCTTCGGAAACCAAGAATCAAAACATCTCCAATTCCCCTATATTGGGGGCAGGGCAATCCACAGTTCAGGACACAGCCTTACGGGACATCATTCTTCAAGTGTGGCTAAGCTTCTCCACCAAAGAGAGAAGCGAGAAGCTGATATTAGACAATTTAAAAAAAATCAAAGGGTTAAAAAAAGAGAAGTCTATCTTTATATATCATACATGAATAAAGTGGTACTTAAATCTGCACCAGAAACAGATTTAACAGAATACTATTAGCAAACTCGCCAATGGTATGAACAAGTGATTTGCAAATCATGAATGCGTTTCCAATGCTATCATGAGGCACTCATTCTCTGAACGCTATTAGATTACAAGACACAGCCCCTTTAAAAATAAATAAATAAAAAAATATCACAATATTTCATATAAAATGCTCTGGAAACTTGCTAACAGAATCATAACGTATAAATTATTAGTCTTTCATGGATTATACCATTAGGCTTTGTTATAAACAAACTTGTACTGGTTTAACTAAAGATGTGTTTTTAAACTTGTGCAATATGCTGCAAGTTTGTGCATATATAAGGCATACAAATTTCTTAGCAGCCTGGTTTTTAAGGCAGAGGAACAGAACAAAGCTTTTCTTCAAAGTTGCACGAATGTTTCCTGGGAGGTTTCCTCAGGAAAGACAAAATGAATGATGTGAGATAAAAGCCATATTTCTAAGAGCAAAACTGAGATGAAAATGTTTGGGCAATTCATCAGTAAGCAAAATGAAAATAAGTAGCTTGTAAACATTTACTAATTTTCCTTAAGGAAAACCAGAATATTGTAGGAAAAAATAGACACTACATTGCCTCAGTCCTGCCAAAGTCATAACTTGCAAAACACTTCTGGACCCTAAATGCTTTGTAAACTCAGACTGTCTCCACATGCCCTGAAGGGTGGGTGTATAGAACAAAAGTCAAAAAGACCGCAAGTTGTTGCAAGTTTTATCATCATCACTATATCAGAGATGCCCTTCTGGCCAAGAAGCTGAGCACAGTACAGAACACAATGCTTCCCCCCCCCCAGGATTTGGCACATTCATTCATACAAGTAGTAATGGAAGCACTGTGAGCATGAACATCACCACTTTACAACCTGATCCAAGATGTTCCTGGGTGGTGAAAGAGGGCAAGTGCACATATGGCCTCCCCCCCCATACTTCCTCAATTCCCAACTGATAGTGTTATACCTTGACAAGGAGAATTTAATGCATGTAAAAACTATCCTAAAGACTACTCAGCTCATGCCTGACACACACACACACGAATTAGAGCTCTCTGCTTACACTCTTTTTGCTTTTCTTGCATGCAGCCTCCAGAACTCCCTTCACTTCCACGGCATTTGTCACCTCCTTGATTTTCCTCTTCTTTCTCAGAGATGATAGTTTTTGGTTTGAGACCCTGACTCCTTCTAAACTGCCTGACTTCTGTTTTTTCTTCAATTTGACCTTTTGGAAGAGGGCAGATTCAGAGTCCCCTGCACCGGTAAGGCTACTTGGCAAGCTTTCCTGTTCTAACTGCACAGCAGCCTGCTGAGATAAGCCATTTCCATTGAGTAAGACAGTCCCCATTTTCTGTTTCTTTTTCACCATCTTGGTAGTAGTTACAGTGGCACAGTTGCTCCCATCCAGTAGGGCATTTGCATTACCTAGTCCATTTTGTGACACAGGTTTTACATGAACCTTATTCAGTTTTGTATTCTTTTTCTTGAGTCGTCTCCTTTTATTCTGCGTTACATCAGTCACAGCATCTTGTGTGCAGTTATCAGCATCTCCTCCACTGCTGGTTGCTCCAATTCCAGTATCAGCTTCCTCTTTGTCCATAGATTTTTTTTTCCTTTTTCTCTTATTATTTTCTTGTGCTCTGCCTTTGCTGGCTTCTTTGGGTCCACTTGCATCAAGTCCCCTCTCCTCACTTCTCCCATCTGTTATGCCAGAGTCTGCAATTTGACAGTCCCTCTTCTTCCATCTCTTCCTCTTCCTCTGGAGTCCTGATGCATCATCTTCCTCTGCACTTGATGCGTCTTTTCCATCCTTCTCTGCAAGAAGGCAAAAAAAAGGAACAGCAAAATTTAACCCAAATGTAAAATGAAAAGATGCTTGCAATAGTGGAGTTGCTTTCCTTACAATTTCTCTGCATCTACAGCCACTCAATCTATATAATTTTGTCCCAGTCTACTAATGCTTTGCTTGCCTTTTCTCTTGTTACTGCTGGGTTACTTGTAGTTGGCCATGAGTACTCCTACCTTGCATAATAATACTGTTATCCAATCAAGGTGCACTCTCTTGGAGGCTTTCTTGCTGATAAACCCATTAAAAGACAGTTCATGTGTCAGACTACTGTGGTAGATTTCCAGATAAGAACATTAAGCTTGTAGCCAGGTGAATACAAAACTTGCTGTTAGAAAAAGATGGAAAGCCTCTTAGATAATTTATCTCCATTCCACTCTGCTAGATACTGCCCTTCATTGCCAATGTTCTAATAGCATTCAAGGGGACAGATACAGTAAGTTCTTACTGTAGCAGTAAAGACCAATGGTTCTTGATCGGGCAAAGGCAGAGCACAGCTTATTGCATGAAATCCTAGTTACACTGAAGTCAATGGCAAATTTCATTGACATCAATGAAATCAGGATTTCAACCTCTACCTTTCATTGCAATGAGGCCTGGAAACTGATTGACTTAAAACAATTTCATCCTGTTATGTTGCTAAGCCCCACTGGATATGTCTGCACTGTACTTGGGAGCAAGCCCCCCTGGCCTGGATAGACAGATTTGTACTAGCAGAGCTTAAGCAAATGTGCTAAAAATGTTAGTGTGGACACTGAGGTTAAGGTGCTCAAGCCCTTTGGAACACTTAGGTTTAAGAGCTGGAGTCACAGCATCCATGCATCTATTTTTAACGTACTAGTTTGATCCCTGCAAGCCTGAATCTGTCTACTCAGACTGGGTAGCTCACTCACAGCTACAGTGCAGATTTACCTAAGGACTCAAAAGGGTAGTCTCTCTCTCTCTCTTTGCCTTGCTCCTACCTTTCTCTTTTTCCAGCTTGGCTTTCTCCAAAGGTTTGACAACTTTTCTCTTTCGCCTGCCCCTGCTAAATGTATCATCATCCTCATCTGTAGAAACATCTTCAGGGAAATTATCTTGTGGGAAGATTCCTGTTGAGCAAAACGTTCAGTGAGACTTCTGAAACCCCCCTCCTCACTCCCCAATGGTTGCTCTGTTTCCATTTTGCATAAGGGACACTGATCCTCCATTCCACTTGCTATCAGCACATTTAAAGCACTGCAATAAATGTGCATGAAAGTGGGCAGTTTCTTCCTTATTCTAAATCAAACTAATCATGACCTAGATAAATTGGAACAGTGGGCCAAAAGAAATCTTATGAGGTTCAATAAGGACAAGTGTAAAATCCTGCACGTGGGACAAAAAAAACCCCACGCACTGCTACAGGCCGGGAAACATTCAGCTAAGTAGCAGCAGTGTAGAAAAGGACCTGGGGGTCATGGTGGATGGGAAGCTAGATATGAGTCAGCAGTGTGCTCTTGCTGCCAAAAAGGCCAATGGCATACTGGGCTGCATCAAAAGAAGTATTACCAGCAGATCAAGGCATGTGATCCTTCCCCTCTATTCTGCACTGGTGAGGCCACATCTAGAATACTGTGTTCAGTTTTGGGCTCCCCACTACAAAAAGGACAGGGACATGCTAGAGAGAGTCCAGCGGAGGGCAACCAAAATGATTAAAGGGCTGGAGCACAAGCCCTATGAGGAAAGACTGAAAGCATTAGGCTTATTTAGTCTGCAGAAGAGAAGATTGAGGGGGGATTTGATAGCAACCTTCAACTATTTGAAGGGATGCTCTAAGGAAGATGGAGCTTGACTGTTCTCGGTAATAACAGAGGACAGAACGAGGAGCAATAGTCTCAAGTTGCGGTTAGGGAGGTTGAGGCTGAATATTAGAAAAAACTTTTTTACTAGGAGAGTGGTGAAGCCGTGGAATGAGCTGCAGAGGGAGGTGGTGAAATCTCCATCTTTGGAGGCGTTTAAGGCCCGGCTGGACAAAACCATGACTGGGATGTTTAGTGGGAGAGGTCCTGCCTCTGGCAGAGGGTTTGACTAGATGACCTATGAGGTCCCTTCCAACCCTATGATTCTATGTTTCTCCCTTAAGAAGCAAAGAATCAGATTAAGTATGCTGACAAGTTCCAGAGGTGTTGCCATGTTAGTTTATTTCAGAAAAACAGAAAAGGAGTCCTGTGGCACTTTTAAAGACTAACAAATTTATTTATCGCATAAGCTTTCATGGGCACAATCCCACTTCATCAGTTGCATGAAATGGAGAATACATATTTACAGCTAACATGCTATATTTTCCATTTTATGCATCTATTGAAGTGGGATTGTGCCCACAAAAGTTCAGGTGACGAATAAAATTTTTAGTCTTTAAAACTGCCACAAGACTCATTTGTTTTGAATCAATAAGCAAGACTCTCAGTTTATAAAATTACAGTGCTACCCAAGTTGCAAAACCTTAGATAAACAGGGTCCTGATCACCTGTGTGAAACTGAGCAAGTTGTGCTTTTTTTCCATGAGGAAGCATATCACACAAATACCCTTTGAAACTAATATTCTTCAAACAAAAGTAAATACAGCGAAGAAATAACATTCACTGCAGATCTACTGAAAACAGGACGAATCCGTTAACAGACCAAATGTAACACACACCCCCCCTGCCCCCCCAGTCTCACCTTCTGCTAGGTCCTGGAACCTGAAAAAGTTAAAAAAAAAAACAAAAACAAAAACACAAAGCTTTATTGTTACTGTAATATTTGACTGAAATGTCCCCAAGTTACTGCATTTATGATGCCCACTTCTGAGGAAGCATAGTGTATGAAAGGGCTACAAAACACCAATTCTCCAAGAGGTCTGCCGCAGTGCACCAGTAACCCAAAGTCAAACTACTGCAGAAGTCTTGGTGAGAGTGTGACTTAACACTTCTCCCCACTCTGTGGTTTGAGCACAGTACTGTTCAAAACGCTACATGATTTAAGAGTGTGTAGAGTAATCTGCCAAGTAAAAGTGTGAAGCCTGGTCATTTGAAATACTTAGAACTAGGCAAGACAAAGCCTTAACAATGCAGTGAAGGGAACAATCCTAGACTGGTAAGAAGTACTGAAGACAACTCAAAAGCTCTAGTGTTTAGGAATCTATGGGAAACCAAACCAAACCAAACCAAACAAAAAAGCAAAACTAAAATCCTGCCTCAAACCCGTGCATATACCCATGTCTGATGGAGATCTTATATTGATACATACATTAAATGCCATAAGCTACATCCCCTTTCTAAGATATCTGATCCAAACAGAAATGTAATGGACAGCAAATTCACTGCAGAGGCACTTTAAATGAAAGGGTAGAAATTTCTTGATGTGAACAGTAGCAGCAGAAGGGGTTGGAAAATCAAGACTTCAGGTAAGCTTAGACCATGGGTCAACAACCCAAAAGATAAGAAGGGCTATTTTAAAAAATTCCATCAATAGCCAAGTGCAACGAGTATAGCCTTCAGTTGTGGGAGCTGGGCCAGGGAAATACCTGCTAGGTCCCCTGGTGGGGGAGGGAGGCAGGTGCAAGATGCCCACAGCATCTCCCGCTGGTGGTGGGGAGCCTGGAACCTGGTGCAGACTGCCCACAGGGACCCCCACTGGCACGGGGACCTGGGTGGCCTGCCCACAGGGTCCCCCAGTGGTGGTAGGGGGCCCAGAGTTCAGAGCTCCAAGGGGGGCAGTTAAAGCCACGTGCGGCTCCATAGCCCCAGATTGCAGACCCCTGACTTAGACAAAACAGCATCATCACAGAGAGCTTTGTTTCAAGAGAACTCACTTTTTGACCAATTTATACAGACGTTTTCTGTTAAAGGCAGGTGTATTTTTTCTGCTGGCCAATTCAAAGAGTCTGTCAGCAACAGCTTTATAGTTAAACTGTCAAAAGAAAGTAAGTACAATATAACATCTTTGCTAAGCTATCATGCTAAACAGCAAAGTATAGCTGATGATGTAAATACTTCAGGCAGCATCTGTTTCTTACTACTTCAGATTCCTTTTTACACTTGTTCTCTGCCAAGATTCACACCACTAAATGCTCACTGCCTTTATGGATGGCTTCTTGGTCTGAATACATAACAATGGGAGAGACAAGGTGGGTGAGAGAGTGGCTTCCACTGGTTGAAGAGACAACCTGACTTTGCAGCTCAAATGCTTGTCTCTTCCACGAAGTGAAGCTGGTCTAATTAAAGACATACTTTACCCACCTGGTCTCTCTTGTACCCTCAGATAAACAACACTACATGACAATGGAGCATTCAAATATTTTTTCAGAACACTTCTAACCTGAGCTCTTTGTCACAAGAAAAAATATCAAACAAATTAATTTATTTTTAAAAAACCCATCAGTTCAGTTCCCAGATTTAAAATGTGCAATATACTGGTTCCTGCTTGAGAGCCAGGGCCCAACAAATGAAACGTCTCCCTACTGCAGCGCAATCCTGGATCCCTGCAGTTCATTCCAAGGAGTTCAGAACACCTGGCACACCGGTCAGTGCCTAGCCCCAACCCCTGTGCACCCTGCTCCTCCAATCACACCTGCTCACAACAACAGTAAAGGGGTCCATTCACTCCTTGGGCAGACAGAACACATTTTGGCTTTCACAGCTTTTTTGGTACCTCTTGTTGTGGAAGAGGGAAGAAGAGAGAAGAAACAGAATATGGCAGATGTACTTCTGTTTCATCACATGTTCTGTAACCTCCTCATGAGGAACGTTATCACTATGATGCTCAGATAAAGACATTTAGGATATGTATAAACTGCAATTAAAAACCTGCAGCTGGCCCGTTTCAGCTGATTCGGGGTTGGTCTACACTGGTGCAGTGGTTGCCAGGCAAACTACCTAATGTAGCTTGTGTATCTCCCATGGACATTCCACAGCATCTCTACAATGCTGCGTTGATGGGAGATTGTCTCCCACTGATGCAGACTTACTCCTTTTGGGGAGGTGAGCTAATGGCGTCAACTGGAGAGCCCATTTCCCACTGATTTGGCAGTCATCACAACCTGCTCAATCAACAGCAGTGCAGACAAGCCCTCAGGCGGTGGCGCTGCATAACTGAGGTATGGATGTTCCGTCTCAGGCCATGTCCCATGGTCTGGGACGCCCACCTTGCAGGGTCCTAGATCCCAGGCTCCGGCCTGAGCCCAGAACTCTGTGCCAAAATTAAACACCACCACAGCTTGGGTCAGTTGCCCTGGGCCAGCTGGTGAGTTTTTAATTGCAATGCAGATGTACTCCAACATGTTTATCTTATGATATCACTGGTGATGTCTCCACTATCCACTAAGTGACAAATAATAAAGAAAGCCTAGGATTATTGATAGAGATCTGTCACATTAACAGGAAGCAAGTCAGATACAAACCTGGAGAACAGGCCCAATGTTTTCATCAGTGTTTTCAGGTAGGTCCTCTTGTTCTTCAATGCCCAGTATAGAAGTTCTTGATAACTGCTTGTCTGTTATTACCAGAAAGAGATTTTAAAGCCCAGTTCAAAATAATGAGGAAACTCCTGTCCAGCAGAGCAGAATAAAAGGAGTGCCTGAGCTATAAGATGCTCTCTCTGCAGGGAAATGGGAAGCAATCATCATCTAGCATACAAGCATAAGGCTAAGAATCAGGCAGCTTGGATATTTTTCCTTGGTCTAGCACTGACATGCTGTTTTACCTTCAGAAACTAACAGAGATGCTCTACTTCTCAATTTCTTGTTCTTTACATGGAAATGATATATACTCATTCATAGTACTTTAGCTCTATAGATGAAAAACATTATACAATTGAGAACATTAGTATTATTTCTGGGTCTTTGAAATGACTGTCCATATAGTAGACGAAATAGCATGCAGCAATTCCCTCCCAAAGCAATGTGACAAAATACTAGTATAAGGACAGTCCTAGGTTATCTATGGCTGTTGCTGAAAGCAGGCTGGGGAATGATGCTGTCTGGTATATAAAGGGAGCATTATGATTTTTGTAACTTACTGTAATCTATGGCAACTTTGTTTACTAGAATCTATCACCTGAAGAAAACAGAAGCAGATCTGTTGTTCTTGTATCTATCTGAGAGCCTTTTAAGATGTAGGATACATTTTTTGATCCTGTCAGTGATTACTGTGTTTAAAGTCTGGATTAATTTTCATCACTTCTTCCTCACCTTTGGTCATTAACAGCTCCTTGTTTTCAGCTTCATCTTCCTCAGACAACTCACCATCATCACAGCTTGTCTTCAGTTCTTTCATCAGATCTTCAATGGCAAAAGGGGACTGATCCACAATGGCTTCAAAGATGCCCCGGGCTACTGCATGAAGCAGGTGACGACTGAATTATATAAAGAAAGATGAGAATGGGAAGGAACACACAACACATTAGAAGCCCACTTTCCTTCCATTTGCATTTAAAATGCTTTGAAGACTATTAGAGGGAGAGGGACAGACCTAGGGGAAAAAAATTAACCATTACACGTCGCTTAACTCCAAAAAGATTATCTGGTTCAGTATTTGGTTCTTCCAATGTTATAGCTTTTAGATTTTGCTGGGTTTATTAATATTTTATATTACAATAGTATCAGATCAGACTAAGGATTCTGTTGTATCAGGTACTCTACAAACACAGGTGCAGATGATTTCTATATTTACATATCCACTTCACTAACAGTTTTGAGGAACATAAAGGTGACTTAAGATAGTCACAAATGTCTGTCTTTGCAGTTGTTTGCAATGCCCTTCTTTCTCATGACCTGAACTTTGTTAAGTCTTGCTTTCCTTCCGTCTATTTGTTCATTATCCTTTTAAGTGGCATTTCAAGAACCTACTAGAACTAGAGCTTAGCCTAAACAAATAAATAACTTGGAAAATCCACTATTCATCCATCAAACTTACTCCTTAGATTTGGCAGCAATTTTGCAGAAGGGTTCAATAAACTTGAGATTCTGGTCTGCTGTGAGCTGTGAGATGAGAAGAGAAAGACTCAGTACAGCAGAACAAGCAAGCTAAGTAACTCAGTTGTACGATGTGAGGTAGATCTTTATAAAAGAGGTTACAAAAACACCTTTTATCCTGTTTTCTCCCACTACCTCTGACAAGAATTACACTTTACCACCACCACTGAGATATCTGACAGAAGCACTAAAGGAATAGAGTGCTTTGTGCACATTGATTTATTAAGCCTCACAATATGTCCTGGATCCTCAATTCACAGATGGGTGAAATGAAGCCAAGGAAAGTGACTCAGCCCAAGATCACTTAATCTTGGGTGTCTTCTGACTTGCAGTCCTTAACCTAAAGGCCATCAAACACAATAATATGGAACAGTAAGACTGGATTTCTTTGTTAACTAAACATATGAATATAGGCTGAGACTTTCAAAGCCATCTAGAGGATTTACACACATCTTTCATCACAATAATCTAAACCTCTTAGACTGTTTTGAAAGCCTTAGTCATAAGCCTTATTGACCCTATGGAAGTCTGGGACTGAAGGAACTGCTTCTGAATGAGGGCCCTGACTGTAGCACTTTCCTCAGCTACAGCCTCTCCTCCCATTCTGCCTAGACCTGCCAACAGAACTGCTTGCCAAGGCACCCTCTGCATTTCCTTATCTCCTCTTTAGAAAGCATTGCTACAAAATTCTTAATGGGCACATCTTCTCTGTTAAAAAATTGTAACCAATAGGTTATCTGCCAGCAGCTCCATATACGGATTTGCAAAGTGAAGGATAAGAATTAATATATAGGGCTACAGACACTGCTCCCCAGGAAGCTCTGAAGAGCATAACTGTGGGGAGGGATTTCACCCAACAGTGAACTGGTCAGCAAAATTTCAATTCCAGCAGCAGTATTCCACAGCAGCTGCTGTAGAATCAGACTAAGTTGCTGCAAAATTCTGCTGCTTTGTTATAATCAATAAGAACAAATTCCCCTAAGCAAAACAGCAGACAGTCTTTGCTAAAAGAGGTAACAAGCAAATTAAATTAAGATATTGCGGATACCTAGCAAGTTGTATAAACTTGTATATTTTGATAGATCGTATCAAAGAACATTCCTAATCCAAGTCATTGACGACAGTTTTAAAATGAGATGTTTGAACCTTTAACACATGTGGTTAAAGGGTCAAGTATGGGCACAAAAGTGAATTCTTATAAAAGAAAAGTGATGACAATTTTTGGGTTTTCTTTTTCTTGAAAGGAAAAAAAGGGAAGGACTATCAGAATCAAAAACAGATTCCCTCATAATATCTCCAACCTAAAACTGGGGCATTTGTAATAGATTGCAAGAATTGGAAAGTGACCATTTTACATTCCTTGCCCAAGCTGAGAGAAATGCAGAATGCAGCAGCATGAACGATAAGTAAACAGGATTTGTGAAATTTCTTCAGTGTTAATATGAGCTATACTTTAAAAGAATTAATATAAATGAACTAGGAATTTAAAAAACTGCTAACAAAAGATAGTTGTATAATATAGCAATAGTTAAACACAGAGGAGTACAACAAGTATTTTTTACCTCCTTGGCTCCAGCTTTAGCCAGTTCTTCCAAATAGATGTCAATAAAATGGAATTTTACCCCATTGGGAGCATTACTCTCTGGGTGCATAACTTCCTTCATTAACAGATGCAGAAATGGTTCGATCAAACTGGGGAGAGGGGGGGGAAAAAAGGGCAGCTAGCAGGATATATACATTCAAATACCTGGATTTAGTTTAACCTAAAAACAGTGTCCAGTCATGTTTATATTTTCAACAACTGCTAAAAGATGGCTTTTTGAAACTTGTCAGAAATGCAGAAAATATTCAGAGTCTGGGGTGGTTTGTATGAAGCAGACTCAGAGTAGTATCTCCTGTTTATTACATGTGACCTAAATCTGAGTTTTGCATTAGCAAAGAGAAGATATAAGGTTCTATCTTATCATGCTCATGCTCTTTATAGAACCTCTACAACCTACAGCCTCTCTGTAACCTCTGTAGCAAGGTTAGCGTTCATGTTATTGGCATGTTCGGATGCTACTCAAAGTTAAAGGTACATGGCAGGGATGGTGTGTATCTTTTGTATTTTCAGAGGCTTAAAGTGCACTTGACATTCTGGAGGGGCATGAGGCACCACTGGGCAACCTTACCTCTTCTCTGACTAATAACTAAAAGAGCTAGTTTTGAAAGTCAACCCCACGCTAATAGCAGGCCAATTAGCAGACTGAAGTAAGAAGTCCAGACACAATATGGAAGTTAGAACCATCATGCCTGCTGAAAATGCACAAAACCATTCAGAAGAAACAGGAGAGAGACTAGATGGAAAAGTCAGCTTACAGTGAAAGACTGCTATAAGCAGTTTTATCAAGAAATTGTCACTCACAGACAAGGCAGATTAAATTCCTAAAACACGGTTAAAAAGACTGCCTTTTTCTGGATTTTCTGTACTGTGACCCCATTATCCATCATGCATATTTCTAAAACTCCACTGTCAATTCTCCCACTTGTAATGCCAAAAAAAGTTTGGCACCATTACTAAAAGCCCCTATAATCAATTTGTACACTGATACCCTTATAGTTTTTCACAAATGCTTTATTGGGGAATGATTGTTTAGACTAACTGCTTCGGCAAACTCAAGATTTAACAACTACTATCTAACAGATGTTTAACTTACTGCAAAGACTTTATGTCTAAATTAGATAGTGCAAATGATGTGATAGACAAAAGTCAAACAGAACAACGAAAGCCAATGACTAAAAGTCATCTAGAGAGAAAGGAAGAATATTAAATATTTATGATATGGACAAACCGTGTCACTTCTTTATTGTACAATTACATCTAGCAGTTTGTTTACCTTTCATCCCATCCATTTCTTTTCAGGACCTCAAAGGACTGCCTCAAAACCATGCGGATTAGCTGTAAAGCAAAAGATTTGTTATACGATGACACTACAGTTTTCTAATTGCATGAGAGTCAATAAAATAGGAACTCTGACAGTTACATGGGCAGACTCTTCAGCTGAGCTTTTCCTGGTCCAGAAAAGTTCACTGGAAATATATTTCTTCCACGAATACACAAAAAGTCTTTCCACCACAGGGAGAAGTGGTATAGGCAGAACATGGCTTGAAGATGGAACAGCTTTACTATTTGCTGTTGTTATAACCCAAGCCAAAAAAAATACATTGACTACCATTCCCTCACCTCACCATTCCACCTCCCCTCCAAATCCTCCAAAGCAGTTAACATTCGTTCTCCCCACCCTACCTTTTACAAAATTCTCAATATAATAAATTCAAACCACATGGATAATGTTAACAATTTCATACTATTATTAGTTTGCCCTGTCATATAATGATTTAATTAATAGACAGAAACACTATATATGTAACAGCCATTTTATATTAACCTCTATGGGCCTTATATTTTTGATGTTCTCAGTTGGAAGAAGTTAACTTCTCAACCATAACACTGCAGTAATGCAAGTTTTTGCATTTAGCATCCTTTTTTTTTTTTTAAAGAAAAATAAAAATTGTAGATTAAAACATTAATCTGATTTTACCGTATATCTTCATTCATAGGTATTTTATGCTTAGAATATCCCTTTAAAATTAGCTTATATCACTGGAATATTTAATTTTAACATAGTATTTCCAATACTTAGTTAGACTTGCCAAAGTTTCCTATAACAAAGAGTAATTTTTGTTGTTGTTGTTCTTAAATGGCACCTTCCAGAAAAAGTAGTAGTCTTACTTTTATTTAAATATTAATTATGATGTGGTATCCATTAACATGACATCCGGACATCATTACAAACACTCATGTATGTCCTTTATTTGCAGGAGTAGTGCCACTGAAGTCAATGAAGAAAACCCAGCTGGTGTGCAAAGCTAAGCAAATATACAAGCATGGGCAGGAACAGACCCATAAAAATAATGTAATGACTTCTAGACCTGTTATGGCAGCTAATTAGAGGCCCATAAACAAATACATTTTGCATCCTCTGCCCTGAAACTAGCCAAAATCCCTTTTGTTACAAATTATGCGAACACTTATGAAGAGATAGCAGCTCTCCAGTAAAGAATCATCACCATGCTTTGTCCACAAAAAATAATACACCAACCCACCCCTCCACCCCAACTCACCAAAACACAAACCAAAAACAATAAAGCCAAAAAAACAAAAACACCCCCCCCAACAAAACACAAAGGCCACCCTAAAAAAAGTTAATACTACCATGTAGTATTTATCAAGGCGTAGTCTGTCTATCCCATTCCATTCACGGTTCATGGTTTGCCAAAAGGTTTGAATGAACAGGTGTTCTGCAACAGAACAAGAACAGTTAATCCACATGTTCAATACCAATGTTATTTTATGTTACGGAAAGCAACCTACAGAGAAAAAACAAACAAGGAGTCTAGTGACACTTTTAAAGACTATATGATTTGTTTTATTGCATGAGCTTTTGTGGGAGAAAATCCTAGCCTACAAAGATCACTTTTCCAACCTAATATTTGTTTCATGCTTCTCCACACACTGATCCAGCAGTTTTGACAGTAACCTGGAAATACACACACTAGAATGTCATGAGGATAGTCACCATACAGACTGCTAGATGCTCAGATATTATAGTAACAGGGAGCAGACAAGTACTTCGTATAGACGGGTGTGGCAAATGGTTACAATGACCGGTGATCTTTGTAAAATATTAAATGAAAAATGCACATCTAAAAGAAGAAGAACAAAGTATTGATTTTGCACTAAACTGTATCCATATCCATTTAGGCCCTTATTTAGCAGAGCAGTTAGACACATTCTTAATGCTGAACCAGGGGCTTACAGCTCAAAGTCCATGGTTTTTCTTATTCTTTAAATTAAGGTGAAGAACAACAGACATAAAAACGAATCAGCAGCTGAAGGAAAGTGAAGCAGAGAAGCTATCTTAAGGGTATTCCTACCCATCACTGTGATAGGCACACTTTTCATGTCAAGTTGGTAGCTAACACACATTTACCACATCACAAACAAACTTTATCAAGACAAGTTCACATATAAATAAGAACTGACCGGATTCTGCAATGTGACAGACTTGCATCATACATTGCAACCCCAGACAAATCCTGGATGACAGCTGGGGGTGGGACCTGCCTCTCTGTTCTGGACTCTGTGACAACTGGCTAAAAGTCCCAAAATACAAAAGCACTTTTGAGGAAAAATGAGAGAAAACAAAATGCTGCAGTAAACTTACGAGACTCCATATTCTGAATGACATGGATAAGCTGAGAGATATTGCTTGCTAGTTCCTCCTTAAAAATATAAAATAAAATCAAGTTAGCACTTCATTTCAGGGCTTTGCCTCTTTCCCATCTGTGGCTAAATAAGACTGGTTAATTTAAACTTTCAAATGAACTTTATGCTAAAACCTGTCTGAAACAGCAGTCAGTGGACACAAGAGCCCATGCTTCCACGTGTAGACTCACACATAGGTATGGATATAACAAAGCATGCCCAGAACATGGAAGTATTCTTTTAACTGCCATGGCCATGCTGCGGCTGCACTTCCATTAGGATGGATCAGACATAAGAGAAGACTCAAGGATACCAACGATCTGTTCCCCTTGACAGGTCTACAAAAGAACTGCCTTCTAGCAGCAGACACTAGCTTATCAGAGAAATAAATGCACACATCTGAGTTTTCAAGTCTGTATAAAACCTTATAAGCACTGATGGTACATAGCCCTAAGTTATATGCACACTCTGTATTCTTTACAAAATGAATATTGGCTGTGCAAATGGAAGTTTAAACAGCTGCAAGGCATGAACTTACTATGATTTGGAATGATTCTAAATCAGGAACTGATATTTACACTTGCATGGTGCTGAGCACAAAATGGTACTTGAAATAACAAAAGAATCTGCAGACAATCTAAGGGAAGAAAGCTGGTACTGGATAGAGTACCACACAACCCACCTGGAACCGAAGGTAAAGGAAAGAGTTACCCAAACTCCCCAACCAAAGTTGTTGAACTAAAAAATAAGATTTTGACAACTAGGACTACACAATGGATTGGCTTCAGAAACTTGAGAGGACAATGACGGAAGGTATCACCAAAGGTCAGTTACCTCAATAGAACTGCACATCGACAAGTTCCAAAACGGGTAGTCATGTTGGTCTAGTTCAGCAAAAACAAACAAGGAGTTCTATGGCACTTTTGAAGACTAACAAATTTATTTATCACACAGGTTTTAGTGGGAGAGAAAACACACTTCGTCAGATGCTTGAAGATGGGGAATTTATAGAATGGGAGGAAAATAAATGCAGGGAAGTATAGGTCATAGGATCAGGTCACACTGTTACAGCAAATCAAAGCAGTTGTAAAGATTCAAACACTGAGAAACAGCATATAGAGCCAGGTGAGGTTAAATCATCTGTTGTAATAAGAAAACAATCCATAGTCCCTATTTACCCCCCCAAGGCAATGGTGACAAATCTACATATGAATGCTAGTTCTGCCGTTTCTCTTCCAAGCTTCGATTCATTATCCATTCCTACAACCCTCAGGTCAGATCTCTACAGCACATCAAGGATCTACAGCCTATTCTACAAGATGATCCCTTACTCTCTCAAGCCTTGGGAGACAGACCTCTCCTCACTTACAGACAGCCCCCCAACCTTAAGCAGATACTTGCCAGCAACTAGAGACCTAACAACAGAAACATAAAAGCACACATATATCTCTGCAACAAACCACATTCCCAACTTTGCCCACGTCTCTGCACAAAAGACACTACAGGACCTAATAAAACCACCTGTTTCATTAAAGGGCTCATTCACCTGCTCATCCATCATGTGCCAGAAATGCCCCCACCCCATGTACTGGACAAAAAGGATAGTCTCTGCAAAAAAGAACAAATTGACACAAAGCTGACATAAGAATTAACACTCAAAAACCAATAGGGGAACACTTCAATGTCCCTCCTTACCCCATTGATGATTTGTTAACAGCTGTGCTCAAACACATGGATAACAAACCAAAGCTTCAAACAGAAACTGCAGAATTGGAATACATATGTAGATTTGACACCGCTGCCTTCCAGTTAAATGGGGATGTGACCTGGGACAACCTCCTGAATGTGCAAAAACCAGGGCAAGCTGCAAAACCAGGGGCCAAACCCCCCAAACCAATGGTGGGTGGTACCTAAACCAGTCTCCCAGTCTGTAACAAAACATGCTTCTGATTCCCCACACCAGCCATCACAAAGCGTAATAAAATAGAAACAGCCCCCTTTATTGCACGTCACCTCCTCCAGTCCCCACCTAGCCACTGGGTCTCTTAAAGAAATAGGTTCTCCTGACCCCAAAAGGGTCAGCCACATCACCCAGGGCAATATAGACTTGGATCTTACCCAAAATGCTACGCTGTCAGCCATTCTTTTAGTAACTTCAACTAAAGGTTTAATATAAAAAGAAACAAAACAAAATGAGCGATATTAAAGGGTCAAAATGAATCATATACATACAAATGATTTCGATTCTATAGAAAGCAAGTCCTTGAAGACTTTGGAGTTTGCAGGCTAGTCCAATTCCTCTCGTATACACCCAGCTCCTGGGTGGGTCTCAGTCCTTTGTCCAATTGCAGAAGAATAGTTCCAGAGGTGGGTGTTGGTTGCAGACTGAAGACAAGAGAAAATGGAGCTGGGACCACTGCCTTTTATCATCTCTGGCCTTCCCCATGTTGTGTGGAGTTTTTTTGCAGGTCAAAATGGAGTCACATGGACAAGTCCTAGTGTCTTAACAGGTTTCTCCTTGAGCTCACTGTAGCTGGGAGCTTCCATAATGGGCCATTAAGGAGACAATGGTTTTTGCAGACATCCAGTTTGAGTGTGTCCTGGAATCCAGTAATTTCAAACACAAATAGAACAAACCTACTTCTAACTTTGAATACAGATATGACACCTACATATAAACCATATAATCATTCTTAGCAGATTACAGCCTTTCTATTGGTACCAAACATGGCATATAACATGAAAGGCAGGCTTAGGAGCTGTGCCTAACACCTCCTGAGGGCCAGTATCTAATCTGCATGGGTTTTGTGTTTGCATAAGCACAAAGAACACATCAGCATATTCAACCTATGGGCGCAGAGCAATATGGGTAATGGTATTTGAATTTATCTGATCACAAATCCATCAATATCTGTAATTCTACTGAAGGGAAATATGAAATACTGTCTTTTTATGAATTGGTACTCTCTGTTTGTTTCAAATCTGTCTGGGTTAGTTAAAGGGTAAAAGCCACCCTTAATTAAAAAAGATTTGTAAGACAGACTGCTGCATGTTTCAGCAAGAAAGAAGTTGAAAGATAGGGGTGCGGGTTTGAGGCTAATTCTGCCTCTCCTCCTATTGCTTCCCCATCTAACGATAGCTCTGGCTAGGCTTCTTCTGAGGCCGCTGTCATTCAAATAGGAGGCAGCTGTTTGCAGCTACTTAAAGTCAAGAGCTGTCATTACAAGACAGAGAAGTAAACTCTCTCTGCTAACATCACTAGAGATGGAGAAAATCCGCTCTCTGAACTGGGCAGCAGCAGATAGTGAGAGTAGCCAGCGGTAAGCTGGGCTGTGTGAGTGACTGGTGGGCAGAGCCGGCGGACAATGAGAGCGGCCAGCAGCAAGCTGGACGGTGTGAGTAACCAGAGAACGGAGCTGGTGGACAGCAGGCGGAGCCAGCGGAGAGTGAGAGTGGCCAGCAGCAAGCTGGGTGGCGTGAGTGACCAGTGGGCGGAGCCGGCGGATGGAGCCAAGGGCTGGTGCTATTGGGTAGAGTGAGTGGCCAATAGATGGTGCCAGGTGACAGTTGGCATGAAAGACACTCCCTACATACCCTAGGGTTGGTTGAAGCCTAGTTAGCAGATTCCCCAGATCAGTGCCAGTTTTGCCATTAAGTCTTGTATGTTCTGTTATGCGGTGTGGGTTGTTGAGAACTTTGCTAGATTTGCTAGATCAGCACTGATTTTTGTTATTTGGCCTTTTACACTCTGTTTTATTACTATTAAAAATTCAGTTTACTATACTCAGACTCGTGCTTGCAAGTGGGGAAGCCCTACCCCTTTTGGGTGCCCAGGGAACAGTGCAGGATTTCCTAGAAATCTGGGTGGGGGTCGAGCCAGTTGGTGGTGCTACATTATTGGGAAACTTCTAGATACAGAACCCGGCCCTTGTTTTGCCAGCCTGCCCTGGCAGATGGGTTACACACATATGGATTATTGCAAATACAAAATATTAATATGAAAGAATCATAAACAATCCCCTAAACCCAGACAGCATCACAAGGGACTATGGATTTTTTTCTTCATTACAACAGGTGATTTGACCTCACCTCCCTCTATGTGTTCTTCCCCAGTGTTTGAATCTAAACCACTGTTTTGCTTTGCTGTAAAAGTCTGACCTGATCCTATGACTTATACCTCCCTGCATTTATTTTCCTCCTATTTTGTAAATTCTGCATCTACAAGCCTCTGACGAAGTGGGATTTTCTTCCACAAAAGCTCATGTGCTAAATAAATTTGTTAGTCTTTAAAAGTGCCACAGGACTCCTTGTTTGATTTCCTCAACAGAATTATAAACCTGAATTTCCTCCATAGCCAAAACTACCTTACAGAGATTGAGAGTGAGAAAGAGAGAATGAGCACAAACGATGAGGGACTTATGTCAGAGTCTTCCAAAATGCTAAATGTGGATGGCAGGCTGTAAAGCTCCCTCTTCCCCCTAGACAGAAACTATAACAATACAGACTCAAAAAGCTTTGCAGGAACAGAAATAAAGAATGCCTGAATCCTTCATAACAAAGAAAAGGGTTTTCCTATGTAGACTGATAAGAAGGGAAAAAAGCAAGCAAAACTTTCAAGATGGGTTAACTAAGAGGCCAGGATATGCTGTAGTTAAAAGATGTCCGTTTTGATTACAAAGGTGACTGTGGTAAGACGTACTCAAAACCAACAAATTTCAGGAAGTACATATACATAATAAAATTATTCGAAGGAAAAGCGTTTCCATTTCTCTGGAATAAGCATCTGAAAACTCCAAATGCATTCACACTTCCATTGAAATAAATCTACAGGTGCCTCATTTTAGTGAATGATTGGCAATTACAATTAACATTCCCATATGGACTTTAGTCCAACTTATCTTTGTGAATCAAATGTGGTAATAGTGGGAGTTCTAATTGTTACCAAAAATAAAAGGGGACTACATCTTCATATTGTGTTCTAGACGGATACCTGTTATCAACATAAAAAACAGTAGATGACATACCTGTAGCAGAGGTTTATCCTGCATCCACATACAGTAAAAGAGTCCTTTCCATATTTTTAAAAATTCTTCTTGGCTGAAGCCACCTAGATGTTAAATAAAATAAAATTAAAATAAAATTACGCATCTGGAAAAAAGCCACTTTCCCCAGAAGCTTAAAAACACATTTCTCATTTTCACCTTCTCCCTTTTCACCCTTAAAATTACATTCTTTCCCTTCAGGCAAACCATTCTTTCCCTATTTTGAATGGAGCTGATGCTAAATACGACTATTTTGCTAATGAAAATATTTGGCAAATGCAGTGATATACTGCCTTTAAGTCTGCAACTCATCTCCTTTAAAACATACAGTACAGTAACAAGGATTTCAAAGAAGTCACAGATGAGAACAACCTGTTAGGGCATTCTGAGCCATCCCCTTGCTAACTCAGCATTTTTTGACATGGTAGATTCTCTTTTAATGCCAAGTCCCAGTGTTATTTTTAATGAGAGCATCGTATTTAATTATGATTGGAAAGGATACGGAGGGAAGAAGAAAGGCCAAGTACAAACCAGGGAGAATAAGTAACTGTCATGGCGCTCAAACACAAATTCCTAAACTGTACATTCAAAATGGCTCTGTGTTTTGGAGTCTTCTTTTAAAATGTGACTCAATTATCATTGATCAGCAGCTGGGGGGGAGGGGGGGACAATGTGACTGAGCTGCATTTAATGCTTCTGACCATGACTCCCTTCTAAATAAAGTCCTTTACACTGTACTGAGAGCTGACTCATTACCTTTAGAAACTGTATGCATGGCACTCAAAATGTTATCCTTACACTAGAACAAAGTGTATTTTTTCCTGAACTTGACCAGCTCCCCTTTTTTTCTGGTTTCAGACACACTTTGCACTGAGTTTTTTTAACTTGGTACACTGAAGTAGCTTTCCTTCCTGTTTAGGCATCTACTCCATAAACAAGGACTGTTCCTCTAGTTATCAGCAAAGTATGCATATTCCCTTTTTTTATTACATCAAATTGCACAAACAAGTATAATGAAAATATTTTAGTCATGAATTAAACTTGAGGTACCTTACTGCCTCTTTAGCCCAACTCCTCAGCATCCTTCTAATAGTACTAAAAATTCAACAGTTTCATTTTAACAAGGAGTCTGGTGACTTTTAAAGACTAAAAAAATAATTTGTTGCATAGGCTTTCATGGGTAGAATCACACTTCATCAGATTTTGTGGTGTGGGTTTATACTAAATTAGAAGTTATCGCACGTGGACTTCTGGAAAGAAAAGCAACTTATAAGTATCAGTGGAGCCAGTTTGAATGCATACATTTTAAGAATAATGGTCAGAGGTATACTGAAACTTAAAATAGGATTTATTACCACAAGACTCAGAGCTAGTTGATAATCTTTATCATTTACTGTACTGTGTCAAACAAACATCAAATGCACATTTCAACCCAGCCTACCTACATTTTATTTCCTGTATTTGGACCTGAAGCATAAGTCAGTGAAGAAAACACTTAGATTGTAAATTGTTAGCAAAAAGAGACCATGCTCAATATCAACATTTTAAAGCTGCGCCAGCTCTAGCCTGCTAAGCAAATGTTGAACTATGGCGGTGTTTTGTGACAATAATATAGTCTTTTATTGGGCTGGCTGGATTTAGGGGCAAGTGACTGTCTGGGGCACAAGTCGCGGGGGGGGGGCAGGATTGGGGTTCCGTTTTTGTTGTTTGCAACAAGAGGAAAATATAATGTTTGAAGTAAAATGTTTCAGGTGTTCCATGTGCAGATTCATTTTCACTAACCCACTAAGATGTTCTGGACTTTTTTAAGTTATAAAGGGGCAGCTGTGTTAGTTTAGCTCAATAAAACAAACAAAGAGTCCCGTGGCACTTAAAGACTAAACAAATATCTAGACAAAATTAATTAGCTCACCAGCAACTATAAATGAGCTAACTAATGTATCTTCAGTACAATCAAGTTAAAACTTCTGAAGATTAAAAATGGCCATATTTAAATTAAGAATTGTTATTTGGAGTTTTATCTAGATACCTTGTTATGATTATGCGTGGACTACAAAATTATAGTTTCAGGTTTTTGGCAGAGTCTCTGAAACACAAGCTTTGTTGCTTGACGCATGTTTTTTTAAATATGGACACTGAGCCTACTTCTGCTCTGCGTTGCCTCATTTTAAGTACACTCAACAATTTACAATGGTGCAGCTGAAAAGAAGCATTCTGAGTGTAGGTTCAATCTTAACTATGGAGTCACAACTAATGCCTCCACAATAAGGCCTGCTACAGATTACAGCAGTTGTTACATATTAAAAGGGCCAAGAGGCACTTTTCCAAGGATAAGGAGACAGACTTTTAAAAGCTTTTTTTTTTTTTTTTTTTTACTTCACAAGGAAATCAGCAAGAGTGCAACACTGTCAATTCCACACACTCTCTTCCTCACAGACGGATTATTAAGGTATTACCACTTCATGTGTGTATCACAACTGAACCCTCTATTAGCAATCACAGTGTTCAGTACAGCAGGCCTGCATTAGGTTAGGTATCTCGAAGCTGAGGCGCAGTGTTTCAGTTAGGGTGGGTACAAACAGATTGTTAGCTCAAGGCTCAACAAAACTGGCTCCCAACCAGATGCCAGCTATTTTATTTTTGGTCATCAGAGGGCACTCCTCTGCTGCATTTCTGCAACAGAGCTAATAGACAGGCTACCCTAGTTGCGATGGTGACTGGGCTCCCAGGTTTTGTAAAGCGCTACATTAGCTACACCCAAGAAACAGATGCTGTACAGTGTGGGAGAAGGCTGCACTGGAGTAGCTGCAAACCTGCAGAGTAGACCAGTGGTTTTCAAACTATGGGTTGGGAGCCAGTACTGGGTCATAGACCCCCAGGTACTGGGTCGCAGCACCCACTGCTGCCGCCACTGCAAGACTGGACTGCATTGACAAGTTCCAAGTGGATAGCCGTGTTAGTTTAGTCCAGCAAAACAAACAAGGAATCCTGTGGCACTTTTAAAGACTAAACACATTTATTTATCACTTCAACTTTCATGGGAGAAAATCCCACTTTGTCAGATGCTTGAAGATGGAGAAATCACAAGGTGCCACCAGACTCATTTGCTGAAAGATGTAATTGTTGGGTCATGAGCATAAATGATTTTTTTCAACAGGAGCCCAAGGAAAAAAGTTTGAAAACTATTGGTATAGACAGAATGTGCTCATGCAACTTGCCTTCAGTAAGTCACCAACATTAAGTCGCACTGGTCAAGCGTGTCTGCATGAAGGGCTTGTGCTGGTATAATGCTTCATTTATTTCAGTGCAAGTTGTTCTAGTCTAGATAAGCTCTAGTAGATTGTGGACCCCTAGGATGGAACACCACAGAAGGCTTCTTCCTCTCCCTTCAAAGCGCTTCAGTCACCCAATTACTGAATGATAAGGTTTAAAAAGAAATGAAAAAATGCTGAAGAATCCAGTTTAAGAAATAAGGGGCTGATGTTTATCTAGGTCAGTGGCAAACTGGTCATAGGTTTTAAAAGCCATTGCCATTCAGGAATCCATCCCGATCGACCACTTGGGGACCACTGATCTAGCTTTTTGTAATTATATCAGCACAAGTCCTGGTATTCTGCATACACAGAATTTCCATGCATATAGGGGATCCAGGGTCTTACATTTCAGGTTTCTGCACAATTTAAGCTTTCATTTAAAACATTAAAAAATGGTTTTAGCTCTTCCAGTTGCAATGAAATCCCTTCAAAAGTGACCCACTATAGTCTTAAATGCACATCTACAAAGCCACCTTCCTAGAGGACAGACTATGGTTGTCACCCAATATAGCGTTTAATCTTGACGTAGTACACAAGACCAAAACTTGTTCCTTGAATTGTGGTGGAGTCCTGGGCGGAGTGAAAACATTCTTAGGCTACACTAAGAGATCAAACCAAGCCCCAGTATGGTTAGTGAAAAAAATCCTAAAGTTCCTCCTTCCTCTATCCAGGTGGATATTAAGGCATTCATTTACAATATGGTTGTATACAATCTTCTTATAACATGACCTGCTATTGTTAACATTGACGGGACCGGATTCCGGCCATGCTGGCTACCCCAAGCCATTTTCTAGTAAGTTTGGTATAGTCATATTGTAAAGGGTGCTTTCATATACAAATATACTGAAGACCCTATTGAAATGGAACAGCTATGAATTACCTCCATTCACCTCAGGGTAGGTCTACACTACTATGATACAACCGTGTAGTGTCACCTGTGCTGCTGTCACTCCATAACGTAGATGCATCTGACGTCAATGAAATGGGATATTCTGTTTATGTAGCCGACCCATCTCTCTGTGAGGCAGTAGATAGGTCAACAGAAGAATTCTGCTCACACAGATGAATTTATAGTGGGAATTAGATCAGCATGCCTACCGCATCCAGGATGCAAAGTTGATCACGGTTGATGGAGCTAGGGATGGATCTAATTTTTAAGATCAGACTAGGGCTCAGTTCAGATACCAACTCTAAACATGTTGTCACTTAACATTTCCTCAGTCATTCAACTAGGATGCTTTTATTTGTGAGCTCAGATGTTCCATCTGGCAGGATTTTACATGGAAATAAGCTTGCAAGTTGTACAGATGAAAGTAATTTTTTTGTTTGTTTGTTTTAGTTGTCCTGGTGTTGTTAGGGAACCCTGGTGTCTTCTTTATATTAAAAGTACAGTGCTATTGTCTCAATTTCAATGCAATCATAGCTGATTCTAGTCAACGCTAACCCACCTTTCATTCTGCATCTATCCCGTAATGTCCCATCCTCACAGTCACTTTGCAATAATTCAGATTCTGCCAGACGGCATTTGTTGCCTAGCAGCCTCTCCAATGGATTAGTCATTAGTGCATACTGTGGAGCAGTGCATGGATGCATCAAAACGAACCATTGCCCAATCTGGTGCACACTGCACACTTAACACAAGAGGGGCAGGTAGAAAAATGGGTCCCAAGGGCAGACATGTTCTAGATTTGTCACTGAAATAGGGAAAACATTGCATATTTCTCTGCAGGAAGCAAGAAAGCAGAAATGCTTTAAGATGGGTGCTTTGAGAATCGGGATGACCAGCGATGAAGTGAGTGGCATTCCTGCTTAATCTCCTACTACCCAATGACCAAATCCTCCTGAACTTCACAGCGAACTGTTTTGTAGAGAAGAGGTCCCAAAGAGAATTGTTAACTGTGCTCCTTCAACTATTGCAGAACAACAAAAAGTTTCCTTAAGCAAGTCATGATGGGGCTGCTATTTGCCAACCTGGGAGCATCAGACTGAAATATGGAATTAGTCACAATGAAACAAGGTTAGCCATATACTTGATTATTCACAGAAACAAGAATAATTTCCAGTGCAAGATAAAACTATACACATAGTGTACAGTAGACCAGTGTTCCCCAACCAGTGTGCCTCGGCATACAGGTGTGCCATCAGGTCAGAGCAGGTGTGCCACAAAATTGTTTGAAAAACTACTCAAAGAGCTCTGGATTGGCTCATTAGCTCATGAAAATTCATGAGTTCATTTGGAAACTATATGGTGGTGTGCCTCAAATTAATTAAAGGTAGTAAGGTGTGCCTCAGCAGAGAAAATTTTGGGAAGCACTGGAGTAGACATCAATAGTACAAAACGTTGGATCCCTTCAGTGCAACTTGCAAAACTATGGAACCTTTCTACACAATTTAGTGTAATAACCGCTGGTCACTTTAATACCCTTGATGCTGCTGAATTACCTTCCTTGTGCCTTACATCCAGGTTAGATGATGTATAGAAGCGGGGTAAAGCAGTGATGGATGCAAATTACTTAGGCAAAACCCATCACAGAAACTCAACAGAGCTTCCCAAAACTCCTGAAATCCTTCCCGAATATCAGTTATAGCAGCTAGCAATAGAAGTTGTGAACAGTTTCAACACTCATTGATCGTGGTAACCTGAATGAAAAAACTTTATTCTACAGATTACTATGCTGTCCATCTGGGCCATCACAGCAGAGTTAAATACTGTTTCAGAGAGTTGTGAGTTCAATGAGCAGGCTTAAAAAGATTCATGATGATTATAGAGAGGCACGGTTAAAGGGTCTAGTTGCGATACTCCCCATCTTAAACACAGAATCTCTCTGAACCTGGCTGCTACAAGAGATGTAAGTGTGTGCACTGTACATATGGTCCACTGTGGAAATGTAAGTGTCTGTGCGACTGTATTTAAAGTCTCTTTGCTCTAAAGCAGTGGTTCCCAACATTTTCTCTGCTGTAGCGCACCTTGCCACCTTTAATTAGTTTGAGGCACACCACTATATGGTTGCCAAATAAACTCATGAATATGCATGAGCCAATCCAAAGCTCCTTGAGTAGTTTTTCAAAAAAAAAATTTTGTGGCACGCTGGCTCAGACCTGATGGCACACCTGCGTGCTGTGGCACTCTGGTTGGGAAACACTGCTCTAAAAAGTTTCTAGTCATTCCCTCCACACTTGTAGAACTGTATTTCAGGAAAAACACTTCCTGTGATATAACAGATCATAAGGTCACTGGGCACACTAATCGTTAGAAAAGATGGGACAGCAGCACAAGGCAATCAATCCACTCCAATCTAAGCAGCAGCCTCCCTTACCCACTCTCTCCTGAGTTTGCTCCTGCCCACAGCACACCACCAGCCAAACCCACATTACCTTCCAGCCCTATGAGCCTAGTCTACTCCCCGAGGCTCCCAACAACTCCACGTGTCTTTCTCACACGCAGTGCCCCCCTCACTTCCTCAGCCGCCTGCTGCCAGTGCATTTGCCAGTGCCACATGCCTGCCCCACCATTCACTGAAGTCAATGCCTTCCACAGCACCACGTGCTTGCCTCAGCCACGCCGTCCCTTGCCCTTCCTCCAGCCGCGTGCGTCTCCTCCTGCCAGAGCCGCCACTGCTCCCGCCACTTGTCCCCCTCGCCCTCGTGGACCCCGCACTGCCCCAGCACCACGTGCCCGCCCCACTGCCGCCCCCCGGTCGTTACCCCCCGGGCTCTGGGTCCGGAGGCTGATGTAGCCGCGGAGCTTCTTCACCGCCCGGTCGCGGCTCCGCTTCTCGTTAGCAGCCAGTCTCTGAGCGAACTGCACCTCGGGCGGCTGCGCGGGAGCGGCTGCAGTGGCGGGAGCCATGGTCCCCGCTTCGCTCCCCCTCCCGCCGCCGCCGCGTGGAAGGCGTTCCTCGCGCCGGCCAGCCACTGGCTGACGCCTTCCATCAAACGAACGCCTGCTGATGGCGTCACAATCGCTCTCTGTCGCAAAAGTTCCAGGTCTCTCCAGGGAGGGTTCTCCGCTCTTAAAGGGATAGTCACTGGCACTTGGGTTTCCGCGTGCCGGCTTCTTCTGCAGCGGGGAAGGCCTAAGGGGCTGAGGCTGCTCCGCGCTAGCGGCCTCAGCTCCGGGACCAGCGGCCCTGCCGAGGGAGTCCGTCAGTTAAAAGTTTAGGGCCCCGCCAGGTCTGTTGCAACAGCGATTGTTGCTCCTCCGCTCGCCCCCCAGCTGCAGCTGGCAGCAAGGCGCCATGCGTGCACATTGTAACAGTTCCCCCAAAATGGCTTCGGTGGCAGCCGTGCCTAGGGTTACCAAATACCACAGCATGGAAAGGAGGACACATGGCGAAAATGCAGTCTTAATGTAATAGTCTTCTGTTTTTAGGGGGCCCTGGAACGCTTCCCCCTCAAAATAGGGTGTTTGTCCCAACATCCTTTAACCCCTGTCAGTAAAAAGCCAGACAAAATCATGTATTTTTAAAATGCCTGCCAGACGGAGGATGTGAAGGTAAAAAGGGGAACATGTCCTCCTTTTGCCTGATATCTGGTAACCCCAGCTGTGCCCAAAGCCCAGGCGCTGACACTCTCCAAATATAAAGCGCTCACCACCGTCCAAGGCCACTGCACACTGTATTGCTTGAGGCCCTAAATTAGGAGAAACAGCTTCCAGGATTGGCAAACATCGTTTAAAAATCCTGGCAAACAAATCCCACAGGTGAAAAGTGAATGATGCTAGGTTTTGACAGAATTCTGAAAGATCTCCTTTAACACAATTATAATGTTTATTTTAATCCACTAGTCATCCGTTTGCTTTGTATTAACAATGCTGACCAGCACCACAAACTCCCATTATGGTACTGAAATATTATTATTATGTAGGGTTACCAGATACCCAAGCACGGAAAAGAGGAGAGGGAAGTACAAAAAGAAGGACATTGATGGACACATGCACATCAGAGGGGCTCCCTTCACCCACCCCAGCTACTGCCCCCCCAACACCTGCTCCACCACGCCAGCTACTGCCCCCACCCCAGCTACTGCCTCCCAAATGCCTGCCCCCATCAAATCCCTTTTCCCCTATGTCCCAACTCCAAGCCCTCCTAATCATTCATGCCCCAGCTTTCCATCTTCACTTGACCCCCCCTTCAGTCCCTCAACCCCCTCCACACCTCCCCAGCCCACCATCCTGACCCCATGCCCCTCCCCCATGCCCTTTCACTGGCTGCCCGACTGTCCCCAACCCAAACCCCTTCCCAGGCCTCTTTACTGGTGGGGCAGGGAAGGGGCCTGTGGAGACTCACAGCTGCGCTGGCCTGGGAGGCTACAAATATGGTGCCAGTCATCTGCAAGAAAGGGGGCATGTGGCGCTCAGGCCTGATAGGGGCAGGGCCTCCCCAGATAGTGGGAAAGGAGGGGAGGGGTGGCCAGGTTCACTCCTGCCTGCAGCTCCTTGCCGGCCCTATAGGAACATGCAGGAATGCTGGATTCCAGTGTGTTCCTCTAATTTTAGGGGGCTCAGCTAGAACACTTCTCCCAGAGTTTTGGGGCAGTCTGGCACACTTTAACCCCTTTTTAAAAAAGCCGGACAAAATCATCTATTTTTAAAATGCCTGCCGGATGGAGGACATGACGGTAGAAAGGAGGACATGTCCTCATTTTGCCAGACATCTGGTAACCGTATTATTATTTCCATCACAAATGGGATGTGAGACCTCAAAGTATATGGGCTTTTGCTACAAATGGATCTAGGCACGCATTCATTTCTCTAACTACTGGAGTGGGCTTCAACCTCAGAATAAGTTTCATGATTGGGGCCCTGAATTACCCAAAGTCGTGTAAAAAATCTGTGATGGAGACTCAAGCTGAACTTAGATCTTCTAAGATTCAAAGGGCATAGCCGTGTTAGTCTAGTTCAGTAAAACAACCAAAGAATCCTGTGGCACTTAAAGACTAACAACATTTATTTTTTGCATGAGCTCTCATGGGAGAAAATCCCACTTTTGTCACCTTCAACATCTGAGATTACTATCAATGACAGAGGAATAAACATTTTTTTCAGTTTGTTTCCTTTGTGCATTTGATAACTCATAAGGACCCTTCCTACCAACTGTTCTGCAGGGTCAGATCCCTGTGCCCATGTCCTTCATATAGAGATCAGTGGTACTCCATGCAAATAAAGAGGCCAATATGCAAGATGCACAAAGTAAACAAGCTGAATAAATGTTTATTCCTCTGTCATTGATAGTAATCTCAGGTGTTATTTGTCACTATAAATGACAATACAAATAGTTTCAAACAAGTGTGAATTTAAAATGGTCTGCTTTAAAATAGAAGGTGGTCACAAGGTTTGGGGAGAACTCAGAATTCCCTCTTTTGTCTCAAGCATTTAGGCTTAGAAATTTAGCTGGGATCCAGTCCTGCAGGATCAGACCCTTGTTTCCCTTGTCTGTGTATATTTTTTACATATCACAGAAAAATGTATTTTTAAGGGATAGTAAAATTGCAGTGTGCCAGCAGTATTCAGTGTGGGGGGGTTTATTAATTAAATCATGTTTAATTTAAAAAAAACTCACTAAATTACAAATTGGAAGTGTCTGTGTGATCTCCCGCATGATTAAGCTTTCATCTTAAACCATCTTAACAGTTTCTGTGATTCTTCTCATTAAACCCATTGTAACTATATTTTAAAAAGGCTCTAAGGGTGATTCAGAGAATTACAGACCAGCAAGACTTACATCTATACCTAGCAAATTGTTTTAAATGATAATTAAAAAGTAATCAACAAAAAGCTGGAAGGTCATAGTATAATGATAGGGTCTGCAGGGGAAAAACTGGTCCGGGTTCTCAACCTGGAAAGAGCAACCCTGAACCCTCCCCAAAGTAGAAGGCTCGTTCCCAGCTGAGACTCCAATAGGCAGAGAACGAGGTGTGGTTCAAAGTTGATTATTCAGCTGAATAATAACAGGAACAGCAGCAGGGAGTAGCACAAGAAGCTAGCCTCCCAGAGCAGCTTCCCCCTCAGTATTGGGGTACATGCAAAAATACATAATGCAACAAGCTCATGCATAATACAACAAGTTACATCATGCCTAAAGTCCCTACATGGTATAGCTACTCTTAATATGCAGGTTACATGATTAGATTATATTTAATAGTCAGCATATAGTTAGCCTGCCTCTGTTGTTGTTTACAGCTTATTTGGGTACCAATTACTGTTCTTGACCATTGAGAGTGGCCAGCCTCCTGTGACCCTTCGGTTACCTAGCCCGTCAACCTGTTTACCAGACCAGGTTGATAGCTTCCCATCAAGGTCCAGACAGGAGGGATTGTCTTATAATCAACCTTTGTGGATTACCTTTTTTATCTATAGAAACATTCTACCTTCTTATCAATCTAAACCACTAGCTCCCCTGACTACCTGTGACTTGATATACATTTTGTATTTAACGTTGCCTTAGCAAACACAGAGCCTCCCACACAGAACTTCCAAACCAAACTTACTCCATCTTGGAATATTCCTTTACAGGCCTAACCAGCATGGTTTCTATAGGACAAAATAATATCTCACTAATCTTTTCTCAGTTATTTGAACACATTAACAAAGCAGCAGATAAAGAAGACCCAGATGACAAAGTCCAGCACAAAAGACTGTAAAAGAAGCTAAGAAATCATGGGATAAGAGGCAAAGTGTTGTTACACATACAACATTAGTTAGGAAACAGAAAACAAAGAGTTGGATTACTTGATTTTTTTTTTGTTATGGTAAAAAGTGATCAGCAGGTGCCTCAAAAATTCCAGAGTGGGCCCTGTAGTATTAAATAATGATCTGGAAATAGTGCTGAGAAGTGAGGTGCAAAAACTGCAGTGCCACAAAGTTATTAAGGTTAGTCAGGACCAGAGACGACTGTAAGAAACTTCAGAGAGAGATCAACAAGCTATGCAAATAGGCAACGTAATGGCAAATTAAATTCAGTGTTGATAAATGAAAATAATATACACTGAAGAGAAAAATAATCTTATTCACTTTATAGAGCTATTGATCAATCCTCTCAACTCAGAAAAAGGACCTGGGCATCATTAAGAACTGCATAGTGAAGCCCTTGGCTCAGTGTCAAGCAGCAGTTGTTTTGTTTTTTTTTAAAGCGAACAAAATGTTAGTCTATATAATAAATGAAATAGTGACTACTAGAGACTATTATAATGCTTTCCTTCATGTCAATCAAAGTAGTATGGCCTCACCTAGCAGTACTAATGATCTTGTCTTAAAAAGGATATTGTAGAACAAGAGTGGAATTCAAAAAAGGGTGAAAAGAAAGACAAGGAAAAATCATCATATGAAGAGAGATTTAACATTTTTACTTCAAAAAAAAGAGACATGAGAATAAAAGTATCTACAATTGAGAAGGTAGACAAGGACAGGCTATTTTGCCTGTCTCCTAACAAAAGTGCTGTACAACCAATGAAGAAACATTCCATGAAGTTTAAAGGTGGGAAATTCACAATCAATTAAGTGAGATAGTTTACCACACAGTATATATACAATTCGATTCATGAACTCATTGCTACAGGATGTGCTTGAGACCAAGAATTTTGAAAGATTTAAAAATTATATCAAGAATGTCTATAGCTAAAATTAATGGTAAACGTTTTGGACAGGATACTAAAGTTCATGTTTCAAGTCTTAAACCTATTGTTTAGCTACTACATACTAGGCTGAGTACTGATGTGGGGCCTGGGCAAGTTATCCCACATCTATCTACTAAGAGCACTCTTCCACTTCTTTCTGAAGCATCTTGTGCCAGCTGCTGTCAGAACTGATGTTTGACTAGCTATGCCAGCGACCTGATTCAGTATGCCGCTCCCTATGTGTATAATGGACATCAGACAGCAGGACTTTGGTCTGCAGAAATAAAATTCAAGTTGCATGATTTCATTCTTCTTTCTACTTATTTCACTTATTTTCACCAGCTAGACTACTAGTTTAAAATCTCCCAGCCATCTGTTTGTTCTTTTGCAGCTGAAACCTCATGGGCCTTAGCAGCTTTCTTACAAAAAAAATAAACTGCCCACAGTGCCACCAGAGCCATCCGTGCCCACACAGTGGCTCTGCCTGTGTCCAGTGCCCAGCAACACAAAGGGCTCTTGCAGTTGAACATGTCCAGACAAGCCCCCTTCAAACACTCCCTCGCGTTGACCACCCTGTCTGCACATGCTCCCTGGCTGCCACAGCTCCCATGCTAACTCATGCTAGTTGGATCAGGAGCATGGTCAGCAGTGCAGGCAGCTGATGCCCCATGCACTTTGCCCACAACAACAGAGAGGCAGCAGAGCCAGGACTGGCCAAGACGAGGCCCCACTCCAGGAAGATGCCCACACTCCCAGGGGTTCAGGAACTCCCTGTGCAGTACCCAGCTAGTCGCAGCTGCCCTGAACTTTCCCACTGCCACCCCGCCTGCTTGCTCTTCCTAGTGTGCGAGTTATTCACATCAAGTGCCGGCTGTGCCAGCCCTGCCCCTGCCTGTGGCCGGGCCATTATTCCAAACACTTCCCCCCAGTCCCTGGGGCTCCTCTCCTCAAATAGGTGTGGGCGGGGCATTAAGGGAAGGAGCCAGTCAGTGTACTTTGGACCGGAGACAACATGACACGAGTCACGGCATGAGGGGGGTGGCCCCATAGCGCCTTTGCCCTTCACTCAGACAGACTCAGCAGCATTGTGCGCCAGAGGGGTGAGGCTGCCGATGCCATGAAGCGGAGCGTGCACCCCTCTGCGGATGGGGGCCTGGTAGGTGGAGCAGGATGCCACACGCCTTCCCGCTTGGGCAGGCTGCTGGGGGATGGTGGGACCGGTGCAGTCGCAGCCATGCACGTGCCTCATTTCATCCTACCTCCGTGCCTCTCTGGTCCCAGGCGGGCAGCAGCACGGGGCCTGGTCTAGGCCTCCCAGCCACTATGAAAGGGGAAGGGTTGCTGTCTTGCTGACTGATGAGGGCCCATCCTGGAGTCTAGGGGAGCCAGCTCAGGTCCCTGGCTCTGCTGCCGGTGTGACAGGGTGTGTGGGGAGAGGGGGAGCAAAGGGGGTGGGTCATGGCATCGCCCCACTGCATCCACTTCCCCGCCTATAGATAGGGGATTAGTGCCCAGCCTGTGTCACAGCCACACCATCCTCTTCTCTCCGGCCAGGGCCCAAGCATATTTTTTTCAGGCCTAGTATAAACTTGTAACATGGCCCCCCACCCACCCATGGTACTGGAGGTTGGGGCCTGGCCCAGGCTCCCTAGAGCCTCCAGGCCCCATTTAAGTGTACCCCCCCATTGTGGGGGCCCTCTCCTTGGGCTGTGCACCGCAGGAAGGTGAGGCCGTGGATGGCCCTGAGAGAAAGGCTTGATGATCAACAAGCTGGGCAGAGGACTAGTAGCTCCTGGTTTTTGCTTAGGAGAAGGCACCAGGCGGCCTTTCTTCCCGATGAGGGAGGGGGGTTTAAATGCAGTGACAAGCATTGCGGTTCCTCACGTGAGCTGTTGCAGCTCTGTTAGGGGCTTCCCAATGCTCAGCTTGAAGTCCCTGCACTCTCTGGGTGCTCAGCCCGTAGGTTGTCACTGTACAGCAGGCCAGGGCCCCCAGCAGTGAGTCTCAGAGCCTGCATCTACAGGCCTCTGGCACCTGCTGAGGTGCTAAAACTACCTGGCCAGGCCTACCCTTCACAAATCAGGACCTATTTCATACCTTAAATGCTGCCATTGTGACTTCTGCTGGGAGAGGGGTGCTTGGGAGGGCTTGTGCTGAGAGACATAGAGAAATAAAACTTTAATTTGCAATTTGTAGTACATCTTTTCTGGGAATCTGAAAGTACTGTACAGACGTTGAAATGATTCACATGAATCGTGGTGGTATTCTCTCTACTTTTTTATTTTTTTAGTTTTAAACAGAGATGGGGAAACTGAGTCACAGAGTTCAAATGGTCAGTTCAACACCAAGTAACTTGTGGAAGAACTGGGAATACATAGAACAGGGTTCTGTCTGACTAGTTACTAACGATTCTTGGATACAGTGGTGTGATAGCTGTGTTGGTCTGAGAGTATTAGAGAAGCCAGGTGGATGAGGTAACATCTTTTTGTGAATCAACTCCTGTTGGTGAGAGAGACGTACATTCTTTAACTTAAACAGAGCACTTCAGCACCGAGTTAGGTGTGAGGTGGATCTATTTTTACTAGAGATTTCTCGGCAGAATGGTAGTTACAAACTTTGTTTAAACATTAACTGACTAGTATGAGCATGCAGTTAGTAGGGTAGGTGGATTTGCATGGCAAGGGGTGATGATCACCTTTGATTAGGTACCAAGTTACTTCAGCCTCAATCTAAAACCAATCTCTTTGAATGAAGCTCTTTCTGGCACCACTCACCCTCCCTGGTGTTGTGGAAGAAGCACAAGGATGCGGGGCACCAGCAAAAGTGACTTGCAGATGCAGAAAAGAGATAAACAATGTGAAGACAGGGAATTGAGATCTGAGCTGGGCCACTTTTCTGCTCCCGGACATACACTGGCACTGTCAACTCCATCTAGGGCAGTGGTTTTCAAACTACAGGTCGGGAGGACCCAGGAGTGGGTTGCAGACCCTCAGGTACTGGGTTGCAGCACCTGCTGCTGCTGCTGCTGCCGAAAGACTGGAATGTGTTGCTCAAAGACGTAATTGTTGGATCACAGGCATAAACGATTTTTTCAACTGGGTCCTGAGAAGAAAAGTTCTAGGGCAGTGGTTCCCCATCTTTCCAAATCTGAGGACCCTTTTTTAACATCAAAAAATTTTGCAGAATCCTAAATGATAATAGTGGTACTTCTAGTATTTTATTGATTAAGAAAGTATATAATAACAAAAGCTAATGAATCAGTAACACTTTTAAATGAATTTATATTTGTCTTTTATTAATCACAACAGCATCTACATACATTTGAAGATACTTACCAAATCTTGTCATCTAGTTCAGCAAAACAAGCCAGGAGTCCTGTGGCACTTAAAGACTAACAAATTTATTTATCACATGAACTTTCATGGGAGAAAATCCCATTTGGTTAGTCTTTAAGTGCCAAAGAACTCTTTGCTTGTTTTACCAAATCTTGTATTTTAAGTCTAGCTCCTTTTACTAAGGTGGAAAGTGACTTAAGAAAAAGACGCCGATTTTAAAAAGTGAAGTCGAGCAACTGCCTACATAATTTGCAAGCAATTCTGTACATAGTTTGCAGGTACAATTATTGTATTTGCACATGAAAACCAAGTATTTGTACTGAAAGATGAAAAAAAAACAACCCCAAAACAAAGAGTCCTGTGGCACTTAAAGGCTAACAGATTTATTTTTCGCATGACCTTTCATGGGAGAAAATGCCACTTCATCAGATGCTTTGAAGATGTAAGTTCCCCCATCTTCAAAGCATCTGATGAAGTGGGATTTTCTCCCATGAAAGCTCATGCGAAAAATAAATCTGTTAGTCTTTAAGTGCCACAGGACTCCTTTGTGTGTGGGTTTTTTTTTTTTTTTCCTGAAGTAGACTAACATGGCTGTCTTTTTGTAACTTTACTGAAAGACGGCCCATCAGATGCATGCTTGGCCATTTGACTGGACAAGTAACCAATTAGAAGTTTGTGGTAGCTGCCTAGTTAAACTACAGAACTAGAGCACTTTAAAAGTGATGATTTTACTGAAATATCTAATTATCAGCAGTTTTCCCTGTGTACTTCTCTATATTTGCTGTACCATCAATTATACAAGTCCTGAGATTGGATAGTCACTACTGCCTAAAAGGCTAGAATGAAACTTTAGTCACATAGCCATGAGTAATCCCTTGTTATACACAGCTCCAAGGACACCTGCTCTGCAGCATCTGTAGACATGCCTGCAGCTGCTGGCACATGCCTGTCTGCATTTTGGTGTCTGACAGACTGTGGCGAAGCCTTGTGTAGGAGAGAGTGAGCATACCCAGTGGCTCTGTGAATCACTTTACAGCAAAGGGGCAGAAAGTGATCTCATCCTGAGATGAGCGACCCTGCCCCCAGTGTACACAGAGCTGCAGACACGTAAGAGCTCAGTGCATGCTCACTAACAAACAGGGCATAACTACGGTGGGGCGAATGGGGTTTTGCCCCAGGTGTGAATTTGAAAGGGCACTTTCCTCTGGGAACCAAGGAAGGGGCCGCCCGCTTGGCTTTGGCCACGGTGGGGAAGGGAACCCCCACTCCCTGGCTCTGGCCACGGGGGGAAAAGGGACCCCAGGCACCCTTTGGGCTGCTTATCCTAGGTGCCCAAACCCCTAGATACAGCCCTGCTAACAAAGCCCAGCTTTTGCCACTCATTTTCAAGTTATGGCAGGTCTTTAAGCTTACCTTCCAGCCTGGGCAGGTGGTCAGTGGTGTGGTGGCAGGAGAGGGAAAGCCTGCCCTCATTCCAGTAAAGTGGCCCCCTTTTCTTTGTGGAATGTACATGTGACTAGGTTGCAGGGAGAGCTGGCCATGCTGTGCCCAGAGGGGGATGGAGATCAGAGAAAGGACACTGCTTCTGGTCTGTTTCCCTGCATTTGTGCTATAATGTTTACATGACTGCAAGATTTTAAATGGACCTAGCTCCAGGCAGTGTCTGCAGCCCCCTTGCAGTAAGTCTGCAGCCCCCCACGGGTCTGCAGACCCCAGGTTGGGAGTCACTGTTCTAGGCCATTGAGGCATTGATCTAGGGCCGTGGTGGCCAAAGTTGTGGAACTCAAGAGCCACACAAGTTGATTATTAAACCTTCGAGAGCTGCACTGAGGCATATAGCCATATACTTTTACCTACTCCAAAATTACTAAGTTTAAAATTCATCGCACACTTTAATTTTTATTGTAAAAAGAGGGCAAATCTTGATCCTTCTAATGTCAGATTCTAATAATTACTAAAGGTTACCATGAAAACTAGACCTATACAGTAAGACTTAGCTGTTGCTCAATGTAGAAGACTGCAGGCTAGCAGCGAGTTCTTTTAAAATCCCGACCACGCCACCACTTCCCCCCGTCATCCCTGACCACACTCCTGCTTCTCCTCACCATCCCCAACCCTCTCCTGAACGGGTCGGGTCCCTAGGGCCCCCTTACCTGGCTGCTTCGGCAGCTAGGCACAGGCTGGGGCTCCCCATGAGCATACTCAGAGCATGCTCAGGGTTGGAGATTTAAAACTCCTAGGCTGGGGCTGCTTTCCTAAACTGATTTGCTAACATTCTTCCAGGAGCCGCACTTTTTAATTCAAGAGCCACATGCGGCTCCTGAGCCATAGTTTGGCCACGCCTGGGCATTGAGTCTGGTGCGGGATGCCATCATTGTGTCTTGTTCTGTCATCTGCCACCACTGAGAACAGCCTATCTTCCTCCTCTTTGGAATCCTCCTTCAGGTAGTTGAAGGCTGCAATCAAATCCCCTGCCCCCCACCATTCTCTTCTACTGACAAAATAAGCCCATTCCCTAAGCCTCTCATAGGTCAAATCTCTAAGCTCCCTAATCGTTTTCATTGTCTTCTGCTGGACTCTCTCCAAAACGGGAAACAACGCCCTAAATGTGGCCTCACCATTGCTGAATATAGGGGAATAATCACTTCCCTCGATCTGCCAGCAATGCTCCTACTATTGCAGCAGGTAAGCCGTTAGCCTTCTTGGCAGCAAGAGCACACTCTTGATTCCTGTCCAGCTTCCTGTCCAGTGTAACCTCCAGACCCTTTTCTCCTGAACAGTTGCTTAGCTAGTTTGTCTCCAGTCTGTAGCAGTGGACGGAATTCTTCTGTCCTAAGTTCAGGACTTTGCACTTGCCCTTGTTGAACTTCCTCAGTTTCTTTGGACCCAATATTCAAATTTGTCTAGGTCACTCTATATTCTTCTTACCAGAGGTGTCGCTGGCACTGGGCACCTGGGGCACATGCCCCAAATCCCAGTGCCGGTGCCCTGGATCTCCAGCCCAATCAGGCCAGAGATCCAGGGCCCGGCTGCCCGCCGCCACTTCCAGCCCCGTCCCCGGCCAGGGGTCTGGGGCCCGGCTGCCTGCAGCTGGGAATCTGGGACCTGGCTGCCCACGCTGGCGGCAGCCCCGTTCCTGGCCGGGGATGCGGGACCCTGCGGCTGCTTCCGTCCCCATCCCCAGCCAGGCATGTGGGGCCTAGCTGCCCGTGGCAGCACGGCGGCTTCTGGCCCTGCCCCTGGCCAGGAGGCAGGGCCTGTGGGCCAGGGGCGGGGCCTGGGCCCATGCCCTGGGTCCCTCCCCGGGCCACCAACACCCCTGCTTCTTACCCTCCAGCATATCTACCACTTCCTTCAGTTTGGTGTCACCCACATTCTTGCTGAGACTACAATCCAGATCATTAATGAACATGATGAACAAGACAAGCCCCAGCACTGCTTCCTAGGGCACTCTGCTTGATACTGGCTGACAGCTAGACATCAAGTCATTGATTACTACCTGCTGAGTCCAACAGTCCAGCCAGGTTTCCATCCACGTCACAGTCCATTCACTGAACACCTATTTCTTTAATCTGCTTGGAAAAGTACTGTGGGAGACGATATCAAAAGCTTTTCCAAAGTCAAAGGATATCACATCCACTGCTTTCCTTATATTTACAGAGCCAGTCACTCCATTGTAGAAGGCAGTCAGGCTGGTCAGGCATGACTTGCCCTTGGTAAATCCATGCTGACTGTTCAGGATCACTTTCCTCCCCTGCACATTCTTCAAAATGGATTCTTTGAGGACATGTTCCTTGATTTTTCTGGGGACTGAGGTGAGGCTGACCAATCTGTAGTTCCCTGGATCCTCCTTCTTTCCTTTTGCAGAGATATATTTGCCTTTGTCCAATTGTCTGGGACTTCCCCCAACTGTCATGAGATTTCAAAGATAGTGACCAATGGGTCTGCAGTCACGTCCGCCAACACCTTCAGCAGCCTCAGACATATTGTGTTCAGCCCCATGGACTTGTGCATGTCCAGCTTTTCTAAATAGTCTTGAACCTTTTCTTTCAGCACCAAAGAGTGCTCACCTCCTCCTCATACTGTGCTGCCCAGTGCAGTAGTCTGGATGCTGACTTTGTTTGTGAAGACAGAAGCAAAAAGACCATTGAGTACTTAAGCTTTTTCCACATCATTCAGCAAGGGGCTCATGTTTTCCCTGATCATGTTCCTAACGTACTTACAGAAACCATTCTTGTTATCTTCACGTCCCTTGCTAAGTGCAACTCCAGTTGTGCTTTAGCCTGCCTGATTTCACCCCTGAATGCTCAAACAGTATGTTTATACTATTCCCTAGTCATCTGTCCAAGCTTCCAATTTGTGTAAACTTCCTTTTTGTGTTTAAGTTGACCAAAAATTTCTCTGTCAAGCCAAGCTGATCACTCGCCATATTTGTTGGTCTCTCTGCACATTGAGATGATTTGTTCCAGTGGTCTTGATAAGGTCTTCTTCTTCTTTTTAAATGCAGGATCAGGTTAGACTGTTGCAGCAAATCAAACAGTTGTTAAGATTTAAACAGTGGAGAACAGCTTTGATTTGCTGTAACAGTCTAACCTGTTCTTATGACTTACACCTCCATGCATTTATTTTCCTCCCATTTTGTCATTTCTCCATCTTCAAGCATCTGACAAAGTAGGATTTTCTCCCATAAAAGCTCATGCGATAAATAAATGTGTTAGTCTTTAAAAGTGCAACTTGACTCCTTGTTTGTTTTGCTTAACTAGACTAATAACAGCTACCTGTTTGGAACTCAAGAAATTGAGGTTCTGCATGGTCTTCCTGGCCTCTAATATTCCCTCCCTGGTTCCAAGAGACTTTCTCAGGTGGCAAGGCTTACCTGTACCTTTGTGAGTGACTGATAAAGGTCAGTTTCAGGCTCAAGTACAGAACAGCATGAGCACAGGCTGAGCCACCATCGGAGCACTAGGCCTGTTGATAAATGAGAAGTCAGTTCTGGTCCTGGTCCAGAGAACATATTGGGGCAGTGCTTGACTTGACTTAGCTCAACTCAGGGCTTTCCTCCTGAAGGCCTAGTTCCAGACCATGTGACACTTGATATCCAAGGTCATGTTGACATGGATCCTACAGCAATAGATAAGTACAAAAAGAGGAATTTTATGTCTCTTACTGATCTTGTCCCAGAATCCAATTGCTTCTATGAGTTTTTTGGTTCATCATGAATGTTAATTTAAAAATTTTTTAAATTTAATTAACCTTTGGTGGTGCATGTAAATATTCCCAGGCAGTGGCAGCCTTAGGTTATCTGGGGCCCTAGGTGAAGGCCCATTCTGTGGCCACCTTATAGGAACTAAACACATAATTAAAGCATAACTTTTTTTAAAAAATCCATATATTATATCTGAAACAATATAGGTACAGATGATGAATGATCAGCAATCAATTGAATCAATGATCAGATAGTGAATATACTGTATGTAATGTACCTATTTAAAATGTAATTACTATATCCTGAGCAAATTGAGAAAAAATTTCAGTGTTAAATGTGGCTTACCAATCTAAAAGTTCACTTTCCTACTCTTTCTGTTGGTACATTCTGTAACAAGTTCTTGGAAGTCAACAGATAGCATAGTGTGTCTTGTTCATTGGAGAGGACAGCTAGTACACTAAGCCCTAGTCTCCATTGAGGCAGGTTTTCAGCAGCAGTTGACCGGCAGTTGTGCAAGGAGCATAAAATTCCTTGGAAAAGTGCCGGTGACCTTTTTAGCTGCCAGTACACATTTGGAAAAGCTGACCGCAAATCCCTTAAAGTTGGTTTTCCTGTATGCCCTTTGGCCCCCAGGGTTTCTGGGTCTGACTTACGGGAGCAGAGCATTGAGTACAGACTCACCGCTAATCAGTTCCAGAATGCTGGGCTGATGGCGGTTAGACATAACCTTAGTCTAATCAGGAAAAGTTATGTTCTGCAGCTGTGACTTCAGCAATAATTCCAGGAACTACTTAGGCACCTAAAAGATCTAGGCCTTTACAAGTAATAAGTTAAAAATATAGCTGACATGAGCACTGTACCTAATAATACATAAAAATAACCCCCAATCAAACCATACTTTAAATTTATTTATAAATTTTAAACAATCAGGAAACAATACAACAAAGAATTTACAATCGCAAATCTGACTAGGCAGATAACAATAACTCTGATTTAGGCCACTACAAATAAAAAAAAAATTAAAAAATTAATGTACTGTAGTTGATAACTACTTATGTGCTTTACTTTATGCATTTCTCTCAGTGTAGACAACGGGAAAAAAAATCAGTTCTTCTATTTGTAATTCATTTCACTTTCAGTGTCCTGGTTAACTGCTCCAATGTTTGGCTTGCAAACTGCACAGGAATCTTGGTCTAAGAACTATTTTCAGTCAGATACATCACCTTTTAAAAAAGGTTTTGGAATCTTTTCTGTAGGCTATGGCTTTATAACTTTGCTTTTAAAAAAATAAAATAAAAAATAAGTCATAGATGCTGGAACTATGGGTGCTGGGGGGTGCAGCATCCCTTGGCTTGAAGTGGTTTCCATTACATCAAGAGCCAGAATAATGGCTGCATGACCTCTAAATTATTCTTGGGTGTGATACTTTTAAAGGTCTTTCAATCATGAAAGGTATTTTCAGATTATGTGTTGTAACTTATTGTCTTTCACCTAACATAAAAGAGCTAATCCTGAGCTACAAAGTTAAAATGAATACTTAAAAGTTTATAAAAAAGTATGTGCACTAATTGTCAAATAAAGGGGTAAAATTAACTAAAATAAAATAATAAAAATAATTTAAATACCAAATTTAAAGTTTAAAAACGTAATAAATATTAGCAGCATAAAATGATAATGAACACATTTTGAGAGCCAAATCTTGCACATTTTTCAAATAGGCCTGGTTTTACGTATATTGAAAGTTCATACAAATAATTATTGTAAATAAAAAATAAATGAAAGGAAGGTTTCTAGCATGTAACTATAAATTAAAAATTAAAAAAGTAAGCACCAAATTTCAAATGAAATTCACTGAAGTACTCAAGTTTATAATACTCTGCCCCCTCAAAATTATTAAAAAGTACAAAAGAAGCTAAAAACTTATTTACCAAAAGAAAGACATAAAGCACAGACATCACACATAGCTATAATGGTTGCTTGAGGGCAGTATGGCATTTGTATATAGCAGCCTATATGGACTTACCTGGCAAGGAAAAATTCTCATAAGAAGGATTAAAAAATGTCCCACACTGGGGAACTAAAAAAATGAGACCATTGGATGTTCCTGTGACTGTGCTCTATCAATTGATGTCACTAAGGGTATGTCTACACACATAGTTTAATTTGACCTAATAAACATTAGGTCAAATTAAAGAAAGGCAGGTCTACACACTGCGTTGCCAATTCGACCTAAGGCTTCCCTTACGTTGAATTGAAGAGAGGAGGCTTTGAAGTTATAAAACCTAATATAACTTCAAAGCAACTGTCAATTTGAACTGGGTAGTTCGAATTGACAGTGTCTAGCTGTGTTAGTTCAAACTGTCTTTAGTTCAAATTAACATTGACCTTCCTCCCAGGGGGCATAGGACCCTGGAAGAAAGGTGCCCCCCCCCGGACTGTGTGGGGGGGGGCTGCTCTGGCCCCAAGGAGCCCTGCCAGGGGAAAACACCCCCTGCCAGGCTCCTACCTTCTCAGCTGTGCCTGGGGCAAAGCATCCCCTGCCCTGCTCTAGCATCACTGCAGCTAGAGCTGGGCAGGGGATGCTTTTCCCTGGGCTGGGCTGGGCTGTGGGGCCTAGAGCCTGGCAGGGATTGGGTGGCAACATGGCCCTGCCAAGGGACCATGTTGCCACACCTCACATGGTACCCCTCTTCCAATTTGAACTAGCAAGTCCTGTCTATGGACATGCTATTTCAAACTGGTTTTCCTACTATGGCCATGTTAGTTCAAACTGAGTGAATTCAAACTAATCATTATTAGTTTGACTTGATTAGTTCGCATTCAGTTAATTCAAACTAACAGTCTAAACGTAGACATAGCCTAAGAGTTTGCTCCTGCCTTTTTAGCATGTCAGTGTGAAGGTGATGGTGATAATGGTGAAATCTGCAATTTAGATGAAGTACGGATCCTAATGATAGTTTGCCTGGATGAGCCAAGACTGAAAACTGTTGAGGCTTCCAGCCCTTCTGGCTCTGGTAGATGGAATGATTTCTGTAATCTTCTATATTTTCATTTCTGTCCACTGAGTTGGGGATGGAGCCCCTTATTGCTTGGGACCTTAGGCCATCACCTGCTTTGCCTACCCCTAAAGGTGACTCGAAAATTCCAGTAAAAGAACTTAGAAGAGCTATTATAACAGGGGTGGCCAAACTTATGGAACTCAAGAGCCACACAAGCTGATTATTAAACCTTCGAGAGCTGCACTGAGGCCTATAGCCAGATACTTTTACCTACTCCAAAACTACTAAGTTTAAAATTCATTGCACACTTTAATTGTATCATAAAAAGTGGACAAATATCAATCCTACTAACGTCAGATTCTAATAATTACTTAAGGTTACCATGAGAATTAGGCCTAAACAGTAAAAACTTAGCTGCTGCTTGATGTAGAAGACTGCAGGCTAGTTGTGAGTTTTTTAAAATCCTGACCATGCCGCCCTTCTCCCCACCATCCTGACCCCCTCCTGAACTCCTAGCCTGGGGCTGCTTTCCTAAACTGATTTGTTGACACTCTTCTGGGAGCCACAATTTTTCATTCGAGAGTCACATGTGGCTCCTGAGCTGCAGTTTGGCCACGCCTGTATTATAACATAGCAACATGGCTGGGAATTTCAGAAGTATTTTGAGTTCATTTAAAAATTATGAAAGGTAGAGCATAAGACTTAGGAAATTCTAAAGACAATATTAAGCATATGTATGACACTTTATATTTTCAGAGTAGTGTACAAACAACCAATTAATCTTTCATACACTCAGATGTAAATTATATCTCTTTTAGATGAGGAAATTGACATAGATAGGTGATAGGATTTGCCCAAGACTATACAGTAACAAAATTGGTATTAGAATAGAGGAGTTTGTCTCCCAGGTCTATGCTTTAAAAACCTATTAGAGAACATTTCCTCTTAAAATAAAATTCCATTTTTCATAGAATCATAGAATATTCTGGCTGGAAGGGACCTCACGTGGTCATCTAGTCCAACCCCTGCGAAAGAACAGGACCACTCCCACTAAATCATTCCAGGCAGTGTTTTGTCCAACTGGGTCTTAAAAGTTTCCAAGCATGCAGATTCCAGGACCTCTCTAGGCAACCCATTCCAGTGCTTCATCACACTCCTAGTGAGAAAGTTTTTCCTAATATCTAACCTAGACCTCCCCAGCTTCAACTTGAATCTATTGCTCCTTGTTCTGTCCTCTGTCACCACTGAGAATAACCTAGCTCTCTCCTCTTCAGAGCATCCCTTCAAGCAGTTGAAGGTTTCTATCAAATCCTCCCTCAGTCTTCTCTTCTGCAGACTAAATAAGTCTGGTTCCTTCAGTCTCTCCTCATAAGCCATATGCCCCAGCCCCCTAATAATTTTCATTGTGCTCTGCTAGACTCTTTCTAATTTGTCCAAATCTTTTTTGTAGAGGGGAGCCCAAACTGGACACAATATTCCAGATGCAGCCTCACCAGTGCTGAATAGAGGGGAATAATCACATCCCTCATTCTGCTGGCAGAGCTCCTACTGATGAAGCCCAATATGCCATTGGCCTTTTTGACAGAGCAAGGGCACACTGTTGACTAATATCCAGCTTCCCATACACCATAACTCCCAGGTCTTTTTCTACAGAGCTGCTACCTAGCTGGTCGGTCTCCAGCCTGTAGCAGTACATGGGGTTTTTATGTCCTAAGTGCAATATCTGAAGAGATATTGAACAAAGGGAGATCCATTTGTGAGAGAGAAGGAAGGAAATGTAACTAGAATGCAAATTTGAGAATATTGCAGATTAACAAAGGTATCTGTGATTTTTTTCATGTTTCAGAAGGCCAAAACCAAAGAGGAATTTGTTAAGGTCAGAAAAAGAGACATGGAGAGGCTAACAACTGAAGTTATGCAGTTACGGGACTTCCTACCTAAAATACTGAATGGAGGTATCGTGGAGAGCTTCCAGAAATTGGATGTTATTGAAACAGGTGAGTTCCACCATATTACCATAAATAATTGCAACATTGTTTAGAACAAACAGCCCAGTTTGTACAAATGCCTATAGATTTTTGTTGGTGAATTCTGCTTAAATATTTTTGTTAAAGGACAGCTCATCTATCTATCTATCTATCTGTCTATCTATCTATCTGTCTATCTATCTATCTATCAGTTAACCAAGGACAAACCTTATTTACTCGATGCAAGCTGCCATTTTCCTGCCAAAAGACAGAAAGGAAGATATATTGGATCAGGAAGAAACTCATTATATGTTGAAAACAATGAGAAAAATATTTTGTTTTGAAAGCTGATTTTAGGTGAATTGCAAAATACATATATTTGAGACACTTTGAAATATATATTTGTATATTTAATTTACCTTTGGTATTAATTTTTTGCCAGTAAGTCTCCAAAAATTTCAGATGAAGATTGATAACATTACTCCCCCTCTGAGATGATATGCTTCTGATCTCTGCCTCTAAACCGTGTTTCTTCAGACTTGATTGGTGACCCAGACCATCCTTTCTCTGAGTCTACACCCTGACCTCAGAGCTAAATCTTCGCATCCTGTAGCCCACCTGCAATAGCCCCCCCCCCCCCCAGCTTCTGGGGACAAGTCTGATCTGAGGAAGCAAGGAATAAATGTGAAAATAGATTAAATAGGTCTCCACTTGAATTTTTAGTTGCATTAATTAAGATGTGCTAACCAACACTTATAAATTGTGAAGCAGCCAGGCCACACAACTTTTTCTTGTCATGTATAAACCTAGGGTTAAATGTTCATATCCTGTCTACACTGGAATTTACAATCTTATTTGTCAATACTTACTAGTTAACCAGACTAAAATTTCACTATCTTAAGAATTACAATAATTACAATAAAACAAGATCCTGTTTACTCAGGAACTTTTGAAATATATTGAAACACTTAAAATTGACATTTAAAAATCCAGCACTTTCCCATTAATTTAATCACAATTAATTTTTTCCTAATCTGTCTGCAGAAAAGTGGCAGCCTGAGTGTGGTACAAGCTTGAACATTCACTGCCTAGAAAACTTGAAACTTCAAGGGATTTTTCTTTTTTAATTTTTAACTAGTATGTGAATGGTACCATAGCCATTATTCAGTGTTTGCTAGGAAACCAGTTTCATTTTAAGGTGATGACCTGAAAATTTCATACTTAATTTTCAAGGTTATATTTGTGCATTATCTCAGGAGTAGCATATTATAACCAAACTGGAGTATTCTTATGTTTTGAATCAGTCTTGATTTAAAAATATTGGATTAGATTTTGAAAAAATTGATTTAGTATTTGAAATCCAACAATAAAAGAGTAGACAATGCAACACATCACTGGTAGTGTAGAAAATAATACACTGACTACCTCAGCATCAGCAGCCTTATTACCAACCCCAGGACAGGCAGACCCAGTACCTCTCACTTCAAAAGAGATTAAGGGACACATCCATGCTGAGCATAAGCATAGCTTTGAGCATTCTATGATAGTGTCTTGCAAGAAGGACTCAAAGCACTACTCCAGAGACAAACTGTCCACCCTGCACCTCAATAGTTGTTGAAGGACTACTGGCCCTTGCTCTTGTCAACGTGGCCTGTGGACAGATACTTGTACGCCCGCAGCTGGCTTCTCTGGTGGACCCCAGCTAGAGACTGATCTGTAGAGCCCTGCACAGATACAAATAAGTGGATCCATATCCAATCTGCATCCTCAAGAAATGGCCTGCAAATATCCGTGTTGTATCTGCGGATGCGGACATAATGTGGATATCCATGGATATCCGCATATTTGCAGGGCTCTAGCTCTGTGCAGATAAAAATATGTGGATCCGTGTCTGATCTGCATCCGCAAGAAATGGTCCGTGGATATCCATGTTGTATGCACGGATGCAGATATAAGGTGGATATCTGCGGAAATCCACAGATTTGCAGGGCTCTACTGATCTGCCTACAATGTGTCAGAGGTAAAGTGAAGCTGTACCCCAGTGCCAGGGCCCTGCTGACCATGAGCAGGGTGAACTGACCAATGATAATAGCACTAACACCTAGGCTTGTCTACCACATGATCATGGAGAGGGACTGGCCAGACTTCACAAGGCCTGAGCACTAGAAACCTGAGAACTCCTCATCTTCCAATGGCTGTGGAAGGAGATACCCTTTAAGTAGAACCTGAGGTAGAGGAAAATCATGACCCACATTACCAGGGCAGAGAGGCTGCCTGCCCTTTCTCCTGACTGACAAGGAAGGCCCCAGCCTGGGCACTGATTTTTAGATGGAAGATTTTTAGCAGGAAGACCCGCCCCACATTCAGACAGGTGTATGAACTACTCACTGTGGTCAACGGAGAGATGATGTCCCCCATGAGCACACCAGTGGACCCAGTGCAAGGTAATCAATGACCACTTCTATCATGACCCCCCAGTTGACCATGACCCCCCAGACCTAAAAATCCTGGATCCATTTAGTAGTGCCCTATGTGCTGTTTTAAAATTGACTGATGATGTCTCTTTTATGAGTCACCTGGGGTATGAGAAGCTTGTGACCTCAGTATTGATGAGGTCTTTTTGGCCTGGGATGCATCAGGAGGCAAAAACTATTGTAACTGATGCAGAGGCAGTCTTAGGCTGTCTGGGGCCCTAGGCAAAGACACATTGCAGGGCTCCCTGTAGGAACTAACCACATAATAAACACATAATAAAAGGCATAACATTTAAAAAAATATCTAAAAGCATTCATTTTTTATTTTTTAAAGATTTTTTTAAAATCTAAAAGCAAACATTTATTTTTTAAAAATAATGTGTAAAAAATCTAAATGTTCACCTTCCTACTCTTTCTGTCACTAAAACCAGAAATAAGGTCTCGGAAGTCAACAGATAGCAGGTCAGATCACAACATCTATCCTGCTAGCATGCAGTCCATACTCTCAGCCTGAACTTTCAGTTTTCTTTTTTTTTCTAGATGAAATATTATCTGTTTACTTTAAGAATTTAGAGGGTGAACTGGACTGCTTTTGTACTTTCTACTCACTGCTGCCCCCCCCCAATGCCAGGGACCAGGTGAGCCAGACAAAAGGGCAGCCAGTTTCAGCACTGCTGGTCCGGCCACCTCCCTTCCCCACCACTTGCGCTGCTCTGGGCTCTGTGCCCACTGCTCTGGGCTCCCCACTGCTCTGGCACAAACCCCAGTGCAGCGTGCATGGCAGCGGGGGGGCGGGGGGGGGGGAGGTGGACGGGCAGCACTGCACCCAGCCACCCTTTTGGCCATTTGCCCAGTCCCTGGCGTGGGGCTGAACAGCACAGGGGTCTGCCCCTCCCCTTGGCCAGCCAGCCCCACTCCCCAGTGCCGGATGGGCATGGGGGGGCCCTGCAGAAGGCGATTTGCCCGGGGCCCCACACCCCCCCTAGGGACAGCCCTGACCTTCTCCACCCACTTTCTTCAGTTCCTGATGTGTAAGTCCTTTTATTATCTGACTCATCTTTCCTTGAAGCTGCCATCCACCCATCAGCCTTATTCTTTATTATTAAAATTCCCTTTTCTGTCAAACCTCACAATACAATCCTACAAATGAAATAATGAGTGACATGACAGATCACAACGTCACATCATCCTAGTGACCACACTTCCAACTTGTAAAATTTCAATGAACAACCAATAATAAACCAAATTTAATAAAATATTAACCCATTTTAGTAAAAAGAATCCTTCCGAGTTAGTGGAAAGCATTCCAGAACGCAATATTCCACAATATTACAAATGTGCAAGGGCTGGCAATGTCACAAAATGAACTAGGAAATAAACAATAGCATTTCCACAGAGTGGAAAGAAAAGAACAATTTCAAATCACCACTGCAATTTTTACAGTATTTGCGTTCTGAGTTCCCTTAATAGCTGAGCAAACAAGGAGTCCTGTGGCACTTTTGAAGCCTAACAAATTTAAGTCCTCCTAATAGCTGGGAAGAATTTGATATTTGTGTTTCTGGGTATTTCTCTAGCTAGCCTTATGTGGATGGGGCAATTGACTCCACTTTTAATTGGCTATCCTCATGTGAGGTAACACCACTTTTAAAATACCTACTCTAGCAAATGCCTGGAAGCTCTGCACCACCTGTACTTGACCTGTTTGTAAGAACCAGTGATTGAAAGTTGCTGAGGTTTTAATTTCCAAAGGGGCAGCTGTGTTAGTCTAGTCCAGCAAAAAAAACAAAACAAAACAAAACAAGGAGTCATGTGGCACTTAAAGACTAAAGTTATGTCCACATATAGCTTTTAAATCGAAACAAGGACTGTTGTTTCGATTTTAAAAAAGTCATGTCCAGATGACGTTTCTTTATTTCGAAATAAGGAACTCCCTTATTTCATAGAATCATAGAATCATAGGGTTGGAAGGGACCCCACGAGGTCATCTAGTCCAACTCCCTGCCAAAAAAGCAGGACCACTCCCATTAGATCATCCCAGTCAGGGTTTTGTCCAGCTGGGCCTTGAACACCTCCAAATAAGGAAAATAATTTCGATACAATAAAACCTAGTTTGGTATTGAAATGAGGATTATTTTGAAATTGTGGTTTCGAAATAACCCTGTCTGGCTCTGTTATATCAGTATGACCCACATATTGATATAACAGTTGACCTTCCTCCCAGGATGCTTGGCACCCTAGGATGAAGGCCCAGCCCACCTCAGCACCCTGGCCAGGGAGGGAGGGGAGGTGCAGGGGGCCCAAGGGGGGTGGGAGTCCAGTAGTCGGCTTGCCCCTGCTTGGTCTCGGTGGCTGCTGGCTGGGTGGGGGGTGAGTCAGCTCCCACACCCCCCACCTGGCTGGCAGCTGCCCAAAACGGGCAGTGGGGCCAGCCGGCTCCGGGATCCGCCGTCCAGGAGACAGCCAGGGTGCCCCACTGCCCCCCCCCTCCTGCTGTTCCACTAGCAGCGGGGGCCGCAGGGCAGGGAGATCCCTGCCGTGGGGGCTGTTTTCCCCTGCCTGGCTCTCCATGTGAGACTCAGGCAGGGGATTGGGTGGCAATGTGGCCCTGCCAGGGGGCCATGTTGCCACATCTCCCAGGGTGCCCCTCTGTTGAATCAAAATAGCAAATCCTATGTTCAGACTTGCTATTTTGCTTTGGTGGTTTTTGCTTAATTCAATTTAAGTTAAATCAAATTAATGATTTTATTTCAAAATAACTTATTTCGATTTAACTTAAATCGAAATAAGCGTGTCCGTGTGAACATAGCCTAACAGATTTATTTTTCGCATGAGCTTTCATGGGAGAAAGTCCCACTTTGTCAGATACTTTGAAGATAGGGGAACTTACAGAATGGAATGAGTTTTTAAGCACTGGAATTTTAAATAAGTCTACCCCCACCTGCACACCCCAACCTCCCCTGCAGCCCCTGCTTCCCCTCATGGCCCCAGACTTTCCCCTGTAGCCCCATTCCCTTGGCTTCCTGCTGCCAGTCTCCACCCTCTCCCACAAACCCCAGCTCCTCCAGCTTAACCTCCTAACAAGCTACCCTTGAGCCTGGCTGGAGGCAGCTTTTAAACTTCCTGAACTTCTGCAGGCCAGCTGGTGGCCTCAGTTGAGCTCCTCCCTCTGAGGCTGTCTGAAGGTATGTCTATATTTGCTGCCGTCACTTCACCCTTCCGGGAGCAGATTGTGGCTAGTATTAACTCACTGTACCACTCCCAGAAGCTGACCCTGGAAATCCTGGGGGTCAGAGGGCATAGGGGAAAACCAACCACAAGCGATTTGCTGTTGGCTTTCCCCTGATGTGTACCGGTGGCTTAAAAGTCACCACAGGTTATGCAAGGAGTTGTATGTTCCTTGTGCAGCCAGCAGTTGACTGCCGCTGAAAAAGCCCCAAGTACAGACTAGGGCTGAGTCTGCGCCTGCTGGAGTCAGAGCAATCCTACTGCTGACAGAGACAGATGCAGTGTTATGATTTTGGGTAGAAGGCAGCAAATTGCCCTGGCTGTACACTGATGTGGCCCCTCACTCCCTGGGGCCCTAGGCAGCCACCCGCTCCACCTCCCTCAAAAGCCGCCTTGAATTCATGCCCTGAATGCCAGCTGGTAGCCCTGTGCCAGCTGGTAGCCCTGTGGTACCAAAGACTCTTTTGATCCCCCTGCTGGTGATGGAGGTTCCCTTCAAGTGAGTCACCATGGACCTTGGGGGACTCCTGAAGAGTGCCACTGGATTTCACTGCTACTTCTCTGAGTGGAATCCCTGTGAGTGCTCTGCTTTAGGTGACTGTGCACCCCTTTATCTCTAGTTGAGAGAATTTTGACAGCAGTACATGGGTGGGCTGCATGTGTGCTCTCCCTGTCTTGTGCCTGCACCAGCAGTTAAATTAGTACTGTGCGGCCACTTCCCCCACCTCACTTCCTTCTCTATCATCCTGTCTGACTCAGAGCTCCAGGTGTGCGTTCGTTTGATTTGTCTCATAAGTGATTTTTACCACTTTATACCATTTGTATGTAATAGTTAGATTAGTATTATTGGTATAGCTAGATTAGTTGACTAAGATTTTATTTCTGTTTTTTAAAAAAAAACTTTCTCCATAAATTCATCCCATCTAGGATATTCCCACTGAAATGCCATGCTATCCATGATTTAAATGTCGCCTCTCCTGCCACGAGGCAGTTCTCTCTGACAGACATTCACAATGCATCAGGTTTTCTGGGAGAAACCCACATACCCCAAAAGTGCACTCATTGCCTTAACCTGATGTCCTGCACAAGAAAAGCAAGGAATGTCCAAGTTATACTTATTCTCGTGGAGAAGTCCCTCCCTCCTGCTTCAGACCTAGGACTACAAAACTTCTCCTGGTGACCGACCATCAAAGATTCCACACCTCAGCTTCATATGGGAAGGACTTGTTTCCTAAAAAGAACCAGTAAAGAAGAGACCTTCCACTCTTCTTACCAAAACTAAAAGAAAGTGTTCCCTGGTTCAATGTACTGCATTAATACCGACTATGCCATAACCAAATACCTTTGAGTTGGCAGGGACTTCCAATACTGTTGGTATAGTTAAAGCTACAGACCATAAGTGGGCAGGCTGCAAAAAGGAAGAGAGAGACTTTAAAAGGTAGGTGCCCTCCCAGTATGGCACCATCACCAGCTAAATGCTCCACACCAAGTGCCTCTGCAATTTCTAAGGCACCTGTGCCACCTACAGGCTCTCCGTTGCACATCTCTGATGCATCAACACTAAAGTCTCCTAAGTCTAAGACACAGTCATCATCAGCACCTATCCTGCCTCCCATGACACCCCCACACTACATACTGGTACTGCAGTAACAGATGCCTGTGCCTTCTCTAATACCAAAAATACATCAGTTCCTTGCACCTAAGGATCTGACAGTGACTCTGCCTTGTTCCCTAATTTGTCTCCATTGTGACTCTCCTGAGTGAACTCCTAACTAGAGGCAGCCTGTGACTCATACAGGGGCTAAAGTAAGCTGGAATGTGCCAGAACACAGTTCTGGGGCCCACAAATTTGAGGGGTCAGAGTTTGGGGGCCCCGAAAAATAGAAAAAATCAGGTGGAATGCACATTCTGCCCTGCTCAGCCCCCAGGAGCTGCTGGCAGGCTGGGAGAGTTTTCAAATTGGGGATGCTGCAGGTGGGTCTGGGAAGGGGGTCAGGGAGCTGGCAGGTGGGTGGGTCTGGGAAGGGACAGGGGGGTCAGGGAGCCAGCAAGTGGGCAAGGAAGGTGCCAGGGGGTCAGGGGCTCGGAAAGCCGGCAGGAAAGAGGCCTGGGAGTTGGGGTCAGGGACTTGGCCTGGTGGGGATTCTGGGGAAGGAGCCTCGGGGTGTCAGGGAGCCGGCAGGGCAGGGAAGCAGCCGGGGGTCGAGGAGTCAGCAGGTTGGGGAAGGGGACCAGGATCAGGAGCCGGTGGGTGGGTGGGTCAGGGAATCAGCAGACTGGGGAAGGGGGCTGGGGAGCTGACCAGGGGTCAGGGAGTCAGTGGGTCAGGAAGGAGCACCAGAGAGCCGGGGGCAGGTGGGTCTGGTGTCAGGGAAAGGCCCTGGGGGTTGGGAAGTCAGCAAGTCCGGGAAGGGGGCCAGGGTTGGAAGCCGGCAGGTGGGCAGGTCAGGGAAGGGGCTGAGGGTTGGGGAGCTGGTGGGTGGGTGAGTGGGTTGGGGAAGGGTCCTGGGGGTCAGGGAGTCATGGGACCTACGTGGGTGATTATATACTTCGGAGGTCAAATGTAGCAAATTATTTTTTTCCTTGTGCATGGGAGATGAATGACTTATTAAATGATGTAATTTTTCTGGACTTTTCCCCCCTTCTCTTTGTTCCCATTTTGCTGATTCCATGCTTATAACGATAATATTGTCCTGAATGGAGACAGCGTCTCCTCCTTTAAAGAGCCAAGGAATCATGCTCATTTCCCACTCATTTTGGAGACTAAAATGGGAATTATTTAAAATGTGTCTTATAGCACACTGCTTATTTGCTTTGTATGTACATTCCACAGACTCACTCACGATTTATAGATTCAAGTACCAATTTCTTCCTAAAATATCTAATAAAGTAGATCTTTAAAACTGCTCCCACTTTAGGAATGACCAAGAACAACAGATATTTCTTAGTAACTTGCCTTTTGTCTTTTTATTGTCCTGAGCTTTTTTTAAAATCTGAGTTTGATTTATTAAACTGAGCAAGGTGCACAGTGCCCCACTAGAGCTACTTATATTTTGGAGCTAAGTCAAGATGATCATAGAATCATACAACTGGTAGGGACAGTGAGAGGTCACTGAGCCCAGTCCTCTGTATTCGTGCCAGGACCAGGTACCTTCTGGGTGGTGCAGGGGACAGTGTGTGAGGCCAGGATGGGGGTAGGGAGATGGAGGGGACAGTGTGTGAGGTCAGGACGGGGGTCGGGGTGGAGGGGATAGTATGTGAAGCCAGGATCAGGGGCAGGAGGTCGGCACAGGCAGAGTGTGAGACTGGGATCAAGGTCAGGGAGATGCAGCAGGGACGAGGGGGCAGAATGTGAGTCCAGTATTGGGGTGAGTCAGGGGCATCGCTGGCTGGGGGAGAGACCCGGGGCCCCGCACCTGGCCCACCGGCCACACCCCCAGCCACAAGGCCATGCCTCTTGGCCAGGGACAAGGCCTAGCACTGCTGTGCCCCCGTGAGCGGCCAGGCCCCACATCCCCGGCCGGGATCGGGGCCGCCGCCAGTGCATGTGGCGCGGCCTGGGACTGCCTGCTGCGGCCGCAGGCAGCCGGGCCCCGGATCCCTGGCCAGGGCTGGGGCTGGGGCTGGCAGAGGCCCTGCATCCCCAGCCGGGGACGGGGCTGCTGTGGCCACTGGCGGCTGGGCCTGGGATCTCCAGCCTGATTGGGCCAGAGATTTGGAGCACTGGCACTGGGCTTCGGGGCACACGCCCTGGGGTACCCAGCGTCAGCAACGCCCCTGGGGTGAATATTTTTATGGAGCAATAACCGTATTTTTATGGAGTGATAACCATTGCATATGGTACTGAGAAGTGGTTGCAAATGCCTACCTGGGCTGGGGCCTGCACATGCATGAAGGGGGCCTGGAGAATATGGAAAGAAGGCCCAGAGATTAGGAGGATTCTGGGGTCCATCAACTTATGCTTTAACCACTGTACACACCCACTTGATGGCTGAATGCAAGGCTGCCTTCCAGAGTCCCAAGGCCCACCTGTCAGAAACTGAAGTTCACCCCCTGGATTCATTGTCAAGATGGATGCCTTGGAGGTGGGACTTGGGGCTGTTCTCTTTCAAAAGATCAATGGGGAAGAGCACCCCATCCTGTATATCAATTGGAAGCTGTTTCCCCATGAGAGAAATTACTCTGTGATTCAGAAGGAAGCCCTCACTGTTAAATGGGTGGTGAATGCTCTCCCGTATTATCTCCTCAGCAACCATGTTGTGCTCATGATGGAGCATGCTTCCCTCAAATGGCTAAACACGATGAAGGAAACCAAATGGCCCTGGTCTCCCAATCTGAAGGCTGCAGAAGGCGAGGTGACAGCCCATGTAGTGACATAGGCTAATTTGTAGTGGAACGGGGCTAATCTCTTGATTTGCTAGTTTATAATACTTTGCACTTGATTTCCATTTTTTTACAATAAAGCACTTTAAATAAATCTTATTTCTAATAAATCTGGAGATCAGCTCCTCTCATTTAATTGTTTTTGTTTTTTCCTTTTAAAGTAGTCATGGGTTAGTTTTAGTAAGCATTGTAAAGCTGGTTTAGCATTTATCTAGTGTGTTGTAAAAATTAATACATTACTACATTTTTTAGTTGTTCACATACTTAATGTCCCATAGAGTAGATTAAATCAACTTTTACTTCTACTTGGCATTAATATTTTCCTCATCTTTGCCTACAGGCTTTCACTATACCTTTCACTAAAGTTGAAAGCAAAGGCTCTAAATAATCGGGAAATTATGGAAACTAATAAAGAAACAGAAAATGAATAAAACTAAAATAAAGTTAAGGTTCTAGACAAGTGGGAGTTCAATTTGTTGTGGTTAAATAAGAGAGACTTGATCCTGAACCGTGAACGCTTATGGGTTTTTTCTGGTTTAAATCAATTACATTTAATATTAATTTAATGTATTTTTGTAATAATTGTTTAATAATGTGATGCATGGTTATAGTCCCCAGTTGGCCACATGGAGGAGTTCTGACACAACCAGATATTTAAAGTAGACCACATTGTACTTGGTGAAATTTTCATGCTTAGTAAGTTAGCTGCTTATAATTTCTTATTTAATTTGATATAATTTTTTTTGTCAGACATGGAGAAAAGAGAACAAGAACTAGAGCAGCTTAGAATGGATTGTGAACACTTCAAAGCCCGTCTGGAAACAGCTCAAGCAGATTGCATGAGGGAAAAGAAGGTACATTTGTCTCCCCCCCCCCCCGCCCAAAAAAAAAAGCTATGATCTGTATGCTTGAGTTTAGGTTAGAGATACAGGGAAATGCAAGTTTAGCTCTTGACCCTTGCAACATACAATATCTTTTCAGTATATGGATTGTGAACAACCCGGAAAACTGTTTGGCACTGACTTCACATAACCAAAGAATATGTACATTGTGTACCAAACAGTTCTACTGTTAATACTTTTTGTGTGAAAGATTGTTCTAAAATAGAAAGGTCCATATTGTGCTTATAAGAATAGTAAATGTAGAACTTCAGCAGTATTAAAAATTATTTGAAGCTGAAATCTTAAAGGAAAACAGACCTCACACTTCTGTCTGAACTGCTTTACCTCCTTATGAATGTCTCTAAAATAACTGATTACATATTATTCCCACAAATGGAATTGTGGGAAACTAAGTAAGTTCGATAATTGTGTTCCTAGATCTCTTCTTTTTTTTCCTCCCAAACATAAAATTACACCTGTATTGGTATAAAAAATGGACTGTCTCTCAGTTATATATGTATGTATTGTATACTCCGCATGGGTATGTCTACATAGGAGCCTTAGGTTGACTTAACCTGCCTTAAGTCTACCTAAGGAACTCCATGTCCAAATTTAGAATTTATTAAGTTAGCTTAAACAGTTGCTTAAGTTGACTTAATGAAATATGCCTTGAAAGTAGACTTTTAAGCTTTTAAGTTGACTTTCAGGGCAGGAAGGGTCTGGGGTCCCAGCCCAGGCCCACCCCTTGCCCCGCCCTGGGTCCTGATTGGGCTCCGGTGGCCCAACTGGGCTCCAGAGGGGTCTGATCCAACCCCAGTCACCATCGGCAAGTAGCTTGGAGCCGGATCTGGCCCCTGCCCTTGCCACATGTGTCAAGGGGCTGGGAGCTGGGAGCCCGATCCAGCCCCCAGCCACTTGACACAGGCAGCAGGAGGCTCAGAGCCAGCTCCTGTTGCTACCAGCAAGTGGTACAGAGCCAGATCTGGCTCTGCTCCACTTGCTGGTGGCAGCAGGAGCTGGATTGGGCTCCCAGGGTCAGATTGGGGCCCTGGAGCTGGATCATGCCCCAGGGCGGGGCTCCTGGGCCCGGGGTATGTCTGCTAGTGTAGACATACCCCTCAGCTGATTTAACCAGGTGAACTTTAAGTCAAACTTGTTAAGTTGATTTAAAATAGCCCCCGAATGTAGACCTAGCCCATGGGGCTCGAAATATTTGATATTTTTTATTGTATACACTGCAACTGTTGTGTGCAACAGTATGAATTTAGGATATTTTTATCCTTTAATATGAATTTCCTTAATTTCTTTTAGTTTGTTTGTCCCTTAACATTTGCATCTGGTTTCACACACAGGACTGCAAATCGTCATTAATGTGCTCTTTGTGTCAATATTGAGAAGCACACTCTGGGTGTTCTCAAAGCTTGTTGCAAGATCTTTTCAGATTGCTGACATCAAGGCTATGTCTACACACAGTTTTGTTATTTCGAAAGAAGCTATTTCGAAATAACTTATTTCGAAAGAACCTGTTATTTCGAAATAACTTGTTTCGAAATAACAAAACTGTGTCCTCGAAATAAGGGAGCGAAATAGCAGGTCCACAGTGTGGACCTGCTATTTCGCTTCCTCTGGGGGCTGCAGGCACCGCGCCTCACCTGGTGGGTGCCCGCAGCCCCCTGCAGGCACCCGCCAGGAGCGGGCAGCGGGGCACTGCGCCCCAGGGGCTTTAACGCCCCTGCTGCCCCCCAAGCTGGCGGAGCGGCTCCGGCGCGCGGCTGCAGCCACGGGGAGCTGGGTCCCGCCAGCCCCTCCGGCCCTGGGCTCAGCGGGGGCAGTGGTTGCAAGCCCCGCGGCTCACCCGCCACCAGCTCGGGGGTCCTGCAGCCCCGGGGGAGGTGGCCACAGCCCA
>ML681989.1:55183215-55255391 GCA_007922195.1 Podocnemis expansa
AGGAAGCTCAGCCAGTTATTTCGAAACGGCATGTCCACTTGGCGTTGTTTCGAAACAACCGTTTCGAAACAACGCCCTTTCGAAATAAAACGAGGTTTAGCTTATTTCGAAAAGCGCACGGCTATTTCGAAAGAAGCGGTTTGCTTCTTTCGAAATGGCCGTGCGTCGTGTGGCCATGCCATTCCTTATTTCGAAACAACCTCTGTTGTTTCGAAATAAGGAGTGTGTGTGGACATACCCCAAGAGTTGTTAGGAGGAATGAGTCTCTGAAATTTAATATAGCATTTCTATAACACATCAGTTTCAAAAGGGAAAATATATAGAATATAACACGGCAATTGCAATGTACAAAAATGAAAACTTCTTCCATCTGGGTTGACTTAAGTTGTGTGTATTTAATGTTTTTAATGCAATATTTATTTTTTGTCAGTGCTCTCATTTCTCCTATTGTCATGCCATGTACTGGCTACTCTTCCAGAAAAAAAGTGTCTTTTTCCAGTTTCTAGATTTGCTTCCAAAACAAATTAAGCAAAATCAGAAACAGGCATTCTTACTCCAAAAATGTCCTGGGGGTTGGAGTGCCTATTGCAGAGTAATTTATTCTGCTGCAGATATTCAAGTCCATTTCTTAGTGGTGTAAGCATCAAATTTGAAATACCTATATATCTTAATGTTGTCGACCCAAATCCTGATAGAATGGACTCAACCTTTCACTCTTATAAATTTGATAAGCTGAGTGCTGTCCACTCCTCCATCTGTGATCTCTTCAGATGAGACCTTAAAATAAATCATGGCGCATTTAATAAGAGTAGGAGTTTTCCCTGGCATTCTTGGCCAGAGCTGTCCCTCCTGTCTTCATTGTTGTCCAATATGTGCTGGTTACCATCCAGAATATTTTAGGTATCATTCAGTGGTGTGTGCACGTATAGGTTTTGAAAATCTTCTAGTTATATGTATATTATTATAATTGTCTATTTATTTTCATGTTATTATCCAGAATACTCTTTCAGTTGATGGCTATTTAGTAACTGTGATGCTGTTGTCAGTCTGGGAACAAGTTAAAAAGTATAGTTAAGCTTGTGAATGTACTGAATTGCATGTTCATCAAGCTAGCTGAAAACAGACTGATGATCCATTGGTAGGATGTAAGAGAAAAACAAATTTCTTGGAATATATGGATAAGTAATTGTAGAATTATAGAAATGTGGGGCTGGAAGTGACCTTAAGAAGTCATCAAATCATGTCCCCAGCATTGTGGCAGGACCAAGTAAATCTAAACTATCTCTGGCAAGTGTTTGTCCAGCATGCTTTTAAAAATGTCTGGTGATTGAGATTCCACAGCCTCCCATGGAAGCCTGTTCCAGAATTTAGCTACCCTCACAGTTACAATTTTTTTTCCAATATCTAACCTAAATCTCCTTTCTGGCAGATTAAGACCATTGCTTCTTGTCCTATCTTCCGTAGGCATAGCAAACAGTTTATTATGGTCCACTTTATAACAGCCCTTAACACAGGGCTGGCACAAGGTTTCTGAGTGCCCTAGGAGAGGGGGGATTTTGCCCCCTCCATGCCACAGGCGCCCCTCCACCCTGCCCATGGGCACAAGCCCGGATGGGGATACAGATCCAGCAATGGACGGGGAGCAGCACTGCCATCACGGGGATGCGGCTGTGGGTGGGGAGCCCCTTGAAGCCCCCTAATTTTTGGCACCCTGGGTGACTGCCTAGGTTGCCTCTATGGGCAGACCACCCCTGCATTAACATATTTGAAGATCATTATCAGGTACCTCCCCTTCCTTTTCTCAAGAATAAACATACCCAGTTTTTATAACCTCTTCTACAAGACAGGTTATATTATTTTTTTAGTTGTTCTCTTCTGAACTCTCCAGTTTGTCCATATCTTTTCCAAAGTGTGGTATCCAAAACTGGACAGCTGAGCCTTCACCAGTGCCAAGAAGATTTGGATATCTCCTCCATGTCTTACATATGGCCCTTCTGTTAATATACCCCAGAATAGTATTAGCCTTTTCTGCATCTTCATCACATTGTTGATTCCTGTTTAATTTGTGATCCACTATAACCTCCATATTGCTTCTGGAATACTACCACCTATGCTTGGTCTACACTTAATAGTAGATTCGGTGGCAGTTGGTGGGAGATATGCAAGCTACAAAGAATAGCTAAATTCCAAAGAGGTAGCCATGTCAGTTTGGTTCAGCAAAACAAACAAGGATAATCCCACTTCATCAGATGCTTTGAAGAAGAGGGAAACTACAGAGTAGCTAGCATATTTTCCATCGACTTCCTAAAGTCTGTTCTGCACACCGTCTTTTGTATGCTGCACTGACTGGAAATAGATACCCATCTACACATTGTGACTCTTTTTCTGGAGATGGATTTATTAAGTTGATTTCTGGATTGATTGAGTGAGTCTTCATATCCACTAAGTAAATCCTGAGAAATCGATCTGACGGCAGTGAATTTGCTGCCATCAAAGTAGACATACCCCTAGTCAGTTAAATCCATTTTATAGCTGAGCATTTGATTTTTCCCTCCTAGGTGAAGTACTTTGCTTGCCCTTTATTGAATTTCATATTGTTGAACTTGGACCAGTTCTCCAGTTTTGCAAGTATTTTGAATTCTATTTCTGTTTTCCAATGTGCTTACAACAAGAGCTTTGTGCAGGATTTTTTTTTTTATTCCATTCTGCCCACAAGACCCAATCTAACCTACTCCTGCATTGTTTCTTGAATTTTTATCTTGCTTCCACCTGCAGAACCCTGAAATCCCACAAATCCTCCAAGAAAGACAGATTCTCGCATGTTACTTGGGGGGGGGCAAAAATACCCTGGTCCAGTTATTATATTATATGTATAAATAGAATTCAAACATCATATTTACCACTAAAAGAATAAAACAAATTTCACTTTAACCATGTAAAAAAAAACCTTTATCTCCTATTAAAACAGACATCAAAACTCTTTTTATCCCTCACTTAAACTTAAGTATTAAATTTCTATTTTAAAAAAGAAAACTATCTTTACGTTGCAGGAATTCTGTTTATGACAAACTGATGCGTGATTTAGTGTTCTTCTGAAAATTATTGCAGTCTGTTTTTTTTTTCCTCACTCCAGTCCCTCCTGCAATAAAGTACGTTTTACCTGCTATTATGGCAGTGGCCATGGGAAGGAAACCCAGTCCAGCTGCAGGGCTCTGCTTGCAACTACCTCCCCCACAGCCTTGTTTCAACTGCAGACTTTGTAAGCATATACTCCACTTTATTATCAAATTCATTAATAAACATACTGAATAGTATTGGATCCAGAACTGATCGCTGTGTGGGCCCCCTGGATACTTTCTCCCAGTCTGACAGCAAGCCATTGATAAGTATTCTTTGAATGCAGTCTTTGAACCGGTTATGCATCCACCGTAGAGTAATTTCATCTAGACCCCATTTCTGCAGTTTATCTATGAAAATGTCATGGGGGAATATGTCAAGAGCCATACTAAAATAAAAATATATCACATTCAGAATGTCTTCTCTGAACAGTATCTCAATGGGTGCTCCACTGTAAGCGTGTCTGTATTCCTGTGCTGTTGATGGAAAAATTTCAGTAGCAGTATCTGTTGAACCCACACATGCATTGTCTCTCCTTGTGCTGTGTCATGAGGCTAGCCAGTGCTCTCTGGCTAACTGTTCTAAGTTTCTTCTCAACCATCCTGGTTAGTGAAGGAGCCCTAGGTGTCCATTTGCAGATTATTAACTGTCTTGTATTTGCCAAGTTTAGCTTCCTTTGAAGCCCCTTATTTGGCCGTGCCTTAAAAAAACCCAAAGATGAAGAAAGGACTCTGTTATTTTGTCAAGCCCCCGGAGGGGAAGAGGGTGCAGGATTGCTGGGTAAGGGTGTTCCTGGCTCTCTGGGCTTCAAGACATGCCACGCTCACAGCAAGTCTATCCCAGTCACAGACAAGCACGACCAGTGTGTCGTCTGAAGCAGAGGTATTCTCTTTGCCAAGAACTTCTGCTGAGATCCACCTATTGGGATCCCCAAAACAGATAGGGTATGTCTACACACAGAGTTTAATTCGACCTAATAAACATTAGGTTAAATTAAAAAAAAAGGCATGTCTACACAAGGTTTTGCTGATTTGACCTAAGGCTTCCCTTAGGTCAAATCGAGGAGACAATGCTTCAAAGTTACAAAACCTCATGTAACTTCAAAGCAATCATCAGTTTGAACCCTCTAGTTTGAATTCACACTGTGTGGCCATGTTAATTCAAATTAAGGTTAGTTTGAATTCACATGGGTTGACCTTCCTCCCAGGCACATGGCAGCCTGGAAGAAAGATCAGCCCTCCAGCACCTGAGGCAAGCAGCCCCAAAGGTGCCCCCCCACCACCGAGGCATGAGGAGTAGAGCCCATGCTTGCCTGGTGTGGGGACAGGACTCCTTGCCCAGCAGGACCCCCATTTGCTGATTGTGGGGACAGGATCCCTGCGCGCAGCTGGAGCTGTGCTCCCCAGGTGTGGGGAAGGGATCCCCATGCCCGGCTGGAGCCCAGCTTGCTGGTGCGGGGAAGGGATGCCTGTGCGCAGCTGGAGCTGTGCTCCCCGTGTGCGGCGAAGGGATCCTCGTGCCCGGCTGGAGCCCGGCGTGCTGGTGCAAGGAAGGGATCTCCACATGCGGCTGGAGCCATGCTCCCTGGGTGAGGAAAAGGGATCCCCTCACCAAGCTGGAGACCAGCTTGCCAGCATGGGGATCCCTTCCCCATGCTGCCAAGCCGGGCTCCAGCTGGGCACAGAGATCCCTTCCCCAAACCTGGCGAGTGCGGCTGGAGCTGTGCACAGGGATCCTTTCCCTGCACCAGCAAGATGGGCTCTAGCCAGGCGCAGGGGTCCTGTCCCCACACCAAGCGAGCACAGCTGGAGCCATGCGCAGGGATCCCTTCCCTCCACAACGCTGCTGGAACTGGGCAGGGGGAATCCCTTCTCCCCATGTCTGATCAGTGCTGTCAGGGTGGGTGTGCGCTGGCTCCACAGAGCCTGACAGGGAAAAACATCCCCTGCCAGGCTCTAGCCTTCTGAGCCTAGTGTGGGGAAAAGCATCCCCTACCCAGCAGTGTGGCTAGAGCTGGGGAGGGGATGCTTTTCCCTGTGCAGCACTCAGAGGGCTGGAGCCCAGCAGGAGATTGGTAGTGGCATCGCCCTTCTAGGGGGTCATGTTGCCACACTTCCCATGGTGCTCCTCTTCCAATTCGAACTAGCAAGTCCTGTCCATGAATATGCTAGTTCAAATTGGTTTTCCTAGTGTGGCCATGTTAGTTCGAATTGACTGAACTCAAACTAATCTTTATTAGTTCGACTGGATTAGTTTGAATTCAGTTAATTCGAACTAAAGTCCTAGGTGCAGACATAGCCATCCAGACTACAGTGAAGGACCTCCCATCTGAGGTCATGAAGTTCTTCACCGAGAAGGCTAACGAAGGCTAACGGCTCTCTCCATTCCTTGAAGGATTACAGGTCACCCTTAGGTCATTGGGTATCTACACTCTAGGGCAAGAGATGTTTTAGCTCCAGTCCCATCATAGGCCGTATGAGTGTGTGTCCATCACAGCGTCACTATGATCAGCAAAGGAAAAAAGGAAAATTCATGAAATGTAAACCTCTTGTTTCTCAATCTTCGTCCCAATCACTTACCCCTAAGCACTTTTGACAGGCAGATCAAGGCATTGTGAAACCATTCCTCACTATTATCTTGGCCACCCACTAGCAGCATTCTGCAGTGTCTGGAAGCACATAATGTCAGATAGATGGATCCTAGAGATCATCCAGTTTGGATGGTGTATCTACGTCACCTTCCGACCCCTCCACAACACCTTTCCCTTTTTTTAAGGATCATTCTCAGGAGAATTTACATATCAGGAGATAGATTGACTCCTGAAGTTAGAAGCTGTAGACCCACTACCTTAACATGTATGAGGCAAGGGATTTTACTCTTTAATTCCTAAAACCCAGAAGGAAGGAAAGTTGGAGACCCATACGGGACTGCCAAGCTCTCAGCAAGCTTGTCAAGTTCAGAAATTCAAGATATTCACCTTATCAATGATCATTCCATTACTGGGACTGGGGGACTGTTTTTTGGCCCCTTATGTACAAGATGCTTACTTTCATATTTCCATACTACCAACTCACAGATGTTTTCTCAGATTAACTCTGAGACACAATCATTACCAACACAGGGTCATCCTGACTGGACTTCTATTGGCCCTGAGAATATTTTCCAAATTCTCTCAGAGTATGTTTATACTGATGGCAGCAAAATTGCTGCCATCAGCCTGGTGTTTTGGGAGTGCTTAGCAGTGAACCTGAACTTGCTGCTCTGCTCCCAGAAGTCAGCCCTGGAAGTCTTGGGGGCTAAAGGGTATATGGGAAAGCCGACTGCAAGGGATTTGCTGTTGGCTTTCCAGAATGTGTACTGGCAGCTTAGAAAGTCACAGGCAGTTACGCAACGAATTTCACGTTCCTTTCGTATCTGCCGATTGACCCTGACACCGAAAACCAGCCCCAGTGTAGACTAGGGCTCAGTGGTAGTTGCTCATTTATGTTCACAAAGGATAATGATCTACCCATATCCTGGACTATTGTCTCCTCAGAGCCCAGTCATTGCAAGAGGTTCATCAAGCTGCTGCCATCACAGTACACTTGTTCAAGTCTCTTCCCTATACCTCAACTTCTTATCTCCTCATTGGATTTAAACCAGGTTATGAAAAGATGAGCAGACCCTCCCTTTGAACCTATGGCCACCTGTTCACTAACATACCTATTGATGGCACTTACCTTAGCTAGAAGAATAAGGAAGGTAAGGGGCATTGCTGGCCTGAAAAACCTGTGGGGTCTGAGCCCCACCCCACCCATGCACTGGCCCCTTCCCTTTCCACGATGACGCCACCCCTAGCTCTGGGTCCAGGAATCCCCAAACAGGGGCCAGGGCCAGATCTTTCTGTTGTCAAGTCCTGCTGCTATTGGATCCTGCCACCTGGTGGCCCATGCTGGATTGGGCTCTTGCCCTGCTACCACTAGCTGTGAGCACCAGCCCTAGGTCCTGGCGAGGACAGCCAGCTCAGGAGTTGGGGCACAGGCCTTGGGACCAGGGGCCTGTTCCCCTTGGGCCCAGCGCCAGTGATGCCCTTGAGCAGGGTAGGAGCTCTGATTGTCCATCCCCCTGGCACATTGTTCCTCCTAGATAAAGTTATACTCAGGCCACATCCAGAATTCATCCCTAAAGTAACCTCCTCGAGGCTTCAAAAAAACCCTGCAGAATTGGAATTCAAATGTAAATTTGACAGTGTTTCTTCTAAATAAGGACTTCGGATTTTTTTTCTCATTACAACAGATGATTTGACCTCATTGTCATCTATATGCTGTTCCTCAGTGTTTGAATCTTAAAAACTGCTTTTATTTGCTGTTACAGTGTGACCTGATCCTGTGACTTACACTTTCCTGCATTTATTTTCCTCCCATTCTGTAAATTCTCCATCTTCAAAGCATCTGATGAAGAGGGATTTTCTCCCACAAAAACTCATGTGATAAATAAATTTGTTAGTGTTTAAAAGTGCCACAGGACTCCTTGCTTGTTTTGCTGAACTAGACTAACACCTGCCTCTTTGGCATTTGACACCTTGAAGAACCATCATTAGTTCACGAGGTGGGTAACTTCTTCCTCCCCCTGTCCAGCTGGACAGTAATCCTGTCAAAGAAGAAAATTTAGGTTGGCTTGGCATGATTTGCTTCTGACAAATCCATGTGGGCTGTACCTTGTAATCCTACAGGACACAGGTACATACTAACTTAGCTATTTAATAATTTGTTCCAGTACCTTTCCAAATATCAGATTAAGCTGACTGCTCTGTAATTTCCTGATTCTTCTGTGTTCTTTTAAAGCATAGATACTATGTTTGCCTTTATTCAGTCTCCTGGGATCTCAGACTCTTCTAGTAGATCTCAAAGATAATTGACAATGGTTCAATGACTGCTTCAGCTAGTTCCATAAGCACCCTAGGATGAATTTCATCAGGTCCTACTGACTTGAACACAACCAACTTTTCTAAATATTCTTTAACAAGCTTTTACCCCTGTTTCAGTTTGTATTCCTTCTTATTGACAATATTAATGTTCTTCTCTTGGTCAAGAATGAATAATCATTTTGCATTCCACTGTTTCTTCACAAACCTATGGAACTGTAATAACCTGGATCTTGAACCAAGGCCTGGGCATCCCTAGCTAGCCGCAACATCCTGGCCTACATCCAACAGCTATTGAAATCTGGTATGCTGAGAAGCTATTAGGGCTGTAGCCTTAGCTAAGCCGCCACCCATGAGAGCTCTGATCAAAGGATCGCGCATCTCCATGAGGAGAAAGAACAGGAAGTTCGTCCGAGCAACAAAGTGGTTTCTTGTTGTGGCTGCATTGGACCCTGCTTATGCCTGCCTCCTGCACCCAAGCCTGTTTCTGGTTTCTGCTCTGCTCCTGGTTCTGTCTTGCCCCTGCCTTGGCTCCTGTTCTCACCATGCTCCTGCTCCAGTCTTGATCCTTGTCTCTCCTCTTTGTCTGTTCACCTCACTTCCAGTCCTCAGTGACAAGTCCTAGTCTCACCCTGTCTCTAACCTGACCCTTGGCTCTGGCATTTAGCATCTTACCTCTGGTCAGACTCTCAGTTTTGAATCCTGGTTCTGAATCTGGCTTGACCTCTGGCTCTGGTAACTGGCAGCTGAGTCAGGTGCTGACCCTTGGCTTCATTCCTTGACCTAGATGCCTGCTCCACTCATTAGATTTGACTTCTGCTCTGACTAGAGACTGCCTACTTCTCAGTCCCCAAAAATAACTTCTTTAAGAAATTAAGACACCCTCTGAACTTGAGCAAAACTGGAAGCATAAATGTCATCTTTGGTTCACTATTGTCTTCTTAACTAATCACTTCCTAGTTATGTAATTTATTTCTTTTTTAGTCATGAAGTTTGACCCTTCTTGGAAGATGTTGCACAGCACAGTAACTAGTTAGTGGTATGAACCAATAGTAGAATTGCTTTGTGGAGGGTTATTAGGATTGCAGGGTCTGGTTATTACTCTGGTCTTGCAGATACTATTTCTGGTTTTCATTCATTTGCTATGTTGTTGTTTATGAATGGTTCCACTCTTTGAATTTCTTGCTATGGCTTTGTATCCTGAGAGGGTTGTCCCATTATGATATCACCAAATTCTGTCTTACTGATCAGCATCAGCTTTTCTCATCCTAAGTGCAAGATTCAAACATTGAATAAATTTAGTACAGAAAAGGAGAGAAACAAGAAGAAAGCTCAGTCTATTTGAGGAAAAGACTTGCTGCAGGGCGGTGTCTGAAAAGCTGATGAATCTGGTGTTGAGTTTAGAGAAAAGAGTAAATTCAACAAACTCATTTTTAAATTAACAAGAATTTAAGGACTGCTTTTGATAACAGGCTGCTTTTAGAACATTTTACAAAAACTATTTATTTACTAGCAGTGGAGGTCCAAGATTCTTTGATATCAGCAACTAATGTAAGTCTATTGAGTAGACTACAGCAACAGAAAAATATATTGTGAATTGATGCTGAAAAAAATCAGCTCAGTACATTTCATTTGCAAACAGTGAATCATACTTTGCATTTTCCACTGCCAGCATATTTAATCAACACAAAGCTGGCTATAAGGGATTATGTAGGCAGCTAGATGTGGAAATGTCAATGAAGTAGTTTTTTTATATTACTAAATATGTGACCTGAGAGATCTAATTAAACTAATCACTTCTAGCGTGTGAATCTGCGAAATTTTGTGGATGGATGAGGGTACCATGTTATAGCGTCTTATTCTTAGGTGACTAACTGCTTCAGTATTTTCAACCCCACAACTTTAAAAATTGAGACAACCCCCTGAAAGTGAGATCCCTAGCTTTTGAATCTTGAGTGTTGTGTAGAGTTTATTTTTGGTTTGGTTTTAAAATCATATGTTTGGCTCTGGTTTTTTTCATAGTCAAACTTGTCAAGAAAACATCTTTGCCCTCCCCTTATGTGCATGCAGGTGTCAGGATAGGAAACACACAAGGCACTTACACAAATGAGATGAGGGTAACCCTTCTTCCTCCTGATAGAGACTGTACTTTCCCCTGTTTTAACTCTTCGGTTGACGTCCTTTGCTTCACTGACTCCCTGCTCCCTCTGCCCATGGCAGTTTGCACTAGCCTCACTCCTGGGGAGCACAGCCGTTAACATATCCATTTCCCTGACACATGCCAGTTCCTGGCACCCTAGTGCTGATGTCACTCCCCCCAGTGCAGTCTAGCAGTGCATACATTGGGATAGATGGGGTGGACCAGAACAACAATGACCCTCCAACTCACATCCTGTACTCTAGCAGTGCCCCAGCTTTCTCTTTCCGTCTAGGCTTCAGAAAGTACCCCCACCCCAGATTGCAGGAAAACTCTTATTCAGGGAGTAGGGACAAGCCTGCTCTGCCAGGATCCCCTCTACCAAAATTAACTTTGCTGCCCTAGTGTAATGGTAGTGGGGGAAGGGATAGTGCTTCTGCCTTGTTCAGTGGGAGAGGGCTTCTCTGGGTGTGACTACACTCCAGTTAAAAACCTTTGGCAGGCCCATGCCACTCAGCTCAGGCTAAGGAGACATTTAAGTGCTGTGTAGATGGTAACTTTGGACTCAGGCAGCCTGAGCTCTGGGACCTCCCACCTCGCAGGGCTGTAGAGCCCACTTGAACATCTACCTACATTGCAATTAAACAGTCCTGAAGCCTACGCACCCCGGTCTAAGTCGGTTGGCAATGAGAAGCCACAGTATTATAATTGCAGTGTCGACATACTCTTTGTTGCACCTGTTCTGTTCCCCATTGAATGGCCAGGGGTGCTCAGGAATTGCCTGCGGCAGCTATGCTGCTGCCTGTACGACAGGCTGAGAAAGCAAGAACTACAGGCTGCTAATGTGAAATTCTGAGGTGCATGTGGTTGTATATTTCACAGCACCTGCAAAAACTGGCCCCAAATCACAATGTTCATAGTATTTTCACAAGTGTTGGTAGACCTGCTCTTTCTGTTTTGGAACCTTAGTTCATTCTTTAGTCTGGTTTTTGTTAGATTTATATTTAGTTCAATGTAGGCATCAATTCAGGACTTTTTTTAGGATAGTGGAACTCATGGTTTTCTTTGTGATCTGCTCATGTCTTACTTCCTTCTGGTCTGGTCAGACTATTCTGTGTGATTAAGATATAAAGATTAATTTAACATTCAATGAAATCTGAGAGTATCTTAATTTCATGTCCCTTTTTCTGCCAGCCTTCCATAATGGGTGTGTTAAATGCCACCTCTTCAAAAATACTTCCAGGTCTTATTGAAGTTATCAATTACGAGCTATGTTCTCTGCATTGATCTGTGGCAGAATGAGACAAACACAAGCCAGTTTACTCATCCTAGTGAATACTCTCTATTTCAAAATAAAGTAGGAATTATTATTTTGAAATAGAGGATATGTCCACACATCTCTTTTATTTTGAAATAACACTGGTTATTTTGAAATGAAAGAGATTAGGTCCACAAGACGTATTCTTATTTTGAAATGACAGGCTCCATCATTCGAAATAAGAGCTGTCATTTTAAAATAGCTTAAACCTCCTTTAAATTGAAATGGCTGTTATTTCGAAATGGTTCTTTCAAAATAATGCCATTTGGACTGTTATTTCAAAATAACCATTATTTTGAAATAACACATTTGCCCTTCTCCTTCCCAGGGTGCCTTCCTTTTAGCCTATATTGAGTGGGGGCATGGCCCAAGGAGGGGGCCATGTTGCCACACCTCCCATGGTGCCCCTTTCCTAAAGCGAAATAGCAAGTCCTGTGTTTGGAGATGCTATTTCGCTTTGAGCTTCCCCCTTAATTCAAATTAACTTATTTTGAAATAAGGACTTTATTAAAAAATAACTAATTTCGAAATAACTTATTTCAAAATAATGATGTACGTGTGGACATAGTCAGAGTCTTCACTAGACTCTCTATTTTGAAATAGGGTAAGGCAAGGAAAAGTATAGGGCCATTATTTCAAAAAAAGCTAATTCTGTGGCTAGGAATGTCTTTTTTCAAAATAACTCTTTCAAAAGAATTGCTCCTTCAAAATAAAAGCAGATTTAGTTATTTTGAAATACCACTTTGTTTTTTTGAAATAACAAAGCGTTTAGTTCAAAATAGCAAAATGTCTGCATGGACAAGTAAAAAGTGTTTTTGAAATAAGCCTCCTTATTTTGAAAAGCTTTTCAGTGTAGACATACCCATTGAGGCTACCATAGCAGTGGTCATGGTTCAACTCTAGCCCTGGTGTATAAGATGCAGGTGGCAGACTCCTAACTTTTGCTTACTTCCCCAGCACCCAGCGTGCTTACTCAGCCAGCTCTCAAGAGACAATTTAGCTCTGGGAAAGTAATGAGAATCACCGCCTTTTACATATATGGCTGTAATATCTTCTCCCTTTCTCTTGCTTAGGGGTAGAATCATAACTGGGGTGCTTTGACAATGAATGAAATGCCCTCAGTATTAATCTCCCCAAATTTACTTAAATTCATTTCAGGAGAAGCTAGCCCTTCGACAGCAGCTGAATGAGGCAAGACATCAGCTACTTCAACAGGCAGAGTACTGTACAGAAATGGGAGCTGCCGTCTGTACTTTGTTATGGGGTGTCTCTAGCAATGAGGAAGCAGTTAAAAACATTCTAGGAGGGGTGAGTGCAGCAGATGTACAACTTTTAGTCGTAATGCTTAGTTAGGTATTGCAGATAGATGAAATGCTGTAAATAACATATCTTAACACAAAGGTGTATTTTAGTAGTTGAACAAAAAGCAAAATAATCCTCTCAATTGTTTATTCTTTTTGGCCTATCCTATTTTTATAGTATTTAAACTGTTTAATGTATAGCTGCAAGGAGCAAACACAGTGATTTAATATTTGATGAACCTGATGTTACCAGGCCAAATTAAGGGGGACGTGGTTTCTTCTCCCAGTAGCTATCATCAGACTCAAAATGCAGATTATTGATATCACAGTGTAAATAAGTTTGCAAACCCACCACTGGAGGAAAAAAATCCCTGCCATTATTTCAGCAATTCTCTTGCCTCCTTACTTTATTACTTACCAACCAATTCTCCCTACCACATTGCTCATCAGAAAATGCCCAAAGTACCTCTCATGCCATCAAACAAAGGAACTATGAAATGGTTCTCCTTCTGTTCTAGACCACAGAATTAAAAGTGACAGGTTTAAAACAAATTTAAAATGGGGGAGATTGATAAAGTACTATGACTAACTCAGAGTTTAACCTGTACTTCTGGGGTGAAGGAAGGGTGTGTCTTGGAATTGCTTAGCCATATTAACATATTCCATTCAAAACATCAGTGATATCATTTTCTAAGAAGAGTTGTGCGAGGCACAGTAAACTACTATTGCATGTAAAGAAACATGACATATAGGCTGTGTTCAGATGAGAGTTTTATTTCAAAACAACAGCCATTGTTTCGAAATAAAATTTCTTATGTCCACACGACGTTCTGTTATTTCGAAACAATGGAACCCATTGTTTCAAAATAACAGCTGTTATTTTGAAACAGTAAAACCTCGCTTGAAATCGAAATAGCCGTTGTTTTGAAATGGCTGTTTCGAAACAACAGCATTCGGACATGTTGTTTTGAAACAACACCATTGTTTCGAAACAACTGTTTCTAAACAACACCATTGTTTCGAAACAACTGTTTCAAAACAACATGTCCGAACGGCCTTATTTCGAAATAACCATTTTGAAATAACAGCCGTTTCGATAGCAGGCTTTCCCTTAATTCAAATTAACATTTTCTTAATTTGAATTAACTTATTTTGAAATAAGGACTTTATTTCAAAATAACTCATTTTGAAATAACTTATTTTGAAATAACAGTTTATGTGTGAACATAGCCATACAGTCAGTCGTGGGAACACTTGTATCCTATCATACTATCCCTTCAATATTATTTAGTGTAACCCATGAAAGTGATTGCTTTTTCCTCCACACTTGCAGAGTAAAATAGTAAAGTTTTTCACAATCACTGGACAAACTATGGAGAGCTTTGTGAGGTCATTAGGTGAAGATACCAAACACCAAGATCTGGATTCTGATGAGAATCAGTTTGTATTAGCTTTGGCAGGGATTGTGACAAGTAAGTCAGTTTTGTATGTCACTTTTGTGTGTTAATGATGTATTCCATGTATATGATAAGGCGCATATTTTTAAGTGAATGTATGATAATGTGTATCCAGAGATTAAAGCAAGCCGGAACTCCCCAGAGAACAGTTCTGATGGGACAGAGTTCTGGGGCCCAGATTCTGAAATCTAGAACAGTTGGGCCTCACACATGCATGAAGGGAGCCCGGACAATACAGGAAGGGGGCCCAGAGATTAGGAAGGTTCCAGGGCCCCTCAAATTATACTTTAACCACCGTCTATATTTAGCTGTTTGACTAAATATCAACATTTTAAAAATCAGTTATCTTTTGTGAATCACAATTTTCTTCAAGTTCTAGACAGCTTCAGCATCTTCTAGCTGTGTTGGTTCTGCCGTGCTAAGAAAAGTAACAAATAATAAAACTTTGTCATTGAAGGTAGTAAATATGACTCTGAATTTACCTTGGAAGATTTGCTGAGGGGAAAAAAAAGAGAAGAAGCTGCTATATAGATTCTCACTATAATCATGCTTTGAAATCAGAAGGTTAGGCAGGGCTTTTACTTTTCACATAAATCTAATAGAAAAAAGTTAATTATCACAAGTTCCAAAGGGGCAGACATGTTAGTCTAGTTCAGCAAAACAAGCAAGTAGTCCTGTGGCACTTAAAGACTAACAAATTTATTTATCACATGAGCTTTTGTGGAAGAAAATCCCACTTTGTAAGATGCTTTGAAGATGGGGAAGTCAACGGGACATCAAGACTTCAAAGAAAACAGCTGAACTGGAAATGATATGCAGATTCAACTGTGTGAGATCAGGATTAAATTGCAATGACGATTTCACTTCACCTTCCCCTGTGTGCGGTTTCCCAGTGTTTGAATCTTAACAGCTGCTTAGATTTGCTGTTATAGTATGAACTGATCCCATGAATTACACTCCCCTGCATTTATTTTCCTCCCATTCTGTAAGTTCCCCCATATTCAAAGCATCTGATGAAGCAGGATTTTCTCCCACAAAAGCTCATGCAATAAATAAATCTCTTAGTCATTAAGTGCCACAAGACTCCTTGCTAATTATCTCAGTTTCAAAAAGGTATTTGTTCCTCACAAAAGGTTATAAAGAAAGCCTGATATCCTAGGGTAAAAAGTAAAAAATAGGAAGCAAAATAAGTGTCTTTTAGCTTTTGGTATGAAAATGTTAAAAAGTGGGTCTGTTGGAATCAGCATCATGAAAGAGGCCATACTAATGAGATGGAAACATTTGCTGATGACACAAAATTATTTAGGTAAGTCAAAACTAGAGAAGATTGTGACGAATTACAGAAAGACCTAATAAAACTAGGAAAACTAGCCAAAATGATGGCAGAAGAAATTCAGCCCTGTCACATACAATATGTCCCAAATAAAAAGCACATTAGAATGAGATTCATACGAAACAGTAGGTTCTGAATTTAATAACCCATTTTGGAGTGGAATGATGATAATCTAGGTGGCATTGGTGCTAGTTCAAGAAAGATGTTTGATAAATATAAATAAGATAAAGCCTGTATTAAGAAAAATATAGAAAACATTATGCCTTTCCATAACTTAAAGGTGTGATTTGATTCTACCTCAGATCATTTCATTTATAAAAGCATAGCAGAGAAAAAGATCCAGACAATCACAATGCTTAGAGGTTTGTGGAATGAGGAATGAGGCTTCTCTGGGAGGAAAAAATAGAAGAAAATATTGCCAGTTATTTCAGTGCTGTCTAGATTTCACCTATTATGTATATTTAGTTTGGAAAGAAGAATGTTTAAGAACACATCTAAAAAAGGATACCTTGTAATGAATGATTGAAACTTAATCCTGATTTTGCACCCTTAACATTTTTAAGGTAGGTTTTTTTTGATAAAATTTCCTAATTAAAACAAAAAAACAACCTTGTAAAAATCAGAATTTCCATCATGTATAACCATATTGGCCTGTACCTTTGGTCTTCTAGACTAGATTTGGTCTGCTATAGAGTGGGAGATTCTGTTCTCCTCCTCCCAACCTAAGAACAAGGGGACATTCAATAAAATTGAAAGGTAGCAAATTAAAAACTGTTTAAAGGAAATACTTTTTAATTAATCATGTAATTAGGCTGTGAAACTCATTGTCACAGGATATTGTTGAGAATAGAATTTAGTAAAATTCAGACAGACTGGATGTTCATAGAGAGAACAACATTATCCAGAGTAGTTATAGTTACTGGAAAAAAGGGTTTTGAGAGGGAAATAATATTTTATGCTTCAAGGTATAATCCAGTCTTTTTTTTTAATCTATTAGAGATTAGAATGGGATCTTCATGGGGACAAGTTTATACCCTGTTTGTCCACTGTAGTTTTGCTGGCTCATTTCTCTAACTTTTCTGGTGCTGGCCATGTTTCGCAACAAAATACTAAACTACATTTATGTGAGCCTGAGTTTATGGGAATTCCTATGTTTCCGTTTCTTTTAAGGTCTCTTTTTATCATGTATGCTATTACTTCTTCAACTAGTATTTTCTGTCTTTAATTCATTCATTGAGTTCTGCATCAGTAGTGTATTAAAAAGGGACGTTGATATTTATTATCACAGAAATGTCTCACTTAAATTTGGGGCTAGCTGCCCAAAGATACAGAAGGGGGAGAAGAACCTTGAACCTAAACAGCGTAGTAACATTAGTACAGGTCCTTAACCATTTGAAATATTTTTACCTCTCATTCCTTCCATCCCCTATGATATTAATATATAAAATGATATTCCTACTTGCTGACATTCGTCATTTTATTATCATGTAGCACTTCATTACCTGAATGTGTAAAAATGTCAAGTGAGCATCTGTGATTTTTGTATCAAGTGTTTTCCTCAAATTTTAGATATAAAATTGCCTCTTGAAATTGGTTCACAGTGGATGATGTAGTAAGTCTGTTTGTTATTTTTAATGCTGCTTTCTCCTTGAGAACAAATAAAGAAGAAAATCATTTTAATGGTGATTTTTGTAAAAATAAATAGGTGGGAGATAAAAACAAATACCAATGTGAAGTTTCAGAAACAGCAAAGCAGTTTCTGCAATGATTTACTCTTCCAAACAATCTAAATTATTAGCTGATTACAAAATTGTTACTTAAAAGAATTCTGCAAATGTTAAAAACTAGCAGTAAAAAGAGCAAACAGGAAGGAAGATGTTTAACACCCGTTGCCAGATTTTCTTGCAGTAAATCCATTCCAGATTGGGCTGTAATTTCTAAAACTTCAAATTTTTCTACTTTTATTTCTCTGTCTTTCCTCTTTGGCTGTGTTCACACAGCATTTTTGTTTCGAAACAACGAGGTTGTTTCGAAACAAATAAAAGCATGTTCACATGACGCACAGTTGTTTCGATACAACGGGAACTTGTTGTTTCGAAACAACTGTGTTGTTTCGAAACAAGTTAAACCCCATTTGGGGGTGAAACAACCTTGTTTCGAAATCGTTGTTTCGAAACAATGCGTGTGAACATGTTGTTTCGGAACAGAAGGGCTGCCCCCTAGGTGCCTTGGCCAGGGAACCCTCAGCACCCTGGCCAGGGTGCTGAGGGGTGTCCCCTGGCCAGCAGAGCGGGGCTGCAGGCACCGGCGGGGTTCAGCGCAGCCCAGCACTGATCCCAGTGGGTGCCTGCAGAGGGGGGCTGCAGGCACCAGCGGGGTTCAGCGCAGCCGAGCACTGATCCCGGTGGGTGCCTGCAGAGCGGGGCTGCAGGCACCCGCAGAGTTCAGTGCAGCCCAGTGCTGATCCCCGCTGGCTTAAAGCCCAGGCTGCCTCCAAACCCGCTGCGACCCTTTAGTACTGGTGAATATATATTCTTTCATTTTAAATTGTTTTATGGCTGATAATATAACAAGACTACAAGTGTATATTAATTCTCATAATTTTATCTTGTTAATGTGAGATTTACAATATAATTTCTCTTTCAGGGTTCAGTGTGTCAGAATACAGTGCAATGGACTTGATCCTCTCTTCATTTACTACAGTTCCAAAGGGGAAGCCGTGTTAGTCTAGTTCAGTAAGGCTGCGTCCACACTTAGGCAGTTAAATCGATTTAATTTAAATCGATTTAATAAAAAAATTATTAAAGCAATTTAAGTTAAATTGATTTAACATGTCCCCGCTAGAAACTCAAATCGAACTAGCATGTCCATGGACAGGACTTGCTAGTTTGGTTTAGGAAAGGGCACCATGGGAAGAGTGGCAACATGGCCCCCTAGAAGGGCCATGCCACCACCCAATATATAGAGAAAGGACAGCACCCTAGGAAGGAGAAGGGCAAAAGTGTTAAATCAAAATAACAGTTAAATCAAAATAACACATCCACACTGCGTTATTTTGAAATAACAGTTTTGATTTAACCATCATTTCAATATAATACAAGGTTTTATTTTATCAAAATGACTTTCTTTTTTTTCAAAATGAGGGAGCTTCTTTTTTTGAAATAAGGAAACATAGTGTGGACATGCAATCTTTTAAATCAAAATAATCAGCATTATTTTGATTTAAAGACTAAGTGTGGACATACCCTAAGACTAACAAATTTGTTTATCCCATGAGCTTTCGTGGGAGAGATCCCACTTCTTCAGATGCTTGAAAAAGGAAAAAATACAGTAGAGGAGGGAAAGATAAATGCAGTGAAATGTAATTACAGAATCAAGTCAAGTTACTTCAGCAAATCAAACAGATTGTATTGATTCAAACTGAGTGGAACAACAGATAGGAAAGTGGGGAGGGCAAGAGAGGTGACAATCACTGTTTATAATGCATCTCACAAAGTGGGCTTTTCTCCCATGAATGCTTATATGACAAATAAATTTGTTAGTCTTTTAAAGTGCCACAGGACTCCTTGTTTTGCTGAACTAGACTAACATGGCTCCCCCTTTGGAACTTGTTTCTAATGAGAAAGCCAGGCTATATCTCTATTCAGAGCTAAGTTGATGGTGTCAAATTTGCATGTGAATTCTAACTCTGAAGTCTCTCTTTGAAGCCTTAACCTAGAATAAACCTGTTTAAGAATTGCAGCAGATAAGTCCTTCACGGAGTGATTGTCATCTCTTTCCCTGTCTCCACTTCCCTATGTATTGTTCCACTCAGTTTGAATCGATACAATTTATTGGATTTGCTGAAGTAATCTCTCCAGTTAATCTTTAAGTGCCACAGGACTCCTTGCTTCTTTTGCTGAACTAGACTAACACAGCTGCCCCTTGGTTACTCACTTAGTCCTGTAATTACACTTCACAAAATTTATCCTTCCCTCGTATACTGTATTTATTCAATTTTCAAGCACCTGATGAAATGGGATCTCCATGAAAGCTCATGTGATAAATAAATTTGTTAGCCTTTAAAAGTGCCACCAGACTCCTTATTTGTTTCATTTACTCCAGTTTCACATCTGTTATGACTGTAGATTTCAGTTAAGTTATTCCTGATTTACCTCTGCATCAGAAGCAGTCAGCCCCATTATTTATTTTTTTTTCAAGCTGCTGTAATGTTGTTTCATGCTTCGCTGTTTAACATTTGAACTTGTTTTGCTTCCTACGGCAGAAGAAGTTATTCATGAGGAAACTGTATCCTTAACTGAGTAATAGTCTTTTTGAATTTTTTGCCTATTATGTTGTCTACTGCGTAATGAAACACTCTTGCAAGAACAGGGAAAGAGCTTGTGAATTGACCTCAGTTGCTGCTTTAGTAGAATATTCTGGCCAGGTAACTTTGGGTGAATAAATATAAAACAATCTACATCTTCCTTCCTTTAATCCAGAGACTATTAGGATCAACTTTGCATATTTTCACAGTATTAGATGATGTCATTTCAGATCTTCTTGAATCATATCTGTTTCATAACTCATCACATTACCAATTTTGCTGCTGAGCCACCCTGAATATATATTTTAATTAACCATGTACCATTATAAATAGGTTTTTTGACTGCTGGGTATTGCTTACTGCTTCAGTAGTATATTATAATTCCATTCAGTATTGGCCGTGTTGCTAAATATAGGGGAAAGTTTGTAGATGTTAGAACTCAGTCTTCACAATACCTACATTTTCAGCAGTACAGGTAGTTACTATTTGATTGTATTAGGTATGAACTCATGTTTCTGTTGTTTGGAATGAGATTTTTATGGTTTTATTTTGTGTTCTGTTGTAGATGTTGCTGCATTGGCCTGTGGCCGTGAATTCCTGGTTAATTCAAGTCGTGTGTTGTTGAACACAATGATGCAGCTTCTGGGAGACATGAAGCCAGGACTGTGTACCAAACTTAAAGTGTATGGAGGCTAGATACTTTTAAAACAAAGCACATAATCTTACAATGTAGACTACTATTAATACAGCTCTTTATGAATCTCAGAGTGCCTTTGGAAAGCAGCATGCATACAAATTTGGTCTTTTTAGCAGGAGTATTTAGTGGCAGTGTAGTGGTGTAAAGTTCCCCTTCCAGCTGTTTCTGTCCTTTTCAGAGTCACAGGTGAAACAAACAAACAAAGAAACAATCCAAAGGCAACAAAAGGGTGAAGGAGAAAGGAAAACCTGTAGAACAGGGGTTCCCAATGTTTTTTAGGCTGGTGACCCCTTTGTAACGAAAAAAAAAACTTTGTGGAGCCCCTGGGTGTGTGTTGCCACTGCACAGTGCTGGAGCCACTGCAGGTGGAATCTGGTGTGTGCGGTGCAGAATCTGGTCCGTGCCATTCTCCTGCTGGGGACCAGGGGCTGCTGTGGCCATGGCCCCCTCCCCCTGCCCAAGGAGCCTCCATGGCCTCATCCCCCTGCTGGGGAGTGGGGGCTGCCACGACCATGGGCCCTTGCCCCTGCCCCTGCCCCCCAGTGTTACCCACCTGCCAGCCTGTTCTTTGCCCTCCTGCTGCTGGTCCCCCATCCCCAACCCCCCAGGCCCCTTTCCCCACCGTTACCTGGCCACTGGAGCTGCTGGCACCTGGACACCTCCCAGGCTACTCTCCCTGAGCATGCTCTGAGCATGCTCAGGTTGGGAGTTTTAAAAACTCCCTGCCTAGGGGAAGCTCCTTGCTGATTGGAAACTTGGGTCTCCCTGGCAACTGGAGACCCTGGCAGCATCCAGCCCTAGCTCCCCACCTTTCCGTTGACCCCCCTGGAGTAACTCTGCAACCCTCTCAGGGGTCCATGGATTCCAGGTTGTGAACCACTGCTGTAGGCAGTTCTACCCATAACTGAACTCTGTTCAGAGAGGACCTGGATGGGCCATGATCCATCCCAGAGTCTGCTGGATCTTCAGCACAAGTTATAGGATACAATGTGCCTTTTGGCACAAGAGATCTGTATTCTCTTTTTGCAGGGGCAGAGATTCTGCTAGATATGACCTGTACATGCCTAGGGCAGTCATCTGAAAAAGCCAAAGTCAGGGCAAGCTGCAAAAGGGAGAGCAGATTCTCCCAAACCAGTGGCTAAAACTGCAATGAATTTTTCAAGTAGCCACAGTGCTTCTGATTCCCCACACTGGTTTTTAGGAAGCTAAAACAAACAGAAAAAAACCCACAGCAGCCCTTTCCCCCACCCCCAGTTTACTGCATTTCAGTCTCTGGCTCTCAGTCAGCAGTTAGGTCCAGTAAAGAGATAAAAAGCTATTGCCTTTATCAAAAAGTTCTCCTGACCCCAAAGGGTCATCCACATTGCCATATCAGTGTAAGTTTGGATCTTACCCAAAATAGCACATTACCATCCCATGCTTTAATAATTAAAACCAAAAGTTTATTTGTAAAAGGAAAGAAGCAAACAACGTAAGAGGAAGTATATGATTAACACAGTCAGATACATATAAATGATTTGAAAGTACATGTATATCAGGTTTTCAGTAGAATTGTGGACTTTGCAGTTTGCATGGTTCCTCTAGCCTACATCCAATACGTGACTGGGTCTCAGTCCCTTGTTTCACAGCTGTCGTAGGCAGTAAGCAGCAATGAAAACAACAGGAGATGGAGCAGCAACCTTTTATGTCCCTTTGCCATGTGGCTTGTGGAAATTCACAGAAACAAGATGGAGTCCAGGGTTACCCGGACAAGTCCTACTAACTCATAAAATGTAGCCCCTGAGTTCATTGTACCTTTGAGTTCCTTTAATGGGTCTTTAAGCAGGCTTATTGCTGCTGCCATCCTGTCTGGGGTATCACGCAGAATCACAGCATCAGCTGAAATACAGCTATGTTAAACATATCCATAACATACTATACTAATATGACAGATACACATGAACAGTGTTATCATGATTAGCAGATTATAAGCTTTCTAATTTCCAAACGGGCAGCTGTGTTACTCTAGGTCAGTAAAACAAAAAAGGAGTCCTGTGGCACTTAACGACTAACACATTTATTTATCACATGAGCTTTCATGGGAGAAAAACCCACTTCATGACCTGTTCCCATGACTTACACTCCCCTGTATTTTTCCTCCCATTCTGTAAGTTTCCAAAGTGTCTGACAAAGTGGGATTTTCTCCCACAAAAGCTCATGCAATAAATAAATGTGTTAGTCTTTAAGTGCCACAGGATTCCTTGTTTTTTAAAATCTTTCTAATGATACCTGACATTGTGTATCTTGTACAAATTATTATAATTTGTCAATAATATTATGAATGATCATTCATATTCCATCCAGCATCGTACTAGCTATCAGGCCTCTTCCCGAGAACTGGGAAGCTTAACAGTCTGATTCCCTTCAGGGATGCTCACTGTTCCTGGTGTGACTTACAGGTGTGCTGGAATGGGGCTTCTCCAGCTCAAAGCAGCTCTTTAATTGCTTCCATACTGGTATCAGGTTTACGCTCTCTATCACATGCTCTCCATCTCAAGACAGACAGGGGTGCCATCATCTGAGTTGGAGTTGCTGCCTTCTTGTGAAACAAAGTCAGCATTTTGATGTGCCTTAGCAGGTCAACTGAGTACCTATAAGCTGTAAGGTTGCAGTGCATTATCCTTGGATTGGTGTCTTTCATGACATGTAGCTGCCTAAAGGTATGTCTATACTGACAGTGGCAAATTTTCCTCTGTCAATTTGGGCTTCTGGGAGTGGATCGCGGCAAGTATGAACTCACCACACCACTCCTGGAAGCCAACCCTGGAAGTCCTGGGGGTCAGGGGGCATGGGGAAAGCCCACCACAAGTGATTTGCAGTTGGCTTTCCCCTAATGTGTAACAGCAGCTTAGAAAGCCCCCACCATTTGTGTAAATGGTGCTCAACTGCTGCCAAAAAAGCCCTAAGTATAGACTAGGGCTAAGTGGATTGTGATTTGTGATTTTTCTTTTTTAAAAGGTGGCAGGAGCTTCCCACCAGATAGCACCCACTGAATTCACAGCCCACATCATTGCCAATGCCTCCTTGATGATGGGGTATATTTTCTCTCTGGGAACAACTTTTATATATAGTAAACCAGATGTTCTTCCCTCTCAATTTCTTATGAAAGGACTACCCTAGTCCTATGTGTGAGGCTTCTCTTTGCAGAATATATCTCTTTGAAAAGTCTGGCTTAAAAAGGACTGGCTCCCAACAGAAACACTCCTTCAATGCCCTTAAATGCCTTTTAACAGCCTTTTCAACCATTGGACCCTTTTTGGGCATCCGTCCTTTCACCAATAGAGGTGAATCCCAGCACAAAACGTTGGTAACAAGCTGCAAGCCAAAAGAAGTGCCATAATTATTATTTATTTTTGTTGTTGTTGGTTTTGTGGGAATAGGTCAATCTGTTAAGGCTTGGACCTTGTTTTCTTTAAGCTGCTGAAACAAGTAAAACCTAGTCCATGGGCGAAACAACGTTGTTTCACAACGGTGGCTGCAACAGGTACTCTTAGTGGCTTATATATGTTGGACCTGAATTTTGCCTGGGTTCTCCATGCATGAGTAAGGGTGAGAAAGTCAAAAAGAAGTATTTATTCTCCCATCATACCCCCTTACTCCCTGTACAGAAGCCAGAAACATTATCCTGGGGAGTCAATACAGCATAAAGACCACCAGAATCCAATGCTGCTGCTAGCACTCGACTTCACAGTGTGGGATGAAAAGGGCGGAAGGGTCAGTCTGTGACCCCAGGTCTGTCCCAGAGAGACATTAGAGTTGGCTCTGTCTGGTGGGAAAGGCTATCACTGTGTGGTACTTCAGGGCGCATTGTGCCCACCTGGGTTAATTTCATGACCTCGCTGGCTATCATAACACCTGATTTGGCAAATAGAATATATTGCAAGAGCACTTCACCTTTTCTCTTTCAACTATTTTTCTTTAGGATTTCATATTAGAGTTTGCTTTACCTGTAGCCTGATCCTCTAAAGTGTTGATTGACCTCAGCTCCCACTGAAGTCAAGGTGCTCAGTGTGTCTTGTATTTGGGACAGCTGCTTTATTAGGATATCTTCCAGAGAACAGGCTTAACCTAATAATATAGAGCAACGGACTGCTGCTTTAATTGGTATAGAATTAGCATAAATTTTGTTTGACAAGGACACGAGTGGCCAGTGTCAGGTGATTAAGAGATGCATAGCTAGGTATCAAATATGTGAAATTCTAAGTTGCTTGCTTTTTTAATACAGAAATTGCCAAAGATCAAAAGAAGAATGACTGAAATGCAGCAAATTTCACTGAGTTCTTTCAACTCATTGTAGTGATTGTTATAAAATCTTTCCAGCCTTTTTTTTTTTTTTAAGTGGCCCTTTCATTTGTCAAGACAAGCAGCTTAATGAGGATGATAGGCTGTCCTCTGGGGAGTCCCAGTTAAGAGGATTCTGTTGCATATGGTGAGTGATCATGTAATGCCAAATCCTGCTTGCCCACCTCATGTGAATAGTCCTATGGAGTTCACAAGAATTTAAATGCTGTCAAATTGGCTGCAATATATTTACTGCATGACTGCAATATATTGATTTATAAATTTAAATAAATACAATCACATACATTGTTGCATTCATGTAACCTGTATGTATATAATGGATGTGACATAAGTACATATCTTTAAAGGCTATTTCTACACTGATAAAATTAATTCACAACAGTTATTTTGAAATAACTGTTTTGATTTTAATTCAAAATAACTACTTCAAATTAGCCCTATTTTGAATTTATTATTTTGAATTAGGAGTCTAGTGAAAACTCCAATTCGAAATAAGGTAGGGGTTATCAAAATAGAGAGTCTTCACTAGACTCTCTATTTCGAAATAGGGGAAAGCAGGCAAAAGAATAGGTCCATTATTTCAAAATAAGCCTCTTCCATGGCTTAGAATGGCTTATTTTCAAATAATATTTTCAAAATAAGCACTATTCTGAAATAAAAGCAGGTTTATTATTTCAAAATAAAGAATGCTTATTACAAAATAACACAATGCCTGCATGGGCAGGGAAAAAGTTATTTCAAAATAAGCCTCCTTATTTCAAAATAACTTTTCAGTGTAGACATACCCAAATTTGTGTCTTATATTTTGAGCATGGAATATCCATAAGCATCTAGCCATCTGTAGACACTCATCATAAGCATCAGATGCAGTTATTGTAATGAAATGAAGTTTAAGATGTTTAAATATTAAATGCAATTTAATCACATTTTAAATTTTATTTTAGGCTAATGCTAATGTCACTGTACAATGTAAGCATCAACTTGAAAGGCCTGAAGTACATTAGTGAAAGTCCAGGTTTCATTCCATTACTCTGGTGGCTGTTGAATGGTAAGATGGTTCTAACAAGTTGTGCATTTTTTGGATAATAGCTGTGAATGCAGACAGATAATAGCTGGATAAAAATTTAGATATGTGACCCTGTTGTATTTAAATTCTGTCAAATAATAAAGGACCAGAGAGAGGAAAATAGCTGAAGGGTTAAATATAAATATTTCTATCAATGGCTCTGGCATATAACGTTCAGTTCAAGTATTGATGGGGGAGGGGAGGAATCTGCTGGAACAGGGGAGGGGAAAGGGATGAATCTGATGAAGCTGGTAGAAGACAGCCACCTGAACTTCCATCCATGAACTTTAAGATAAGATTTTGATCTCTGAGATACTATAAAATGTAGCTCTTGGAAAATATGCAGGTTAAGGTCAGTCTCATTCTTTGATCTTGATCTTGAAACAAATTAACCTTTGGGACTAAACTTGTCCCTGCTGTGAGTCCAGCTCCAATTGATGAGCTAATGGATGGGGGGGGAACTGGACTGAAAGTCAAAAGACATAGGTTGTATTCCCAACTCTGCCAGTTGTGTGACCTCATGTTAGCAAAGTCTCCTCTCTCTGCTGGTTTACCTTCTCATGTGTCATTTTTATTTAGACCATAAGCTCTTCAGCACTGGGTTTGTCTCTGTCTTTGTACAATGCCTATGGGGCTATTGTAGTGCAAATAATAATAATAATTAATAATAATAGAAGTTAATTTGTGTAGCACCTGCTTATGTAAGGACTGAATTTGACACTTGGGGTTGTACGATCTATGGTTTTTCAGTAAACTCGGGATTTCCTATATGTCATGTGGCTCTCTCATATATTTTTATGTACAAATTCTGTATTCAAGCTCATTATGAAATAATTTAATTCTTTGCATCAGAAGTGCCGCTGGCCTGAGAAAAGACCTGGGGCTCGGCGCACCATGACTCAGGGCTCAAGCCACATAAGCATGCCACCGCCACGGGTGGCCCAGCGGAAATCCCGGGGCTTGGGCACTGGGACTCGGGACTCAAAACCCGTAAGCCAAGCACCAGTGATGCTCTTGCATTGCATTGTTACAGCATCTTTCTTCAAAGAATAAAATTTAATTAAGCTCTCAACACCCCCATAAAACATCATAACCATTTTATAGATTTATACATCGGTGGGGGAAATGAATTGCTTAGTGAAGGGACATGAATCTGTGTCATAGAAACCATACACACATTCCAGAGGGGCAGCAATGTTAGTCTGTACATAGCAAAAGCAATGAAAGTCCTGTGATCCTTGAAAGACTAACAGATTTCTTTCGGCATAAGCTTTCATGGGCTGCAGCTGATGAAGTGGGTTGCAGCCCATGAAAGCTTATGCCCGAAGAAATTTGTTAGTCTTTAAGGTGCCACAGGACTTTTACTGGTTTTGCCATACACACATTACTTCAAATTTATATCTCAAGCTAATGTTTAGATCATTGTTCTAACAAAAATAAGGTGCCTGATGCTTCCAGATGCCCCATTCAAAGGGTGTTGATAGAATAATTGAATCTTGCTTGAAGTTAGCTATTTGATGTGATTTTTTTAAAAATTAAAGCTCCTAGGATCACATAAGAGGACAAAGTATGGCTGGGTATACAATTAAAAGTATTTAATTTGCTACTGTTAATAGAAACAAGAAGATGAAAGATTGTTCTGCATTCTGAAGGTTTTACCCATCTGTGTCTGGAACAAGGAAAAAAGTTGGGCTTATATAATACCTTCAGTTTCTGAAGTTAAAATTCTTAAATTCTCAGATAATATGAGGATATCCAGAGCAAGTGCATCTGCCAGTTTAGATTCCTGAATGTTGGGAAGGCCTGCATCCCATCAACAGGGATGACTATTTTGTGCAACTGGATCCACGGTACTGAGCAGACTTGAGAAGAGCCTACAACCTATACACACTCCCATTGTTTTCCTTAGTGAGGAGGTCCAGGCAGCTTTCTCTATGATCAGTGTTTTCTTCTCTCTTCAATAGTCTTAGCTGTTTTGTTTTTTCATTTCCTTCTTTCCCTTTTGCTCCTTCCTTCCACTGCTTACAGGACCTAGCTTCCTCAATCCTTCTTGGTTAAGAGGACCTGTGACCTTAGACACATGGGCTGTGTTCACACAGCCCTCTTATTTTGAAACAACAGAGGTTGTTTCGAAATAAGATTTAGGCTGTTCACACGATGCACAGTTGTTTTGAAACAACGGGTCCCGTTGTTTCGAAACAACGGCGTTGTTTCGAAACAAGTTAAACCCCATGCGGGGACGAAACAACGCCGTGCGAACATGTTATTTCGAAACAACAGTGACTTGTTTCGAAATAACTGTTGCCTGAACCTGCTATTTCGCTTTGAGCTTTTTTCCTTAATTTGAATTAACAAACTGTTAATTCGAATTAAGTTATTTCGAAATAAGGTGTTATTTCGATACAAGTTGTTTCGAAACAACCGTATCGAAATAACCCCCTGTGTGTGAACACAGCCATGAAGTAACCTAGCCCTTCTTGTTTCCATTTTCACACTCTAAGAAAGTGGCTGGAGCACTAGTTTATATAGTCTCAGAGTCACCCTGCTTGTGCTGTAATAGAGGAGACTCCTGCAAAGAGCAGACTATGGAAAGGTATAGTGGAGGTGATACCTAGATACCCCTGTAATACCTGGATTCACAGTTCCTCAGCCTTCTCCCAAGACCTTCAAAGTTCCCACTCAGGAAGCCCTCAGAATTGTCCTCTGACTCTTTTGCCTTTTCTATGACAAGCCCCTCACTTTCCCTTCACCATCTCCACTCTGCGATTACCTATGACCTGGATTTTCAAAGCGTTTATGATTTACATAAGATGGGTCTTCCTCTGCTTTCCCTTCCTGAGACATGCCTACTTACAGTAAAACCTCAGCATTACAAATACCTGGGGAACGGAACTTGTTCATAACTCTGAAATGTTCGTAACTCTGAACAAAAAAGGTATGTTTATTCTTTCAAAAGTTCACAGCTGAACACTGAGTTAGTGCATTTTTAATACTTCACTATGCAGAAGAAAAATGCTGCTTTTCCCCCTTTTTTTTTTAAAGCTATTTATATTTAATGCAGTACTGTTCTATCTGGAGTTTGGTAGGGTTTTTGTTTGTTTGTTTTGGGTTTTTTTTCTTTTGTTTTGTTTTTGTCACTGCTGCTTCCTGATTGTGTACTTTCAGTTCCAAATCATTGACTGCTTAATTCATAACTCCACCATTTGTAACTCTGAGGTGCAACTGAACACTCCTTTTCAGTCCTCCTTGAGCTTCTCAGTCCTGATCCAACCTCTTTACCCATGAAGAAGGAATTCTAAGTGCAAGAAATTCCTTCCAAGAAAGGAGTGAGCAAAAACTATTCACTTTAATTCAAAGAAGGCTCTTTTTCCCCCACCCTCGGCTATATTTTCTTTGAAGGAAGGAGAGTTTTCTTCTTTGTCTGACTCTAGCAGACTTTTTCAAGATACCAAAGTTGATAAATTGATTCTTGCTGTCATTAAATCTTTGGCTATAAAGAGAAAGTGGAAGTGATCCCTAAAGTGGAAGTGATCCCTAAATGTTCAGAAAGACCAGGGTTTTCCATTCCAATGTCTTTAAAAAATGCTGATGGTGCAGCATGACCTCTTTTGAAACAGAAAAAAATGTATTAACTTTGTCTGCCATATATGCCAAATAAATTACAGAAGGATACAAGACTGTAATGGAATTCAAAAAATAAATAGATAAGTTCATGATGATAGATCCATCAATGGCTATTAGCCAGGACAGGCAGGGATTGCTTTTGCCAGGAATTGGGAATGACCAATGAAATGGATCACTTGATGATTCCCTGTTCTGTTTATTACCACTGACGCACCTGACATTGAATACTGAAAGACAGGATGCTGGGCTCAATGGACCATTGGTCTGACTACCATGTGGCTGTTCTTATGATCTTGTAAAAGCTAACATTTGACACACCTGTTGAAATTAATGCTTCTTCTTCTGAGCTTCCTTTTGTACAAAAGTAATCTTGGTGTTCAATGATGGGCTGGAACAAATCCTCAAGTATAACTTGTCAAGTGTTTGTGGTCCAATGGGTAGAAAGTCCAGCCCCAAGCCTAAATGAATGAATGAAGTCCTGTATAAAGTAGCTCCAGTTGTGGTGCAATTTGTGATGGAAGTAGGTTTGCTTCTCATGTTCTCCCATCTCAAGGAGCACAGTTTGTCTACAGTTATGAGAGGCTGACACCTCCTTGAGGACCTGTGTGATTTAAGGTCCTTCCAAAGGCTAGTGTGTTGTGTTGTCCTGGCTTATGCTATTACATCATCTGCAGCTCTAAAGAATGAATATCTTCGTCAGCAACATAAATACATTTCCCTTAAAATATAAAATCTTTTGAGACTCTTCTAATTTCTTAGTGCTTCATTCCTCCAAACACAACAGACACATCTTGTTTTTTCTCTTTCAAAGTGCTAGTTCTAGAACACCTTTCTCTGTTAACCACCCCAATAAGAACCAAGGACATGTAATTGTCCCAGGTGTCACTGACTGGGATTTGACTCGGATTTGTCACCTCTCCTGGACCAAAACAATTGAAAATGAGTAGTAAGGGAATTAATTGGGTTATTCTCCTTCACTTTTAAGTCTTACTCTATGCCTTTTTTTCTTTTTAATACAGCTAAAAGATTAGTCCTATTGAATTTCGCCAGAGATGTTATAGAATTTGGAGGGATTATTGCTGTGCCATATTGCTGTGCCATCAGTTCAGGGAAATTACAAAAGAAGACAATGGGCTTTGGGGTATTCTTGGATCTCACTCTTCTCAATTTTCTCCCAAAGCTATCACATTTCCATTTGAAAACTCTTATTGTTTATCCAAGTTATTTCTGCAGATGACGATTGATCTCAGTGAAACACACCTACATATTCCTAATGCTCTCTGATACCTTAAATATTGCTTTTTATGATTGATCTTAAACATTTCCAATATATAGATTGTCTGTTTGGTTTGTCTGTGAATCTCAGAATTTTTGAAGATCCAGATTGGCCTCATGGCAACGCTCCTCATAGAAGTCATCGTGGTTTTCCATTAGTCCACTGTCTCATTAAACAAATCCTCTAATTCTAGATTCTCCAATTCTCACATTAGCCCATTCGCAAAAATGTTCAAATTCTTCAGGCTTTGAAGTCAGTCTTCAGATGAGTGCCCTTATCTACTTCAGGACCACCGTTATCTCAGCACTCTTAGGCTATGTTCACACGTACACCATTATTTCAAAATAAGTTATTTCTAAATGAGTTATTTTGAAATAAAGTCCTTATTTCAAAATAAGTTAATTCGAATTAAGGGAAAAGATCAAAGCAAAATAGCATGTCCAAAGACAGGACTTGCTATTTTGCTTTAGGAGAGGGGCACCATGGGAGGTGTGGCAACATGGTCCACTCCCTGGGCCATGCCCCCACCTAATAAAGGCTAAAAGGAAGGCACCATGGGAAGGAGAAGGGCAAAAGTGTTATTTCGAAATAATGGTTATTTCAAAATAACACAGCCAAACGTCGTTGTTTCAAAACAACCGTTTTGAAACAATGGCTATTTCGATTAGATGCGAGTTTTTACTGTTTCAAAACAACAGCCATTATTTTGAAACAATGGGACCCATTGTTTTGAAATAACAGAACATCGTCTGGACACAAGAAATGTTATTTCGAAACAATGGCTGTTGTTTCGAAATAAAACTCTTATCTGAACACAGCCTTAATGACGAAGTTTTCATACTCATGCCTAAAAACAAATTCCTCCAAATCAAGTCTCTTGTGAGTAGCATAGTGAATTTACATTTGTCGTTATTTATAACAAAAAAGGGTTCCAAATTCAAACAAGTTTGTAAATATACTTTACTGTTTTAATGGCCCATCCGTATAAGAAATAATTCATTATTTCTTCACGGTTCTGTTATTTATTTGTATTGTGATAGTGCCCAGAGGTCCCAGCCAGGACTGAAGTCTTAGGCTATGTCCACACGTAGAGGCTTATTTCGAGTTAAGTTATTTCAAAATAAGTTATTTCAAAATAAAATCCTTAATTCGAATTAACTTAACTCGAAATAAGGAAAAACACCAAACTGAAATAGCAAGTCCTGACACAGGACTTTCTATTTCGAACTAGGAGAGGGGCAGCATGGGAGGTGTGGCAACATGGCCCCCTGGCAGGGCCATGTTACCAACCAGTCCCCTGCCAACCCTGCCATGTTACCAACTAGTCCTCTGCAAAGCCAGTGGCAGAGGAAAAAAGCCCCTGGGGTCAGAGATGGGGGGGCACCCCTCCTCTCCGCTGCTTCCCTAGCGGTGGGGTGGAGGGCAGAAGTCAGGACGCCCGGTCCCCCTACCACCGGCCAGGTGGTGGGTGCTGAGCTCTCCAGGTGCCCAGTCCCCCAGCCCCTGGCCGCCTGCAAGCGGCCGGGGTGATGCCGGCTCTTGCAACCCCTGGCCGCCTGCAAGCTGCCTGTGAAATTGACCAGATTGTGGAGCCTGCCAGAGGCTGGGGGAGCGAGCATCACTTCTGTGAAACTGACCAGGTTGCGGAGCCTGCCAGGGTTGGGGGATGCGACAGCTGCCCTGGCTGCTGGCAAGTTGCCAGGGGCTGTGGGATCTGGCATCACCCCTGGGTGTTTGCAGGTGGCCAGGGACTGGAGGACCGGGGCACCCCTACAGCTCAGCCTCTGCTGCTGAGCCAGCAGTGGGGGTGCAGGGTGCCCCACGAGGTCTGCCCCCACCACCCGGCAAGTGGCTGGGGTGCAGAGTGCCCCAATCCCACTCACCCCGCAACCCAGGCTCCATGGCTGCTGGCGGAGCAGCCGGGACTTGAGCCGGCTCGCCCCACAGCCCGGGCTCTGTGGCAGCTCACAGGGCAGCCGGCTTCAAGCCTGGCCGCCCTGCCAGCAGCCACAGAGCCCGGGCTGTGGGGTGAGCTGAATCCTGGACCCCAGCCCCCTTGTGCCCCTCTGTAACTCCCCTCAGCACCCTGGCCAGGTCAGGGTGCTGAGGGGGGGGTGGGACTTCCTCCCAGGGTGCCATGCACCCTTGGAGGAATGTCAAGTGTTATATCGATATGTGTGACATATTGATATAACACAGCCAGATGTGGTTATTTCAAAACTACAGTTTTGAAGTAACTCTCATTTTGATATATAATGAGGTTTTATTAGATCAAAATGATTTTCCTTATTTCGAAATAAGGGAGCTCCTTATTTCAAAATAAGGAAACGTCATCTGGACATGTCGACTTTTAATTTGAAACAACTGTTGTTGTTTCGAATTAAAAGCCTTGTGTGAACACAGACTTAGTGGCTATGTCTACACTAGAGGACTGGGTTAGGTCAACTTAATAAGGTCAACTTAACCCTTAAAGTTGACTTTAAGGGTAAGGGTTATTAAGTGAACTTAAGCAAGTGCTTAAGTCAACTTAATAAACTCCAAATGTGGCCATGGAGCTGCTTAAGTTGAATTAAGCCTGGCTAAGTCGACTCAAGCCTCCAGTGTAGACAGAGCCAGTGTGTCCTAGGTTCTTTACTTACGATCTCACTTAAACACTTGTCCAGCTGAGAAGTATGTGTAGAGAACATCATTTTGCAATGTGAAAAGCCACTGGACGTTCACTTCTATGTACAGTGAATAATCAGGCATGTTGTGGAAGAGGGGGGCCAAATTCTGCTGTGATGTGAATCTAGAGTAGAGCTATTGGCTTTAGTCGATTTACATATGTGGAAATTAGATCAGACTTTGGCCCTAACAGATGGGGTTACTGCCTGGCTGATCTCATCAGCTACCTGTGAGAACAGTCACCAGTTGTTATACAGGAACTGGAGTAGAAAGAGAGAATATAAGAGAGTATGCCACACAGAAAAAGCAAAGTGTTTGGCCTTGCTGCAGCAGAGCTCATTCTTTGTAAATGTTGGCTGTATTAGTGCTTTCCCCACTGCAGATACTTTGTTTATTACACCACCTCTTAGGTCTTTGGCCCTGTCAACAGTAGGGGAATTTTTCAAAATCTCTCTGCTAGTGGTTTGGCTCTCCAGCTGGTAACAATATTAGGACCCATTATATGGTGGGCCACCAGTTTGCCTCACCAGCAGTTAGATCTGGTGTAAGCATGGTTAGTGACACTGTGCTTAATAGGGGCAGCAGCTAGTGGCCCCTCCCTACTAAATCTGACAAGATTTCTGACTTGATGTGCTGAAGTAGTATTAGCCAACTTTTGAAATAGTGTCCTGGCATAGGCAGATCTTTAACTATTGCAAATCATTTGCCAGCAATAAATATTACATCCAGGTGTCCCGGAAATGTTACAGGCACGTGTACATTGGATTCACACCACATACTGAGCCAATTGTAGATAAGCTGTTTTGCATTGATGTAATACAGTTACTTAAACCCTGCTGTAGGGAATAGTCCATCTGAGAGCACACTGCTAATGACAGATGTGACAGTAAAATCTGCCTGCTTTATCAGCTGTTTTTGTCAGCGACTGAGTGCTGGTGACATCAAACAGTATCTTGTTAGCCGTTAACAAAACGTCAGCAAAGGTAAACAGATTCTGTACCTTGTTAAAATTTCATCAGTGTTTTCTAATTGTGGTAATCTCATATTACATATGCTGTTCAAGAGCAAGACAAAAAGCTAATTTTTTCCCTTACTATTACAAACTTGAATATGTTTACTAAGAAATATGTGCAGCAGTTCTTGAGAAGATGTACAGCAGTGATTTGATTACTGCTAAAACTTTTTTTTTTTGGCTTCACATAAATAAAATTATTCACCTCATAGAGAAAAGACTAAATCGGGAATTTGTTGAAATAAACATAATGCAGAGTAAGGAAGATGCCCTCCATGCTTACATTCCTTTTGCCTGCTCTGTACTAATTTGTTTAAAAGAACAATCCTTAATGGCTATGTCCACATGGACACTATAAAATTGGTTCAAGTCCAATCGATTTAAGCTAATTTGATATAAAAGTCATTATATTGATTCAAGCTAAATTGATTTCACAGGTGAACAGCAAAAAAAACCCCAGATCAAACTAGCATGTCTAGACACAGCACTTGCTAGTTCTATTTAGGAGAGGGGCACCCTGGGAGGTATGGCAACATGGCCCCTGGCAGGACCATGTTGCCACCCAATCCCCTGCCTGGCTCTCCCCAGGAGAGCCAGTGGCAGGGGAAAAAAGACCCCAGGGCAGGGATCCCTGGATGCCTGGCATCCCCCACTGCTGGCTGGGCGGCGCAGGCAGGGATCCCTGGGTGCCTGGCATCCCCCACCACTGGCTGGGCAGGGGGGGCAGGGATCCCCCTGCACTGGCATCCCCCACTGCTGGCCAGGCTGTGGGGGCAGCAGGGCAATCGGCGATCCCTGGCCCTGCTGCCTGGCAAGTGGAGGGGGATGCGGGGTGCCTGTGATCCCTGCCGCTGCCAGTCGGCCAGTGGCAGAGGATGCCAGTGCAGGGAGATGCCTGCCCCCGCCCCCCCACATCCCCGCTCTCTGGCCAGGGTCCTGATCCCCTCCCTGGCCAGGGTGCGGGGGGGGGGGGGCATCTTCCTTCCAGAGTGCCATGCACCTGGGAGGAAAAAGGTCAAAGCAGTTGAATCAAAACAATGTTGTTTCGAAACAACACATCCGAATGGCATTGTTTCAAAACAGCCATTTTGCTTCAATGGCTGTTTCGATTGCCTACGAGGTTTTACTGTCTCAATTCAAGTTTTGTTGTTTCGATATGACGGAGCTCATCATATCGAAACAACAAAATGTCATGTGGACCTAATTTTTTTTAAAGCTAAACAACTGTTGTTTTGCTTTAAAATGTTGTTTTGCTTTAAAACCTACATGTGGAAATAGCCAATGAGACTGGGGAGACCACAAAAAGGCGGTTTCAGTGTATTTTAAATACAAATAGTAAATTATAAAAATGTAATTATTCCTAGCAAGCAGATTTGAGTCAAGATAAGGTATATTTGTGCATACTTTAACATATGTCTATTTATTTAACTCTTAAGTGTCCTGGAATACATGTGGAAATGAGGGAAGAGAGATATTGAGTTAATCTTATCCATACCTCTTCTAATACAGCATTTATTCAATAAGTGTCTAATACATTCTTCATTCAAGTGATTCAGTCAATAGGGCTTCCATGGCTATCTTTGGAGACTTTCCCCAGAATCCAAACAAAGAGTCCCATAGCACTTTGAAAGATTAACAAATTTATTATTAGTCTTTAAGGCTATGTCTACCCTACAAAAGTTAGTTCAAATTAACAAAGTTGAATAATAAGTTCGACCTTAATTAGAACTAAACCTGACCTTAGTAAGTTGAATTAACAAAGTGCACTAATTCAACTTAAATGTTAAGTCGAATTAGTGCACTTTGTTCATTTGAACTAACTGCCCTCATTTGAATTTATTTAGTTAAAATTAAGGCTAAATCCTGGTCTACATTGCCCTTAGGTCAAACTAAGAATCGAACTAAGCACTTTGGTTGAACTAAATGCAGGTGTTACTAATTCGAACCAAGCTTTCATTAGTTTGAATTAAAGAATCCCTTAATTTGAACTAGTGAAAGTCTATGGTGGACTGGGACTAAGTTAGTACAAATTAAGGCTCCTTAATTCGAACTAACTTGCCAGTGTAGACGCGCCCTCTAAGTGGCACAGGACTCCTTGTTTGTTTTGCTGAACTAGACTAACATGGCTACCCCTTTGGAACTTCCCAGAATCCAGTAGATCTCTTTAGAAATTCTTCCTACTGTGCAACTAAATGTCATTCCCCTTACCTTTGTTCCATACTGTTGTAGACCCTTATGCAATTCTTCTCTTCCTATGTATTCACACCCTTCTAATGTTTGCAGATAATGCTAATATTAATTAATATAATATTATTGCTAATACAACACCTTTAATCCAAGTATGTTAAAGCAATTTATATATATATTTCTGTTCAGTGCAAAAGAGCAGGAGACTTATTATATAGATGTGTAAACTGAGACAGAGGAAGGCCACAACTAACTATATCATATTCATTTCAGTAAGCATCTTTTCTGTCCAACTAAGCATATTTTGCTATTCTTACTGTCAGTGAAGAGCATCTTTCTCCAGGATATCCCTGTTGCAATTAATGTAAAGTAATTCTCCACCCAAGTAAGGGTAGTGGAACCTGGTCCTGTGTTAGAGGGAAGAGTTTGACATTCTCATATTCTTCTGGAAAAATGTGTGTTTGGACTTTATCTCAGTGTTGCCAGAAATACCCAATAAAGTCTGAAAACTTTAAAGACAAAAAAACGAGGCACAGTTCCAATCTTTCTCATATTTTAGGTAGACCTACCATCAAAAAAAATTTAAAAAATGTTGGGTTAAGGCCCATATTTTTAAGGGGTTTCAATCAATATCCTCCTATTCATCTGTATTTCTCCATTGTCAGGCATCTGACAAAGTGGGATTTTCTCCCAGAAGAGCTCATGTGATAAATAAATGTGTTAGTCTTTAGAAGTGCCACTTGACTCCTTGTTTGTTTTGCAGAACTAGACTACCATGGCTGCCCTTTTAGAACTTATCACTCAATATGGGTATCGTAATTTTTAGTACCCAAGTTGAGATACTTAGGACCTGACTTCCAGGGGTGCTGAGCAACAACCACTCTCAGTGACTTCAGCAGAAGTTGTGGGTACTCATCATTCCTGAAAATCCAGCTCCTAGGTGTTATCAAGTTCATCAACCAAAATTAGGGGACAGTCTTGAAAAATCTTTGACATAAATGACTAACTTAAGGTGACCCCGTATTTTGGTAGCAATGCTGAAAATATTATGAGGTGAGAGCCCTATTGTGCTAATCACTGGCTAGACACATAGGCCTCATCTATGTGACAAAGTTCTGCTAATATACGGCATGTTTACAATGCCACAGCAACAAACACTGATGCAGCTGCCTCAAATGAGCAGTCCGTGTATACCCACTCTGTCGATGAGAGAGCACCCTCCCATCAACTAAATTAGTCCACTTCTCCAAAAGGCAGAAAGCAGCGTCAATGGGAGAGCATCTCTCATCGACATAGAGTCATGAAGATGCTGCACTGTGTAGCTGTAAGTAAGTTGATGTTACATTACATAACTAGCATCTCTCACGTTGACCTAGTGTGGCAGCACAGACCAGGCCATATCTATGTCAGCTAGTGGTGTGAAAAATTCAGCCCATTTACATGACATGGTTATGCTAGCAGAATTCTCAGAACAGAAACAGCTATAGCTAATGTGGTTCTGGGAGGTGATATTACTGCGCTAGGTAACAAACTTGTTTTGTGAGAAGAGACAGCATCTGCACTTGGGGATAAGCCAGCATAGTTATTGACAACATAGTCTTCTGTAGGGTAGACACAGCTATAGAAGAGATTGTCCCTGGCTTTATGAGCTTACAATCTCTAGAGTAGAGAAAAGGTGGGAAAAAGGAAATCTATTACCTCATTGTACAACTGGGGGACTAAGGCACAGAGAGATTAAGCCCTGTCCTCAGTCAGACTGGAAGTCTGTGCCAAAGTCATGTGGTAGAATTGCAAGAAGTTACCAGTACTTAATACCAGTTCTGCTGAACTGTTGATAGTGCCAGTGGGACTATCATAAAATTCCCCATCTAGACAAGGCATTTATAATTTCTTAGCTATATATCTCACCTGTCATGGCCCTGTTCTGTTGCCCTACCATGGGTGGTGTTTTCATCACCTCCCAATTTGATGTTGGTGAATTTAATTAGCATTCTACATACCCTGATTTCAGATAATTAATTAAGGTGTTAAGAAAGCTGACTAATAAGAGATCTTTGCTCTGGCTCACTTGACACCTCCTTTCAGCTTAGGGCATTATGATTTATCACTGCACTTGATTTGTGATTCTCCAGAAAGACTTCAGTCCCCAGGGTGATGCTGGTATGCAAACTAATTTGAATTAATTTTCTCAACACTTTCATACAATATTCTGTCAAAGGCTTTGCTGAATCTAGCTATGCCAATGATATACACATTAAAAATGTGTGGCACATGATCCAAATAAATAGATAATTTAGATATAAAAATACATTAGAAATACAAGTTTGGAATATGCAATTTTTTGTGTAATTTTTTTGAAAATGCAGTTTTTTTCCTGACATGTTCTAAAGCAGCCAAATCAGCTTTGTCCCACTACCACATAAAACAAAATGCACCCAAAACTTCAGTTTATGTCAACTGAATGTTTAACCTTTGGAGGACTGGCATATTGCCAAGTGCGTTTGATTATAGTAGAGGTTTTATTAAGCTTAAATGGAATCTGAACCTTATAAAGATAAAGAAAAGCCTGATAAGAGTTGCGGAATGAATGTTCAAAGCAGACTAAATAGTAATAGGACGTTGTTTATCCTGTTCCAAGTCAAATTGTGGCAAACAGAACATCTTGTCTATTGACTGGTTATATCAAAGTTGTTGATAATCTAGTTTTGTGGGATTTGATATATTTGGAGTAAAGAAGAAGGAAACAAGATATTCCTGATTACCAGTTCCCCAAAACCAGTGCTTAGCACAGGGTATGCTGAAAGAGGGCAATGGTGGTTTTATACTAGCTTTACACCTTCCCATGTTGTGGGACCAGCCAGCCCCAACAGGCCATTTCAGCAGCTATTTCAGCAGCACTTCAGGCCCTATCTCTTTATCATGGGTCCATGAAGGCAGGTGATATAGAGATTATGGTAGCCCTGTTATAAGGGTACATGTAACAAGTAGCTGAAATCTTTTCTTCCTGACTTCTAGACCCAGATACAGAAGTGTGTCTTCATGTTCTACGACTGCTCCAGTCTGTGATTTTAGAGCCAGAAGTTTTAGCAAAATCAGCCCCTGAGATGCGTGACACCCTGCCATTTCAACGCATCACAGCACTGTCAAAGAGCCGCAATGCAGATCTGCAAAAACTGGCAAAAGAACTGCTTGAAGACCTCAAAATCCTAGAGTGTGAAGTGTAGAGACATAGTTGTTGGAATGTTATGACATTGACTGTTTACCTTTTCCTCATATTTTTATGTTGCAAGGGTATGCATAAAACTATAGCAGTTTATATATATATTAGTAGAGATGGACTTGGATTGAATCAATCTACTTAGCTATATCAGAATCCCTGGTTGAAGCCAGATAACCCAATCCAAATAATACTTGAAAAAATCATATGTTGGTTGATAGGTGCCAGAACATAATCCTAGAAGGGCTCCTCACATAGGAATGACCAGTGTAATTCATTTAATAGGGTTTTGTTGATAATGTGTTTCAAAAGTGATCCAGACTATATGGCCTGTTCATAGTGCATAGGGAGTAAAATAATCATCTCAGCTGTAGGTAACACATCTTTTATTTTCAAGGATAACCAGGTTTTTGGTCCAATTCAGCCCATCTCTACCAATTTGCATGCTAAAAGTAAACTTTGATGCTCTTAATAACTCTAGTGTTTCAGAAGATGTAAGTTTCATTTTTACTGGTACTGTAACTTTCCATTAGCCTTTCTAATCAAAGACAATTGGAGTGCTTTAGATTCTGCTTTTGATTTTCATTCAAATTCAGGGGAGTTGCTGGGGAACTGAGTTTGCAGCTGCCATGAATATTAGAAACTGAACCTCCCAGAAGGCCTGGCAGAAGGGAAAAGACTGCTGGGGTCTCAGTACACCTAGTTCTATAGCCAAAGAGGCTGAAACTAATTACTGCTCTGTTATGGACACTGGTATATTTAGCTGAAATTCTCACTGTTTATTAAAGCTAAGCTTGCTTACCTCAATTAAAAAGAGCTCCCAAACTAGCTCTGTTACATGCTTTATAATGCTGTGATTTATGTGCCTATAAATAACACAATTTCCAATGTTCTGGTGTTTGTTACATAGCTCGCAGTAATATGGCACTGAAACAGTGACAGGCAAGATATATACTTTTGCAGGAAGAACAGCTTCCTCCTCCCCACTCATGTTATGGTTTTTCACCAGTGAAGCCAACACGTTGACAAAAATGCAGCAATGGTGTCTTCTACATCACCTGAGCAGAAGACTCAGAAACCAATTTTTTAAAATCAGTGTTAGCCAGTTTTATTACCTTCCCTGCATCATGCTATACATTAATTATTATCATTCAAGTAGTAGCACAAGACAAAAAACAATGTAAAGCTTAATATTCCATCCCTGTTCAGCAAAGCACCACTTTGAGATGGGATTTATGCATGGGTTTAAAGGTATGCATGCATTTATTTAAGTGATTTGCTAAATTGGCAGCTAAATTATGCTGCTTTATGTAATCAAAGCGATCAATGGTGCCTTGATTATACAATGTGGCATAATTAGTCATGTGACATCAAGTGCAACTCCAATCAAATGCAGATGAAAGAATCCCCCTAGTAACTTTATGTAAGGTAAAAAGCAAAGTCGAATCTCCCATTTTTCTATTGACAGGTGTTCGCATTAATATTTTTAATCAAACCTTTGGAAGTCTGTAAGCAACAGGGAAAAATGGAGTGTGTGTTTAATTTGTTTAATTCAATTCTCAACCCACCAGGAGGAAAAGCATGTCCAGCACTTCCATCCACACCAGAGGTTTTGTTAAAAACCTTACAACTTGTGACTGGTGTCAGTTGTCAGATCTGATAATAAACCTCCGTATGTCTCTCAGGTCCTTTTCTCCAAGATTTAACTTGTTGGGGTTATGATCCTGAGTAGTCAGACCTAATGCACACTTTGAGGAAATGCCTACTGAGTTTCACCAGTTTAATTATGTTGTGTTAATATATAAGTAAAAGTATTTCTGGCTCTGTAAAAGACACTATCTTCTGAAGCACTTGAATTATGGAAAAACTTCAGAGACATATGAAGATTGCTACTACATTTTTAAGTAAGATGTTTTTATTGAAGAATGTACAACCTGTATGTTACAGTTCTCAGTTAACAAAATTGTTCATTACTTGATTTTATGAAAAAGAAAAGATGCTGTGTTTGCATTTTCTTGGTGCAAAGGAAATGAAAGTTTAATATACAACTTTTTTTTCAGTTCATACAAAAAAGTTTGAGAATCACAAGGGCTGGACTGTATTGAGGTAAAAAGAACCTGTTTTTGTGGTAGACTAAATAGTACTTATCAATATCTGTAATGTCTTGTTGCTACCTTTTTCTTCTTTTATCCCAGATTCAGTAGGCCCAGGAGTCAGTCTCCTTCTACACACTGCTGAAATCTGGAAGCAATCTTCTACTGGTTACATTCAATGGAACTTTTTGTAGTGCGAGTTGAGTTGGATAGCTTCTACACACAGATTATCTGGCACACCCTAGTTCTAGCTGTTTGTAGTTTTGATGTTCATTTTACTAGTAATACAAACAATGCAATTTTTCTTGTTGTTGCTACAGTTTAATTTGCGTAGTGTTAGTAAGGCTTACCATTTGAAATACTGTCAGTTACACCTATACGGAAATGAATACTTTTGTTGTGAATGGTATTCATTTAGTGCCTTAATTTATCTCCATGTGACCAGTACTGGAACTTAAGCAGTTACATTTTTCTGACCCCCTCCCTCCACCCCTACAAAAGGTACATTTTACAAAGTTTTTAAACAGGGAAAAGAAACTGACTTCATTGAAATAAACAGATATAACTCAAAGAACTTGGGAGACCATGTCACTGTTTTCTTAAGTTAAAAAGAGGAATGTATTATACAATATAGTGCAACTGTAACTGAAGATCTGTCAATTTATGCATTATAAATCTCTGGTTTTGTTTTATTGTAAAAGTTCCCTCTGGTCTGGAACTTCAGGCTGTTGGATTAGTAGTTTAAAAATAGTTAAATGTTTTGGAAACTTATTTTGGGTTTTATAAAACAGTTTGAGAAGTTTGGGGTTTCATTTCTCTTGGCAGGTGATTAATCCCTTTAAATTTTGTATCCAAAACACTAATTTACACAGGGCCAAACTCTGTTTTCATTCATGTTTATGTAAATCTAGAGTAACACCATTAAAGCCAGTTCTCTTGTTGCTCATTGTCAGCTCCTATTAGTGTTCCTGAATTTCAATCAAGAAGAGATCTAGAGTTTGGTATTTCCAATGAGGATAATAATGGAGTGCTTCTGGATTTATACCAGTGTAAATGAAAGTGGAATTTATCCGCCAAAAATCTCAAAAATCTCATAAATATCTCTACAGTAATATCTCTATATGGCTCACAGACCAAATTGTGCAATTAAATTTGAACTTGGCTTCCTTGAATAGGTGTGTACCACACACATGGCATCTGAAGTCATGTCAACTCTTGGAGCCCACTGTGAAAAAGTCTGTTTCTTATTTTCCAAGCTGGCAGAATCATAGAATCATAAGGTTAGAAGGGACCTCATGAGGTCATCTAGTCCAACCCCCTGCCAAAAAAGCAGGACCACTCTCACTAAATTATCCCAGCCAGGATTTTGTCTAACCGAGCCTTAAATTTCTCCAAAGATGGAGATTCCACCACGTCCCTAGGTAGCCCATTCCAATGCTTCACCACTTGCCTAGTAAGAAAGGTTTTCCTAATATACAACCTCGACCTCCCCAGCTGCAACTTGAAACCGTTGCTCCTTGTTCTGTCCTCTATTGCTACTGCGAACAGTTGAACTCCATCCTCCTTGGAGCATCCCCTCAGGTAGATGAAGGTTGCTATCAGATCCCCCCTCGGTCTTCTCTTCTGCAGGCTAAATAAGCCTAATTCCTTCAGTCTCTCTTCATAGGTCTTGTGCTCCAGCCCCTTGATCATTTTTGTTGCCCTGCGCTGGACTCTTTCTAATTTGTCCACGTCCTTTTTGAAGTGGGGAGCCCAAAACTGGACACAGTACTCCAGATGCGGTCTCACCAGTGCTGAATAGAGGGGCACAATCACATCCCTCGATCTGCGGACAACACTTCTACTAATGCAGCCCAGTATGCCATTGGGCTTTTTGGCTGCAAGAGCTGAAGTTTACAGAAAAGTCTGTAGAAAAGACAAGTTCACCAGAGCATGTTCCCTGTGATTGGAAGAATCTAACTGTATAAGGTGTTTAGTCAACCTGCCATTCATGTGGCTGAGTAACTGGCGATTCCCAGAAGCAGTGGGAAGGCTGAAGGCAGAGGAAACGGCAAGTTGCAGGCCCTGTGAAAAAGAAAACTGCTATTGATTTTTGGACCCCATTGATGAGAGTTCATCTCAGGCTCCCACCGTGTACACAGGGGTTAAAGTAAGCCGGAACATGGCAGAATGCCATTCAGGGCCCACTATTTTTAGGGACTCAGCATTCTGGACCCCCTAAAAATAGAAAATGGAGCCAGAACGGTGCGTTCCAGGGCCCACCATTTAAAAATAGCATGCCCTGGAACACAGCGTTCCAGTTCCATTTTCTATTTTTGGGGGCCACCATGAATGCAGAGCCCCTACATATAGCAGGTCCCGGAACGGCATTCCGCCATGTTCAGATGTGCAGGAGGGGGGCTCACCCATGTGGGAAGGGGCCCCACCCAGTTAGGAGGGTTCCGGGGTCCACCAAATTATACTTTAACCCCGTGTGTGCAGCACCACACCATGTTGTGAAGCAACAGCACAAGAGCTAACTCAGGAGAAGCGTCTAGAAAATGGGTGTGTGCTATGACTGGTTACAGCAAGGACTGGGTACTCCATTTTACACAGGCAGCAATGAGCTCTAGGACAGTGATGCATGCGGAGAATTGGAACTGACATGAGCAAGCACTTGAAGAAGAAAAAAACAGATACCTACCCCTCCATAACTTCCGTTTTTTGAGATGTGTTGTTCATGTCCATTCCAAGACTCATCTGCCTTCCCTTCTTTCATAGTCAGCTAAGAAGAAGGAATTGAAGAAATGGCAGGTCACCATGTACAGTGACAAAGTGGTGTGAGTCAAGGGATTACCTGAGTCAACCTGATGAGTACCACTAAGGGAAAAACCTTCTGACTATTGCGTGCACAGTGGGCATACATCTACTTGGAATGGACCTGAGTAACACATCTCAAAGAACAGTTACCAAAAGGCATGTAACCAGTTTTTTTCATGTCTTGGTTACAATACTCCTTGTAATGAGTCCCAGAATATTTGCTTTTTTCACAAATGTTCTACTATCAACTAATATTTAGCTTGTCATCCAGCAATACTCCCAACATCCCTTTCTGCAGTACTCTTTCCTAGACCATTATTTCCCATTTTTTTATGTGTGCAGCTGATTGCTCCTTCCTAAGTGGAGTGCTTTGCATTTGTCCTTGTTGAATTTCGTCTTGTTTACTTCAGACCATTTCTACAGTTTGTTCAGATCCTTTTGAATTATAATCCTATCCTCCAAAGCACTTAAATCATGGATGCAGATATTAGGCAGAACCAGACCCAGGATCCATCCCTTTGGTACTGAATTCCATATATCCTTATAGCTTGACCACGAACTGGGAACTACTCTCTGGGAACTCTTTCCAGCAAGTTATGAGCACCTGTTTTAGTAGCTCCATCTAGGGTGTATTTCTCTAGTTTGTTTATGAGCAGGTCATACGAGGCAGCATTAAAAACCTTACTAAAGTCAAAGATAACACCAGCATGGGCAGAAACAAGGGATGATCATGGTGATGATGTTGCCAAAGCAGCAGAGGAAGGCAGATTAGAAATGAAAATGATCCAGTGTTCATCATTTGCTGGTAGTGGTAGGCTGTATAGGATGATAGGTCAAAGAGACAGGCAGATATCTGGAACTTGATGGCTGAAGACAGGATGGCTGGGGAGTGGCAGACATGTGAGTCTCCAGTGTGGAGATGGGGTAGATGAATTCCTGCAAGTGGGTGAGATGGAGAGGGCATGTGGATGAGGAAGAAGGTGTGGAGAAGCCCAGTCCCATAATAGGAAATGCAAGAATCCCTTCTCTATGGAAAGAGGGAGGAGGAAAGTATGATGACTCCCAGTTCTCAGAAACGACAATCACCTATTGCCCTATCCAGCCACATCTCCAGGTCCTGATTCTTGACCATTATATGACAATGGTCAGACTTTCAGCCTCAAAAATTAGGACATCTCTTGAAGGGCAGAGAGGTTAGTACAAACAGATTGGATGAAAGTCAGGTAGAGGTAGACAGAGGTATGTGCCAAAACACTCATCTCCCCATTCACACATTCTGCCTTACTCATTCAAGTTCTCTTAGGCTATTTCTACACTTAAAAGCTTAGTTCAGACTTCCTTAGTTTGAATTAAGCAGTTGTAAGTTAGTTTGAACTAACCACGTTTTGTTAGTTCGAACTAACTTTTTAGCTAGAACTAGCTGTGCTTTTTTTTAGTTCAAACTAACTTTTTAGTTTGAACTAAAAAAGCATGGTTAGTTCGAACTAACTGCTAGTTCGAACTTATTTAGTTCAAACTAGCATGGCTATATCAAGTTAGTTTGAATTAAAGTTTGAAATAAGTTCAAACTAACCATTTAAATTAACCAAATGGTTAAGTTCAAACTAGGCAAATCCTAGTGCAGCCAATGCTCAAATTAGTCCTGGTTAAGCTTCCTTAATCTGGACTAATTTGCTAGTGTAGACATAGCCTTAGTTCCTTCTCTTGTTTCTAGACCCAGGTTCCCATTTCTCCCTCCTTTCTAGCCACCCCATTTCAACAACAAACCTGCATTCAGTGCTGAGGCAGGAAGTTTAGAAATGCAGCCACTAGCCCAGGGGTCTCAAACTCAAACCACTATGAGGGCCGCATGAAGACTAATAAAGGGCTGCATGAGGATTAGTATGGTAGCCCGAGGGCCGCACCACTGAAACCTTTCCATATAATGAGATTGCAAATATCAGTAATGATTGTGTCATTTGCAGGCTGCAGGAAATAGCTTCAAGGGCTGCATGCGACCCACAGGCCATGTGTTTGAGACCCCTGCACTAGACAAAAGCTGGATCATTAGTTCCCTGCAGATAGTGCCACTCCAACAGAGCTGGTTGTAAGCCTGCCTTGCATTCCTCTGCCCCAGAGTCAAATTGTGTAGTAAGGGAGCACTGGTCCTACCTCTCCTGAAGGGGAGAAAATGAGAGGTCTCACAGGGAGTGGAGCATGAGAGGGTGATGGTCTAGGGTTGCCACTGCTGAAGTACTATTAAAAAAAAAAAAAGGCAAATTCCCTCAGGTCCCAATCAGTAGAGGCCACAATATCAATCAGACAGCCCCACTTTTCTGGGATGTACTGTCATCTTACACATTACACACCCAGACCCAGCATCACCCACACTGCAAATGTTCCGTTAGGAGTCCCCTGGGAGATGAGGCAGGGCCCTTGAGCCCTTTCCAGGAGTCTTTCAGGAATGACAGGTAGGACTGTCCCTTCATTGTCTTTCTTATTCAAGGAGACCACTATCCTTCAGCTCACCAGGAGTCTTTTAGCCAGCACAGTCATGCCTGATTAAAAACAAGCTGGAAAATCAATAAGTGCACTCAGGCCTTTTAATGGCCTGTGATAGACAAAATCCTAGCCTCAGTCAGTGCTTTCCCAGGGCCCCCAGGTAGCTATGCCCACATTTGGCAGCACTCCCTTTTAACTCTAGGCCTATGTTCACACACAGAGGGCTTGTTTCGCAACAAGCCCTTTCGAAATAACTTGTTTCGAAATAAGAATGCCCTTTCGAAATAACTTCCCATGGGGCAGGGCACCATGGGAGGTGTGACAACATGGCCCCCCTGCAGGCCATGTTGCCACTGAATCCCCTGCCTGGCTCTCACCCGGAGACCCAGGCAGGGGAAAAAGCCCGGAAGGGCAGGGATCCCCCAGCCCTGGGCGGCAGCTGCTAGACCCCTGCCTGCTAGGGGTGCCCCTAGCCCAGGCGGGCTGGCGGGAGCCCCTGAAGCAGCTCCAGCCAGCCCCCGGGGGCTAGGGGCTTCCCCAGCTGGCAGGGGTCTAGTGCAGCTTTCCCCACTGCAGGGCTTGTCCCCAGCCTCGGGAGAAGCCCCGCGGTGGGAGAAGGGGGCGCTGGGCTCCCCGCCGCGGGGCTGGGGACAAGCCCCGCGGCGGGAGAGGGGGGCGCCGGGCTCTTCCTCATCACCCTGGCGAGGGTGCTGAGGGAGGGTGGCCCTTCCTCCCAGGGTGCTAAGGACCCTGGGAGGAAGGTCCATAGTTATTTCGAAACAACAATTTTTTCAACAGGAAATGGGGTTTAAGCAGTTTCGAAAGGACAACTGCCATTTCGAAACAAGGGGTTTGCTTGTTTCAAAATGGCCATATGTCACGTGGCCGTGGTCCTTCTTATTTCGAAACAACCTCTGTTGTTTCGAAATAAGAATGCTGTATGAACACACCCGAGGCGTGCTTCCCAGAGAACAGGTTTGTCCCTTTCTCCCGCTGTGGAAGATGAGCTGCCCTGATTTGCACAATGCCCTAGGAAATATAGTTCTTCCCTCTTTCTCCTTGTCTTTATCACTCTGTTCCCTGGAAATGGACTCTCTCAGGCAAATGAAGCACCCTTCAACCTTCTCCTCCATTTTGTTCAGGGTTTGCTTAAATGTCCTGGAAAGGGGCCATTTCTTTCCTGCATACCTAGGCCCTTTATGGTCACCTTCCCTATTCCTGACGGTCTGGCTTTCCAGATGAGGTTGTCCTCTTTTTGCCCTGCTCATTGAAGTTGTGGTCTTGTCAGACTTCACCAGTCTTTCTCCCCTAGGGCCAAAGAGAAGAGGCTGGGGATATTATCTTCCTTCCCATAGCCTTCCTATTAGAAAATGGCAATATTAAGAGGACCAGTGCTCTCCTCTGGTAGCTCAGCCTGACTTCAAAGCACAAGCCCTAAAACCCTTGTGCTCACTGCCTAATTTACCAGTAATTTCATAATGGAGGAGTGGGATGGAAATCAAGCAGGACAAGTTTGCCCATCATGTTTTTCATTCATTTTGCTGTGTCATGGTAGAGACACTGCCTTCTGGACTGAAAAGGATCAACATTTAGATCTGGGCAGCTACTTCAGGTTTCATTATTATTTTTCATGTACTTTATCCTGGCTCCCAACTAACATCAGGCCCCATTGCGCTAGGCACTGTACGAACATTTGGTAAGAAAGAGTCCTTGCCCTGAAGAGCTTAATAATCTAATGCAACAATCAAGAAAGTAAATATTATTACCCCCATTATCTAGAAAGAGAACTGAGGAGGAGAGAGACTGGGTAACTTGCCCATGGTTGCACTGGAAACCAGTGGCAGAACTGGGAATGGAATACCACTCCAGTTCCTCAACAATAAAACTGTATTTTCATTTTGGATGGCTTTCCAGGGTAGTCCCCATTCAATTCTTGTTCAAAAGGCTCGGAAGCTTCAATGTCAGAGCTTGAGCAGGGTAGAGGAACATCCAGAACACCTACTCATCTCCTCCAAGAAGATCAAATGTTGTTTTTTTAAAAAAACCCCACTTCTATGTTTAAAACAGGAAGTTTGTAGTTTATTTAGTAAAGTTATTTCTGGCTGTTAAAGCGGGGCTGATAATCCTTTTACGGCCACTTACTTCGGGCTTTTAATGTGGCAGCTTCAAAAGTGAAATTGTTTTTCAGCAATGGCCACCACCCTCAGCAGCCTCCTTCTCTAAAATATCCATTCATATAGAATGCCTGTGACAATTAAAGAACCTTTATAATGGAAAATCAATTTTAAAGCACATTGTCCCTTTCTACTTCCTGGGAAACATTTATCACCATGTGCCATTTCAGAACACAGTGCTGAGCAAAAGGCTCACAGTATGCTCCAAGTCAGAGGGGCTTTACCATATAGAATCTATGATGTAAAGCTATTAATTAAATGGTTCCTCCTGGGTAATTTTAACAGGAGTTTCATCACACTCTTATGTTCTTAGTTTGACCTTAGATGCTTCCCCTCCCTAAACCAGTTACAGTAGATCTATGTTTTTAGCAGCTCAGCTTTCCAGAGACTTTAGGACTGCTGATCCGTACATGAGGCCTCATATTTGATTGCACATCAGGGTTGCTGTTGCTGCTTATGAAACTACTCCCGCACATTTTGGTCTCCTGCCATTCAGAGCCACTGCATCAAGCCAGCTGAGGGGGCACCTCCTTTCCCCCTGCTTCCTTAACCAAGAACTGTCTGCTGCTAGATTAGCTGCCTGTGCGCTGGAGACATTGGCTGTGACAGACATGCAATCTCTTAAAGTTTCCGGGGCAGTATTACATATTGTCAGCATTGTTTAAGTTGAATAGCTCGACAGCTGATCAGGGCAGCACAGGACATCATTTCTAGAGAGACTTCCTGTGAAGGCTTCCTTACTGGAATGGAAACAACTCATTTTCCCTCTGCTCTTCTTATTTCAGAGAGATTAAATTTCTGCTGCGGCAGAGCTGTAATTGTGTTCATGATTGTTACTCTGCCAGAATAAACGTTACAAGAATAAAAGAAAGGAAGCAATATATGCAGGGTGAGTAGCAATCATTATTGGTAACCTTTGTTATCAAACAGACTACGTGGATGGAGATTTTGTGATTCTTTGTGGTGTACATAGCATGGAATGTCCAATGTGTTTCCCAAATGCCAGCTGTGGCCCATCAGGTCTTGAAATGCAGCACATGGTTACAAGAACAAGCAAATATTAGGACACTTGGGGGTTTACTGCTATTTCAAAATGTCCACACATGCAAATGAAATGCAGCCTTGGGCTCTTTGCCAGTTGACAGTATGTCATACTGGTGTTGCAATATGTTCATGTGCCGTTATCAGCTGAGTAGTACATACAGGGCTCATTATTGTAAGGTTTCAAGTTGTCCATCATATAACTATGAATTCCATTTCACTCAGTAACAAGTTCCAGAGGGGTAGCCATCAGGGACATCACTGGCGCTGGGCTTACGGGGCTTGAGCCACAAGTCCCAGTGCCTGAGCCCTGGATCCGCCGCTGGGCTGCCTGCAATGGCGGCATGCAAGCCCTGAGTCTCAGTGCCCAAGCCCCCAGGTCTTCTCCCGGGCCAGTGGTGCTCCTGGTAGCTGTGTTAGTCTAGTTCAACAAAACAAACAAGGAGTCTTGTGGCACTTTTAAAGATTAACAAATGTGTTTAACACATGAGTTTTCGTGTGAGAAATCCCACTTCGTCAGATGCTTGATGATGGAGAACTTACTATCCTCAAACGTGCAATGAAGTGGGATTTCTCCCATGAAAGCTCTTGCAGCAACTAAATTTGTTAGTTTTCAAAAGTGCCACAGGACTCCTTGCTTATTTCACTCAGCAGTTCAGCATAACACACAGGAGTTATTCTAATGGATTCATTCTTCTTTTCTGGTCTCTAAATTGCCACCGGCTCTCATTTGTCTATTTAGCACAGTCTTATAGCAAATCATCACTAAGATATTGTCTGCATCAGAAAGTTTCAGATGTTTAATTTAAACCCTGGTTTTTAAAACAGTTTAATTAAACTGATGCAAACCCCTTTGTGCGCACTTTTTTCAGTTTAAACATTGGCTGACTAGTTTAAGCAATTCCAGGTCAACTAAAATGGAACCAAAATAAACCTATCTGAAGTAAGCATGTCCACCGAGTCATCTGCCCAGCGTAAATCAATTAAAAAAACTCCACATCTTAAATTACACCAGAGGAACCTACAAGCAAACAAGCCCTCAGTAATCTTTGTTTGCCTCCTCTGTGCTAGTCTTCATGTTATTTTATTACTAGAGCTGCATATAAAGCTTATCAGTGCACATTGTCCTGTAAAAAAAGCTTTGTCCTTGGCAAGCATAATTGTGAGAAGCATTTATTTAAATTTTGGCCATGTCTGCTTTCACTTTTGTTCTGATCACGCACTGTCTCTGCTGTTTCTTGGTGTATGGTCAGAAAACTTATGTCCTTTAATCATTTACCTTATACCCAACTTTTAACAGCATGCTGCAGCCTAGCATTTATATCAGTATATGGACACGCTCTCTTTTACTGCATACACCTGAGTTTTGTTGGCTCTACTAAGCTTTGTCTTATGAGCTTTCATAGCCATTAATGTAATATAGGTGAGCAAAGCTTGGCTTTAAAAGCTTCAGTCATGTAGCTCACAGAAGGATATCCTCACTGATCAACTTCCCTGATAGTGCCTTGTCTGTACTAGAGCTTAGGGGGGGATTGCCATGTGACAAATTGTCATAGCTTCATTGAAGTCAATTTACATCAGCTGGGGTTCTGCTCCTAGACTTTTACAGCCCAGATGTAAATGAACGGGGAATGCAAACACAAACACGGTTAGAACTTGGTCTGTGGTGACACACAATGTAGACCTTAATAAGTATGTTACAATCATGTTCTGACCCTTTGGGGGATGAAGGGCTCCAACACATCTATAGTCCATGGCCTCATCTGTACCAGACAGTTTGTACTAGTATAATTTTGTTTTTTCAGCAGCACTTCATTGAATCCACAAACACCTTGTCTCAATTTGGTTTGTCTCATAATTTCTATCAGAATAATTTCACCACTATGGAAGTGACTTAGCTTACTTTCAACAAGACTTCTATAGGTGAAAGGTTCATGTGGTTGGATCTCCATGTTGGTGTAATGGCATTGGTACCACTACACTTAGCTTGATCATACAGCGCATTGCTTCAAACCTGGAACGGCGTGTCTGGCTACCTATGCGCACTCCACTAGTCCAGCAGTTTTCCAACTTTTCAAATGGAGCCCTCTGTGGACTTCTGTGTAACACTGCCTCCTCACACCCCACATCAGGGGGCAAAAATAACACAGCCTACATGCTGAATTTAGGGGCAGACAAGTAAGAGATAGCAGCAACTCCCCCATAGCTCTGGGGCCTGAAGTGACTCACCAGAGCTACCATTTTCTACTGAACTTTGAGCGCTGGTGTAGGGGTCAAGTAATAGGCCCTATCACTTTGGGAACACCAAGCATTCAAAGCCATCAGTTGTCACCTGTGTATAGCCATCACAACTGAATAATGGCATTCAGCGGTAGGGGGGTGGTGAGCTTTGTGACAAACCTCTTCTTATGGAGGGGGAGCACTCATGTTAGACCCAGGATTGCAACTCTGCACAGATTTACAGGAGGCCAAGCAGAAACACTGCTGTCCCAGTGCTCGGCGCGCTGGGACTCAGGGCTCGAGCCCTATAAGCTCCCCGCTGCTGCAGCTGCTGCTGTGGATGGCCTGGTGGCAGACAGGGGGCTCAGGTGCTGGGACTTGGGGCATGAGCCCCATAAGCCCAGCACCAGAGACATCCCTGAGGCCAAGAGCCATCTGAATTCAAGTTACACAGAAACTGCTGGTCATTCCAGCTTCACAAAACTATCCTTTCTGACAACTTGGTGCTGGACTGCTCGGCCCAGGAGCAGCACTTCATGGAATGCAGCTGGTCAAGGAACTTGTCAAGGAGTGCCTGCCCCGGTCTTTCCACTTGTTCCTCTAGAAGTAGCTGTGTGGAATCACATTGGTGATGCTCATCTGGAAATATCCCCCACCTGCATTAATATCAGTAACTTAAAGTCACCTTGTTTGCATTAGTAAACAGGATCCCTGTGCTTCCTCTATGCCAGTGTTTCTCAGCCTCTAGTGAACCCCGGAACACCTAAATGTATAATTACTTTCCACAGAACACCTGATGAAAACATTCTTGAAAAAGCAGTAACAATGGCTAGAGATTTAAAATGCCCCAGCCGCAGCAAAGTTTCTCGATGAGCATCAATGCCTGCTGCTGTGTGCCTGGAAGCTTTGCTGTGGCTGGGACATTAAATTGCATATTCCTTCTTTCCACTCTGCCTCTCCCCCATCCCCAACAGGGAGGGGTCGGGGTGGGTCACAGAATACCTGCACTACGTCTGAGGAGCACAAGTGTTCCACAGAACACTGGCTGAGAAACACTGATCTATGTGGCTTGACACCAATTTGAAAATTGCTCTCATTAATAAAAACAAGATGAAGCATGGAATATTGCAGTAGGGGAATCACAGGAATTTGAGCCCTTAGTCCCACCCTTCCTTATGCACACTGATACATATCCCACAGTCAACAGCAAAAACCAGCTGTAATGCGTAATGAGTAATGACATTAATTTGCTCTCTGGGATGGTACTTACCCAGAGTACTGCATGCTTATATCAACATAACACCACACTGTGTGGACATGCTACTTCATAAATTAAATAAATTAAAGCAATGAAGAGAAAGCACCATGTACTCCCACTTCAGTTTAATCATATCTGTATAATTATAAAGACAAATCATGCCAGCACAATTTTCTTATGTAGATAAGGCTCACGGCTCTGTCTATACAATGAACGCTTTTCAAATATTTCCCACTGCTGCAGAAACCCCCAGAAGCATGTTAATTACAGATGAGTGAAACAAGCTTGCATGCTGCCCATGAAGATTAGCACTCCTGGGTAAAACCCCATTAATCTTCACTAAGTCAAATAAAGCAGTTTTGAAAAATTTCTCCTCCAATACTGCTAAAACCAGTGCAGCCAAACTGGTATTGGCAATCATGTGACATTTTTACTGAATTTACTTACTACAGACAGCAGCTGCGATGCTTTCTAGATTAGGGGAACTATTTATGATAATATTTAACATCAATAGTTCAAAATTACAATAATTCATATGAGATATGCCATGTCAGGTATTGTTAGAAGGTTATAATTTGCTAAGGATGATGATATTTTTTATGTGCAAGTGTTATATGTGTACTAGAAGTTATGGGTATGTTTGCTGTATCTGTATTTCAACTTGGGCTGGGTTTCTGGGTGACTCCCCACTACCAGACAAGATGGCAAAAGCAATAGCCTGCTTAAAGGTCCATGAAGGAAACTCACAGGTACAATGACTCCAGGCGATGAAGCCTGGGCTACACCTGATGAATCACAAGGACTTAATCATGCAACTCTGGACTCCATCATATTTCTGAAAATTTCCACAGGCACATCAAGCAGCTTGACAAAGGCCAAGGGACATAAAAGGCAGTTGCACCACATCAATTTTGTCCTCAGACAGTAGTCATTACCTCCCTCTGGATCAACTCATCTACAACTGAAGCTGTGAAACAAAGGACTGAGATTATCTCTAAACTGCCAAATTAGTCCAGACTAAGGAAGCTTAGTCTGGACTAGTTTGGCCCATGGCCACACTAGGCTTTGCTTGTCCAAACCAAGAAATTTCTTAGTTTGAACTAGGCAAAGCTTAGTCCGAACTAGTAAGACCTGGTAGTTAGTTCAGGCTTCTGTGCTTAGTTCAAACTTCAGTTCTAACTAAGAATGGGCAAGACTCAAAGTAATGGCTAGTTCGAATTTTAAAAAGTTCAAACTAAGCCATTAGTTTGAAATAGCCACACATTCTAGTTTGAACTGAAACTTTAGCCACCATTAGTTCAAACTAGTCTGAGGTTAGTGAGGACTAACCTCAAACTATTTTGGTTTGGACTGGCAAATCCAAACTAAAATTGGAGATCTAGATATAGCCTGAGCCTAATCTAGTTACTAGACATACACCAGAGAGATTATACAAGCCTGTAAACTCCAAATTCTACAGAAAAACTGACGTATATGGACTTTCAAATCATTTGTATATATCTGATTGCTTTAATCATTTAACACTCCAGGCCCCACCCCCAAAGGCAGCGCTCGCTGTCCCCCTGGGGAGGTGGGGCCAGCCGGGGGGAGGTGGGGCAGCCAGGAATGCTGTTCTTGTTGGGAGCAGAGTGGAGCAGTGGGAGGGTGGCACGGTCTCTGGCTCCCGCCCTGGCCCCCTACCTCCAAAGAACCTGGGGCTGTGGCACAGCTGCCCTGCTGCCTCTGACTCATGTGGTGGGAAGGTGGGGATGGTCCTGGCATTCAGAAAGTCAGCAGCCTGGGCCACAACCCCTCCAATCTGGGGCTGATGCAGGGCCGGCTAGGTGCCCCCTTGCAGGCCAGTGCCTGAGTGCTTGGCCCTCCTCCACCCCCTGGGTCTGTATGCCACTGATTCCAAGTAGGTGACTCCTAGGCTGACCACAGCAGGGGATGGGTTAGAGATCATGGAATTACTGACTGGAGCACTGCTCTTCCAGATTCCACATCATCCATGCTGAAATTTCCTGTTGATCTTTGTTTTCTACCTGGGGAGCTTCATATCTTTGGAAAAGACTGCCCATGACATCCAGTCAAATGGATCACTAATCTGCTAGAATGGCCTGCCAGCTCATTCTTGGCCCCCTGGGAGGTAAGATGCCACTAAATGTACAGAATGGACTACACATAATACTCACAATTTGAGCCTCTTTGTGTAAAACATTGCTGGGGTATTGTCCATCATGACTGATTCCCATTTCCCCTTTTGATGAGGGCAAAACATTTGGCAGGCTAGATGGACATCTCTGAGCTCCCTGGTGTTATGTGGAGGAAGAGCTCGGACTGGGACCAGGCTCTTGAGTTCTATGGGACCCTTAAATGGACTATCCATCCCAGCTCAAAAGTGTCTGTGACCAGTCAGTGAGAGTTGTGATCTGTAGAAGGGCACTCCTGCAGAAACTGCATTCAGGTAGAGCCACCACTGAAAGAACACGATAACCCCAGGTGGGAGAGAAACTACATTGTTCAGATTATCCATGTTCTAGTGACACATTGATGTCAGCCAAGCCTGGAGAAGTCTGAGCTGGAGCCTCACATATTGAACCATCTTGATTCAGGTGGCCATGGGATTAAATAACTTTAAGCAAGTTCATGCAGTCATGATAGAGAAGTGTCCAAAGGCCTCTGATGGAGTCCATGTGGCAGGAACAAGACTCTGGTGGGAGCTCATTGGCCTGTGTGAAGTCCAGGATGACTCCTATAAATTCCATCCCCTGAGTGGAGAATAGGGTTGACTTGGGGACATTCAGCAGTATCCCAGTCTGCTGAATATTGATCAAATTAGGGACATATGAGCCTCTACCTGGGCTTCGGAGTAGCTCTTGACCAGCCAGTCACCCAAGTATGGGAGCACTTAAATCCAATCCCATGGGAACACACCTCAGAAAGGCAGTGATGAGTGCTGTGACCCGGGCCTCCTGGGATAACCACCTGAATATGTAAAGATCAGGGTAAGCTGCAAAAAGGAGAGCAGATTCTCACAGCACTGGTGGGTTACCTGGAGATAAACTCCCCCAACCAGTCACAAACAATGCTTCTGATCCCCCACAATGGATATCAAGAAGCCACCATATAGTATAGCCAGCTCCCTTTACTGCATTCCAGTCACTGGTCCCCTGTACAGCCACTAGGTCTGTTTAAGAAATAGGTTCTTCTGACCCCAAAGGGCCAGCCACATTACACAGTACGATATAGGCTTGAATCTTGTAACTATCAACAAGAAACCACTAAGGATACAAATGCATATCAAAGCCCTAGCCTACTCACTACGATTGCATTTCCCTATAATATGTCTTCAAAGGTTAGATTTAGGTCATGTAATTTACAAAGATGGCTTGGCCTTTTCAGGCCTAGCATGAGAAGTGCCATTGAGGAAGACTTGAGGAACCACTGACAACCCCAAGGGGAGAACTATAAACTGCTATTGAATGTGGTTTGCTATCAATCTGAGGAACCTTCTGTGGGGACGTATTATAAATATGTGAAAGTATGCATCCTAGAAGTTGAGGGTGGCTTATCAATTTACCAGATCCAGAGAGGAAATGATGGTGGCCAAGGAAACCAGCAAAATTTCAGCTTCTTCATGAATGCATTGAGGTTTCACAGGCCCAGGATGGGTCTGAGACTCCCTCTGGCCTTTTGGATTAGTAAATAAGGGGAGCAGACCCCCCCCTTCCCCATAGCTAATGAGGGACCTCCTTGTTCCTCCTATGCCTAGGAGCATTTGTACTTCTTGTATAAGGAGTTGCTTATGAGAGGGGTCCCTGAAGAGGGATGGAGTTGGGAAGTAGGAGGAACAGAACTGGAGAAAATATCCCAGCTCTACCACGCAAAGAACCCATTTGTCTGAGGCTATCTGGGCCTATACCTGACAGCACTGGGACAGATGATTTAAAAAACAGGGGTAAGGATCTGGGATCTGGCCTGGTAAGTCACTCTTGGGCATACCTTCAAAATGATAACTTACACTGCAAGGGCTCCCTTGTTGAACCCAGGCCTTGGCTGGAAGGGAGCTAAAGCTCTCTGTTGTTTCTGCCCCTTTTCCTTCAATAATCCTTTCTGGACTACTGCAAGGGATAGAGCCACAGAGGCAGTTTGAACTTAAAATACTTCCTTTGTGGGGCATGCAAGTGCAATGACTTTAATGTTGCCCTGGAGTCTTTGTGGATATGGAATTTGGAGTGAGTCTTCTCTGAGAATTATTCCAAGACTTTGAAGGACAAGTCTTGAATTTCCTGCTGGACCTCCAAAGGGAGACCTGACACTTGCAGCCAAGAGCTCCTCTTCATATCAATTGCTGAGGACATTGTTCTTGTGATGGCATCTAGGGCAGCTTGCAGTGTGGTTCTCATTTCCATCTTGCTCTCTTGTATGATAGACAGGAACAGATCCTTGAACTTCAATGTGTTGTTCCATGAATTGAAGTTATAGCGGCTCCGAATCACTTGTTGGTTAGCAGTCTGAAGCTAGAAGCTCCCAATAGAATAGACCTTTCTATCAAAAAGGTCCAACTTCTTTGAGACATTGGACTTAGGAGAGGGACTCTGCTGTCCCTGCTTTCCCTTCTTGCTCATGGCTGACACTACCAATGATCCTGCCTGCAGATGGGTGAACAGATATTCATTGCCTCTAGAAAACGCAAAGTATTTCCTCCTATCCCCTTTGCTCTTGGCAGGATAGAAATGGATGTTTGTCACAGGCCTTCTGTCATGGCTTGAATGGTCTTGATAAGGGGTAGCACCACTCTTGAGGGATCTTCTGAAATCAGAAGTTCCATGCTGGAGCCCATTGACTCCATTACCTCTTCCATCTGGAGCCCACATTCTGGGCCATCCTCTGCAGCAACTCCTGATAGGCCCTGTTATCCATGGAGGATGGGCGAGCTGAAGTCCCTGCCATTGCCTCACCTGGTTACAAAGATTCATGTGCTTTGAGCAAGGGCCATTCCTCCTGCCTCTCAGGCACATGGGACTCCCCTTGCATGAAGATGCTGTGTACTGTGCCTGAGTCACGGTGGAGGTTTTTAAGAACAGGTTAGATAACTACCTGTTAAGGATGCTCTGGATGCTCTAGATAATTCTTAGTCCTGCCTCAGTGCAGGGAATTGGACTAAAATACCTCTCAAGGTCTGTTCCAGCCCTATGATTCTGTAATTTTACAATTCTTTCTCCTTTTTTGTTGGATTTAGGTTTTATAGATTATTATTTTTTTAAATAGAAAAACTATACAATTTGGGGCCAAATTGTATCTGTTAATATGCCTTTTATATGATACAAATGGACCTGCTTCATACTCAAGTTTTGATTTCAAAAGTCACTCCAGTATCTGCAAGTTTACAAAAAAACAGCTCAAAGCAGCAGCAACGAGTCAGAAAAGAAACTCCTTCATCCCAGTTCAGACAGATTCATTTAGAAATGGAGCACAATGGAAGAAAAACAAATGGGAATGGTAAAGGTTCAGAGTAACTCTGATCTGCTGAAAAGATGCTCAGAAAATATGCATTGAATGACATAAAATTATTGTGCTGTTCTGATATCATGCCCTGTATTGGGAATGACCTTACAAAATTTGAGATGCATGACATTGCATTATTTAAAACAAATCTTCCATCAAGTCCTCATTATGGATTGTCTACTTAACAATTTTTCCAGTGAACTGAGCTGAATGTACCACATGCTATTTAACAGATGTGATCTAGAGAAGCCACAATTTTTTTGTTTCTTTTTTCCAAATCTGTCAGCTAGACACCAACCCCAACTTTCTGGTATTCCTTACTCCTATTTACAGATGGTAAACTGAGGTATATAGATTGTCCATCACTCACCTGGGACAAAAGGAACTAGAACCTCAGGATTCAGACTTCCAGGGCAGTGTACCAACCAGCAGAGCATAAGCCACCCACGTTAATAGTAATGTGAGCTTTTTTGTTGTCTATTAACTTGTGGATGTTTTTAGAAACTATATGTCCTAGGAGATTACATTTAAACCATTAAAGGCAATTTTTTTTTACAATATGCACCATTAGTCTGTGGATCTCACTGCCGCAAGATATAATCAAGCCCAAGAGTTTTTAGCAGGATTCAAAGAAGTTTGAAGATGGATATGGATGAATCTGGAAGGAATCTAAACCTCCCTACCTTAGAACATAAATCTTGCCATATCTGGAGAGCAGAAGATCCTTCCTTTAACTGTAGGTTATTTCTTAATTGCCTAGTTCAGAGTTTCTGGTAAGATCAGGTACTGGCTAGTGTTCCCATCAGGATACTGGACTAGCTGGGTCATAGGTTTGTTTCAGTATATTAGTTCCTGTTATCAGAAACATTAACTGGTTGTTGCTGTGTACTGCTTAGGCACTATGTCCATGGAATGTTAAGGCTGAACAGGAACAAATAATTGTCTCTATTCAAAATGGAATAAAAGAAAATTGTATTATAAATGGAGGGTGGGGAACTATGACTGTTCAATGGTGGCATTACAGTATCAAGCTAAATCGTATATGACCTAAAATGCTTCTTTCTGTGGTCAACAGCAGTAGACCTGTTATTGTTTGATTTTTGTGGATCCTGTTAATTGAACATGCTTATGCAGGAGATGCATTTGGTGATATTTATTGACTGTGAGGTTTTTGAGTGAATAAGGCAGCTCAATAGCAACAGTGATTTGACTCATTGTGTGCTATGACATGCTTGGGTTTTCTGTGCCAGGTCAACAAATTGTTCAGAGCAAATATTTACATCAACAAATACCATGAAACGTACCCAGTCAGTTACATACAGATACCACCCGTGTGCTGGACATGCTTGTTCCCTCATACCCAGTCATATCATGACTTCTGTTTGGCTCTTTTCTATCATTTTTAAGTGTTAAGAAAACTAACTGAGCCTGATTACTTTACAATCATGCACAGAGAATGGGTTTTGGGAACTCACATCCCACTTGCTCTCAGTAAGTCCAATTTGTGTGCAAAACTGGAGGTAAAATTGGATTGCCTTCTTCATTTTTCTGAAACTGATGCTCTTTCTGTTTCTGTTTCTGAGCTAGGAGTCCTGATCACAGAATTCCCTGTGGTGTAACTAGGAAGATGCAGGAGGATATAAATGGTGGTTCTTCAACAAAGGGCACAAAATAAACTTAACTTTTACATCTTTAAGTTAATGTGACCTGGCAAATTTATTACATATAATCTGAAGTCTCATTGATGGCCCCCACTTTATGGCTGGGGTAATATTTTACAAGACACTGTATGTTTATTTAGCGTCTTATTTTCTGGGCAAACATAAACTTCCATGAAGTGTATGGAGGATACCATCTTGTGCTTGTAGGAAAAGAGGCTTTCCTATTAGGGCAGGTAGAATTGTAAAGGTTCAGTGCTATCCTCTAGTAAGTAAGTGCATATTTTTCATTGATCTTTGCTCCTACAGAATTAATATTTGCTCCATCTATTTGCTGATGAATGGATAATCCAGATAACTGCTATCTCACTGCAGAAGGTTACAATTAGGATTCAACATTAAGCCTAGAATTTTTGGAATTTCCAGGTAGGAAATCTCACTAGTAATAATGATGCTTGCAAAAACACTCTACAGGTCTGATTATGGTCCCACTGGGAGCTGTGCCATAGATCTTAATGGGGCCATGATGGGTAGTTTCTTAATCTCTAATGCACCTGTCCAAACTTGATATTTTATTTTGTGCTTTCTAGAAGTTGTATCATATTATTGCCTTCAGAGAGAGTGATTTTAAAGTCATTAACTTGGGCTATAGCAAACAAACAATGAGGGATAACAATCTATAAATGTTGTATTAGTTTAACACATGGTTTCCCAAACTGTGTTCCACGGAACACTGGTGTTCAACACAATGTGAATAAGTGTTCCATGAAAAAATTTCAGTGCTAGCAATATTTTTTTCTAAAATATTAAATATGAAATTGTGTGTATCAAAAATAAGGTATGTGAATAGTATTTAGATTGTAGGTATGTTAATATTTATAACACATTTATAATTGTGTATAGACATCCCAAGAAAACCTGACTCTTTTAAATCAACTCTTGAGCAATATATATGGCAATTTTTTTGGTAGGGAAACCTCTCACCCCCTGCACCAGTGTTCCATCCATATAGCCCAAAACCAAAAGTGTTCTGTGGCCAAATTTGTTTGGGAAACGCTGGTTTAACATACAAGGTGGCTGCTAAGGAGTAGGATTCCTCATGTCTAGAGGCAGCATGAAAACTGCATTCTTCTGCTTGAAAATGTTGTTCTGTTGGAAATGAGGAAAGTAAAACACTTCTGTTTATTTTCACTGCTTTGCTTCCTTTCCGGTCCCCTGCTCTACACACACATCTGCTCGACTTATTCCCAAATGTCCTTAAATACATGGAGAGCAGACATGGCTCAAGGCAGAACTAATAACTTCAGGTTGTCTTGCTGCTGCTGAACTCTGGTAACAGTGTTTTTGCTTTTAAAGCAAGAAAGAGTTTGTTTCTAGCTCCCTAAAGCAACAGCAAAGTTTGGGCAAATGAATAGTTTTTCATCTCTCACTATTAGTGGGAAGATGCCAGTGAACCAGGCTTGAGGCATGGCCATCAAAAGCAAAGGGAGCAGTGAACTAGCCAAAAATTTTTGTGAAAATATTTTTTGACCAAAAAATCAAACAAAGAAAAATATTTTGGTCAAAATGAAAATGTTTTGAAAAATGTGTTTATTTCAATGCAATTTCGTTTGAAGGGGGAAAAAATGAAGCTGGTTAATGTTGAAACATCCCTTTCAATATTTCCTGAAAGAAATGTTTTGGAACAAAAAAAGTCAGACAACTTTTCAAAACAAAATTGTTACACGTATATAAAAGGCTAAAATCACAACTCTGCTATTGTGGGAAGTACCACAATGTTATTCTTAAATAAGTCCTCACAGTTTCATCTATACTAGATAGTATGTTGGCAAAATTTGTTGTTCATGGATGTGAGTATTTCAAAGCCTTAAGCCGCATAAGTTACATCAACATAAATGCTCATGTGCCCAGTGCTAGGTCAGTGGAAGAGTTTCCCTGCCGACATAGCTTCTGTCACTTGTGGAGATGGGGTTTTCATGCTGACAGGAGAGTTCTCTCCCCTTGGTACACAGCATTTTCATCAAATGTGCTGGAACAGCAGACCTGTATCAGTATAGCTGCACCTCTGCTGCACATTGTATATAGATGTGACTTTAGACTATGTCTTGCTAGAAGCAGTTTAACCTTACCTGGAAATAGCCGCCCTTGACTGGAAGAAGAGTTTGCACATAGGGGGAGAGGGTATACCAGTTTAACTGTTTATTTGAAATTCACACCTTAGGCCTGGTCTACGCTGGCATTCTCAGCAGAACTACATTGCTCAGAGGTGCAAAAACACCCACACCTCTGACAGATGTGCTTAAGCCAATCTAACCTGCAATATAGACACAGCTATGTCAATGGAAGAGGGTTTCTGTCAACACAGCTGACTCTATTCAGGGAGGCGAAATACATACAGTGACAAAAAACCCCCTGGTGTCAGTGTAAATCACATCTACATCAGAGGATTATACTGACATAGCTATGCTGACATAGCTCTGTAGTCTAGACACACCCTTATTTTATACTGATATAGACCTAACCTAGGCATATGTAAGGCAGGCTTAGAAGCTGTGCATAACAGCTTCTGAGGGGGGGCAACTAATTTGCATGGGTTTGGTATTTGCAGGAGCACAAAGAACATAGATTAGCATAGTCGCACTATGGGTGTAGGGCAAGATGCCTAATGGTATTTGGGTTTATTTGACCACAAATCTGTCAATATCTGTAGTTTTACTGAAGGGAAACATGAAATACTGTCTTTTGTGATATGCTACTCTCTGATTGTTCCAAATCTATTTGGGTAAGTTAAAGGGTAAAAGCTACCCTTAGCAAAAAAAGAAACTTGTAAGAGAGGCCACTGCCTGTTTCAGCCTGGAGAAGACAAGACAGGGGTGGGGGTTGCATAACTACTTCTGGAGCTATGACCTGAGGCATTACCTCACTCCCTGGCCTCATTGTCAAATAATAGATTTGGCTGGGCTCCTTATGAGGCCTTTGTTTGTTATTTTAATGGAAGAAGCTGTTTGTAGCTACTTGAGGTTTAAAAATAGAAATCACTGAGAGAGGCAAACTTTCTATCTCAGCTGAAATCACTAGGAGAAAAATCCTCTCTCTGAGCTGAATCACTGAAGAAGAAGAGCAGCAGCAGATGGAGTGAGTGACCAGTTGGGCTGATGGACAGCGGGTAGAACCAGCAGATGGTGAGAGTGGCCAGTGGTGAGATGGATGACGTGAGTGACCAACGGTCAGAGGCGGCGGACAGCAGGCAGAGTCAGCGGATGGTGAGAGCAGAGTGCAAGTGACCAGTGGGTGGAGCCAGTGGGCAGCTGGCATGAAAGACAGTCACTACATACTCTGGGGTTTGTTGGGGAACCCTGTTTTGCACTGACTTTCCAGATCAGTGCTAGTTTTGCTATGGGATTTATATGTTCTGCTATGCTGTGTGGGATTATATTGGGAACCTTGTTCTGCACTGATTCTCCAGATCAGTGCTGATTTCTGCTATTGAGTTTTTACATGTTGTTTTACTACTATTAAAAGTTCAGTATACCACACTCTGACTCATGCTTGTGAGTGGGGAAGCCGTACCTCTTTGGGGGCCCCCAGGAATGGTACATGATTTCCCAGAAGACTGGATGGGGGGGGTCAAGCCAATTGGTGCTCTAACATTACTTGTAAGGCCTAGGTATAGAACCCAGCCATTGTTCTGCCAGCTTACCCTGAGAGAAGGGTTACACTTAAAATGTAGGTTGCTCAGAGGTGTGAAAAGTAGGGATGTAAAAGTTTGTTTAACAGTCTGTTTAAACTTCCAAAAATAGAACATTTAAATGGTTAAACTTACCCAGCAGTTTCAGAAGTAGGTGGGGTTGGGTGTGGGGACATGAGGTGGTAACAAGTTTCGCCTCTAGTTAGCTTGGCCCTGCTATGAGTTGCTGGCTCTGACAGCCAGGTGCTGGCAGCATCAATGGTTGAGCTCTGGCAGAGGCTACTGGAGATGGTAGGAGGTGAAGGGAGGCCTGTCCATGCGGACCTGTGCATGTTGTTATGGAGTCACAGATGAGCAGTTGTCGCTCAGCTGGGAGGCTCCCCCCAAGGGCAATGTTTAAACTATCTATTAAACAGTAAGACCACCACTTATCATTTAAATATTTGGCTGCTTACATGCTTAGTGAAAAGCCCACCCACCTGAGCACCGTAGCTATGCCAGCCTAACCCCCAGGATAAATGCTGCGGTAGTCAACAGAAGACTGCTTCACTCAACCGAGCTCTTGCAACTTGGGGAGGTGTTGGTGTCCCTATAGGGATGGAAAATCCTCCTCTGTTGCTGTAGACCAGGGTTCTCAAACCACCATGAGGACTAATAGAGGGCCACATGAGGATTAGTATGTTAGCCCAAGAGCAGCGCCACTGAAACCTTTCCATACAAAGATATTGCAAATATTGGTAATGATCGTTTCATTGCGGGCCGCAGGAAATAGCTTTAGGACCACATGCGGCCCCCAGGCCGCGTGTTTGAGACCCCTGCTGTAGACTATAGGATTATGCCAGAATAGCCACAGCACCATCACTGTGCTGCTATTGTCCCCCTTGGGTAGGTATGGCCTTAGTTTGCTTCAGTGTGTTCATACTAATTTGGATGCTCACCAAGAAGACCAGGCTAAAGCCACTGAGGCCTTTGGCACTGGTATGGTTTCTTAATTGCCTTTTAGTGTAAACTATTAAGCAGCTAATAAAAAAGACCTCCTCTTCCTCCTCCTTTCCCTAGGCAGGCATGCTCCACTATCCAAACAGAGCCCTAGGCTGAAATATCCACTCCATTCTACCCTATGGTACAGAAACAATTACACTTTCATCATGCTTTGTTTGAATGTGATGGATCTGCGAAGCTGCCTGCATGTCCCCTGCTCCAGTTCATCAGGGGAAAGGGCCTGAATCCGGAAATGACCAACTATGTTAGGAAGCAGTGGCCTCAGGGCTAGTCAGGTGTTGTAGAGAAGCTGGATGCAGAGCGGAGTCCCCAGAAACTGTATGCAGATCTGTGGGTGGACCAGGATCTGAGAGCTGGATGTTGCACCTAGTTTTGAGGCTGCATGGGCTGTACTGGAAAGCAGCAGTGACTGGACAGGGAACCACTACAGAGGAGCCCGGGTGAGACACTAACTGAACCAGGTCTGGAACCATGCAGACTCCTGTTTGTGTGGATGGAGATGACAGCACCCCAGGTGTTGAGAATGAAGAGCCCTGAACTCTTGACTGGACTGCTACAGGGACTCAAACAAGATCTGCTATCACTTACTTTGAAGGGTAACTTAAACCACTGTGCTCTGGATGTTTGCAACCTTTCCCCATTTTTACTAGCTCTAGTACAATGCTCTTTCCTTTAGCCAGGTACCTAAAGTGGCTATTGGGACCCACCAGGACTAGTGGCTACAAGGCCAAGCTGCTGAAGCTCTTGCAGGGCCGGCCTTCTAGTTATTGTACAGCTAGCATGCTACTGGCACAGTAGAAGGGTGATGTATTCTGCCACTTAGCTGCCCCAATGTACACTGTGAATTTACCAAAAGATGATGGTGCTCCTAGAAAATATGAGCATTTCTTTTACTTTTAAGTTTATTTGTAAAGTTTAGCAAAATTGTTTGACCAGAACTATTTTTTGTCAAAAATGAGGAGTCATCTACACCAAAACATTCGATGAATTTGTGCCAAAAATGGTTTGTTTAGGGAGAAAACAAACAACCCCCCACCCCTAAAAACTCAGAACCATTTGGGTTTGACACCTGCTAAACAGTTCAATCCTTCGGTTCATAATTGCCTTTAGTATTCTTAAATAGATTTAAAAATACAAAAACATGCTCAAGAGCAAAGCAAAACATTTGATTTTTCCATTTCATCTTGACAGTTTCTTTTATAACTTTTTGAGTCACCAACATTTTTTGCTTTTGGTCTGAGCTGAAACAATTTTTTTTTATTTTTAGTTTTCAGAATGGCTGGGGGGGGGGTGACCACCAAAACTATTAGTACAGCTGTATTTATTTGTTTAAAAGATGTTTGTTTTCTGTGGCCCGTTTTTAAAGACAGTAAAGAGAGCCCATTTTTAACTACAATACATTTCTTATTTGATGGAGGGGTCCATAGGTGTTGGAACTAAAAGTGTGTGTGGGGGGGTGCAGCAGCAGCAGGTTGAAGGAGATTCCATTTACAGGGTTTCTTTAAATTCCTCTCAGCACTTCCATCTTAAAAATTATCCCAGCAGCCCTGGGGGTGGTATTCTTGGTGGAAGAGTATGTATATTTATGAAGTGTTTTTGGTTGTCTCTTTCACTTATTATAATCTCATACTTTTTCTAAATTAGTCCAGTGGCTCAGCAAGACGGTACAAGACTTTTAAGAGGTGATACATGCTTTTTACTGCCCTTGGAATGATGTCCAATAGCTTGGATCATTTCCAATTAGTCAGTTTAAATTAATTTGCCCATCCATAGTTTCCATTAGGCTGGGGGAGGAGGGAAACACAGGTTTGGTTTTAAGTCTAGAAATATGAACAATTTGATGGCACCCATCTTATAGGGGCCTGTTATTCAGAACGGGCTGGATACGAGCCCTTTGGAAGTCAAGTGGCTTATGGTGTCTTAAGCTGAGCACCTGGCATCACTTGTCACTTTTGAAAATTTAGAAACCAGTCCAGGTAGAGAATATAAATTTACACCTAAAGTATTTTATAAATCTAAAGAAATCAATCAGCTACTTTTAGGCTCATAATAATTGCAATAGATTAGCAAGGAGGGGAGGTCTTTTCCTGACTGAATTATGCGCCTAAGGAAAAGACCTCAATTTCTCCCAGTGCCTTCCAGGTAATACTTCCTCACCCCCCCCCCCACCCCTCGACTCTTTTCTGTCTGAATAATAGTGAGGGAGGGAAACACAATATATCAATACGTGATGTACTCCCTAGTGCACATCTAGGGTGATCAGACATCCTGATTTTAGAGGGACAAACCTGATATTAGAGTTTTTGGTTCATATAGGTTTACTCTACATTTATATACATGTCCCAATTTTTCATACTTGCCATCTAGTCACCCTAAGTACATTCTATATCTTGTACAGAATTAGACTGCTGAGATCACTGATCAAAATGTAAGTCAGTGTGTGTATTGTTATGAGATCCTAAGGAAAAATACAGATTTTTTTTTCCAGAAATATGTGGCGCTAGACTGAAATAGTACATTTGTTTTGCAGTATATTTTTCTAGCCATAGGCCCTGATGCTGCTTTGCACACAGGTTTAACTTTAATGATGGGATGGGACTTCTCATGTGAGTAACATAAAGTATGGATCTAAATGTTTACAGGCCTGGAGCCTAAGATGCTACGTTTCCCGAAAGTGTAGTTCAGGAAAGGAAAAGTCATGTGGAGGGAAAAACTCTACTGGGATTTGATTTACAAACAGGACATCCTGCTTAGTATTGAGATCTGTAAGACAGAATGTTAGTGAGCCTAAGGGTTATTGAGAGGGCAAAGAGAAACCCTGCTCCCCTCCCCACTTGTCTGCAAAACCCATCTCTGGCATCACATGAGTAGCACAAGTACTTGTCATAGTTTATCACATTGCATGGCAAATGTTTCCAGTACAATGTTAAAAATGTATAGCATGTGTTCATCTCTGTGCAAATGAGCCAAAATATCTTGATGTAATAACTAACGGTGTGTTATTGCTAGTCAAGCTTAATGGTAATATATTTGTGCAAAGAAGGCTATTGTCTAATGGTTGGGCACTAGAATGCCTGCAGTCTCTTCTCAGCTCTGCCACAGACTCACTGTATGACCCTGGGTCTGTCACTTAGGTCAAAGTTGAGCGAGCTTCTATTAGTTCTGGGTCCCTCAGTCTGTAGATGTCCAATTCAAGTCTGATTTCTGAAGCTGACCTTTCCGCACTCCCATCAATTTCATCAGCTACCCTGTGCCTCTGATTGCTAATCTGTAAAAAAGGGATAATATTTTCTTATCAAACTGGGATATTAGGATGTCTCTCTGGTGCTTTCAGAACCTTAAAAGGGGCCTTAACCAGAAATCATTCATAAATTAAATGGAGAAGTGTGAGACAGAGTGCTACTGGTGCCACTTGCCAAAGGGTTCACTGTTCTTTACAAACAACTGCTATCCCAGACCTGAAAAGCTCACGACATCTAATAGACCATTTTCCTGGTATTCATCAATAAAGGATACCTGCGAGGAGTCTACTGAAAGCTTGTACTTTACTGATACTCATAATAATTGCAAGATGTGTGCATGGGTGATATTTAAGGAATAACATAATTATATTGAAAATTATGTCCTTAGGGTCATGGAGCACAAGTGCATCACCGGGGAATCGTATGTTTCACTGGTGACCCATCCAAGCGGGAGGGAATTGTCACCCTTCCCTGGCTAGCTGATCATGTAATGTATTTCTTAGTTGTCCCTCCTTTGCACCAAGCCACAAAAAATCAAGTGTCAAAAACATTCGGGAGTTAAAAGGAATGACAGGACAGCAAGGGGAGCACCCTTCCTGTGACTAAAGACAAAAGATGATTCAGGCTATCACAGGGTGGAGAAAGATGCTCTGGATCCAGTCACTGAGGAGGTACCTTGATGAGTGGGGGTGCTTTATGAAAGACTGTGTTCTAGTTCTTGGAGGCAAGCAAAAGATTGATTTGAGATGTGAGAATATACTTTATTAGCTAGGAAAGGTCACTATTAATAAGCATAGACAGGGCCAGCCTTAAGGGTGGGTGGACTGGGCCACTGCCCAGGGGGCACCGTGCTGGTTCCTCCTGCGACTCTCCTGACCTATCAGTAGCCAGTGGGGCTTGTGAGCAGCCAGGCAGGTGCAGCAGCATCTGGAGAGGGTGGACGGACCAAACTGCAGGGGGGATAGTTGGAGCAGCCAGGTAACTTCTCCAAAGCAGGGTTGTCCCTCCTTCCTCACTGCCACTTGCAGTCTTCACTGCTCCTGGCCTCCTCATGCCTAGGGAGTAGGCCCAGCTCTAGGGATGAGCCACTGTGGCACCAGCTTGAGGTGCCAAAGCATACAGGTGCCGGGGCAGAGCAGGCTGGCCCAGAAGCCAGACCCCACGTTCCCGCCCCTCCCATGCCTCCCCTGAGCCAGCCTCTTCGCTCCTGGGTGCAGAGCAGGCCAGCCTGTGGATCGGACTCCACACTCTCACCCCACCTCTGGGCTGGCCCTCCCCGCACCTAGGGAGGAACAGGCAGCCCAGGGAAGGGGCAAGAAAACAGAGCCCAGCCTCTGGGCTGGCTTGCTCTGCCCCTGGGCCAGCTGTTCCCCATCCTTGCGGCGGGGCATGCTGGCCCAGAGTGGAGGCTGGGTTCCCCCCCCCCAGGTGCAAAACCAAAGCTGGTTCAGGGTGCCACAACCCCCTCCTGCCAGGGAGGTGCTTCAGCCAGGCCCTTTCAGAGGTCCAGAGAAGCCCAGGACATTTCCACCTTTAGAGGCCCCCCTAGCCATAATAAAAATAAAAAATGACAACACATGGAAACAAAATAAGGCACCAAAAAAGTGAGATCTAATTTGAATATTTTTTTATTTAACAAATACTTTTCTATTCTTTTCTTGTGGAAATGCACTAATTATTGAGGTAAAATCTAGCTTCCATGCAATGTGACAGTTGATATTAAGCATGCTGAAATGCCAAAATTAACAAATGTCTAAATCTGAGGCCCCCTTTGAGATTGAGGCCCAGGACAAATGTCCCTCCTGGCCCTCCGCTGATTGGCCCCGGGCACAGCCAAGCTGCTTGGGACCTGGAGCCTGCCTTGTGTCTAATGTGGAGAACGAGGCGGGTGTTGATGTTGGGGTGTTCCCCCGCACCTGTGTATGCTCAGCTGAACTGAAGTGGGTGTCAGGTGGGTACATGTCTGTGTTGGTCCCTCTGGGTCCAGACTGGCTGATGTGGTGCTAATGTTCAGGCTCCTGCTTGTTCTGTTTAAAGAGACAGTGTGGTTACTCAGATGCACTCATGGTCCCCCAACACATTCTCACACACACACGTTCCCCCAAACACATGGTCTCTCTTTTGTTCTCTCCCTCTCTCACACACACATGCTCTAGTCTATCTCATACTTTTCCCCAGTCCACACCCTCTCTCACACTCTTCTTTACCCACTCTCCCAACAATCTCTCACACTCTCTCACAAGTTCTTCCACACATATAGTCTCCGATATTCCCCCTGCACAAACACACTGTCTCCTTCACATAGTCCCCATGACACTCTTTTACACATATTAAAGTTGTTCTTACTTTTTGGAATGTCCTGTAGAATGTGCAAGGCATATTCATTGTCTGTAATTTTATTCTTTCCAAGTTCATTAAGGATTGTAATACTGTTTTTTTAGTTTTTTTGAGTGGCCTGTGCATTTCATAATTTTGTTTCTCTCATGCTTAAATTTAATGATTTGAGTAGTGAGTTCTAAAATGCCTAATCTGTCATGGCTAGAGTAATTATCGTTATTACTTTTATTACCATATTGTGCTTTGTCATTCACTATTTAAAGTGGTACAGTCTAATCAAACTATCCTTTTTGAATGTAATTTTAACTTGTACTCAGCTTAGCAATACCAGTTTTGTTTTGTTTTTAAAAGCTAAACACATAACTTAAGACGTTGTACAGATAAAGATCTCTTATTTTCAAATGAAAAAAACAAGAATCCATGGTACCTTAAAGACTAACAAATTTCTTTGCATCTGATGACGTGAGTTGGAGTCCACAGCTATGTTCACACAGGGAGGGCTTGTTTCAAAACAAGATGTTTCGAAACAAGCTGTTTCAAAATAAGTCTTTATTTTGAAACACCTTATTTCAAAGGACAAAAACAGTGTCCTCGAAATAAGGGAGTGAAATAGCACGTCCACAGTGTGGACGTGCTATTTCGCTTGGGGAGGGGATTGCAAGCACCCACAGGGTGCAGCGCAGAGGGGCACTGCACCCCGCGGGTGTCTGCAGGGGACAGCGGACACCCGCGGGGTG